>OX387239.1:135689962-136032167 GCA_947561735.1 Cenchrus americanus
TAATTTTGGGTCCAATGGAGTAGAATGGATGCTTTACAACTTCGGTACCCCGAAGTAGTGCATTCAGGCCCGAAACACAGGTTTTGCATCTTTTTAAGTGTCGAAGGTTTGCGAAATGCTCTGAAACAGTCCCAAACATCATTTTGGGTCCAATGGAGTAGATTGGATGCTTAACAACTTCGGTACCCCGAAATAGTGCATTCAGGCCCGAAACACAGATTTTGCATCTTTTTACGTGACGAAGGTTAGCAAAATGCTCTGAAACACACCCAAACATCATTTGGGTCCAATGGAGTAGAATGGATGCGTTACAACTTCGGTACCCCGAAATAGTGCATTCAGGCCCGAAACACAAGGTTTGCATCTTTTTACGTGCCGAAGGTTAGCGAAAGGCTCTGAAACACTCCCAAACATCATTTTGGGCCCAATGGAGTAGAATGGATGCTTTACAACTTGGTACCCCGAAATAGTGCATTCAGGCCCGAAACACAGATTTTGCATCTTTTTACGTGACGAAGGTTAGCAAAATGCTCTGAAACACTCCCAAACATCATTTTGGGTCCATTGGAGTAGAATGGATGCATTACAACTACGGTACCCCGAAATAGTGCATTCAGGCCCGAAACACAAGTTTTGCATCTTTTTACATGCCGAAGGTTAGCGAAATGCTCTGAAACACTCCCAAACATCATTTTGGGTCCAATGGAGTAGAATGGATGCTTTACAACTTCGGTACCCCGAAGTAGTGCGTTCAGGCCCGAAACACAGGTTTTGCATCTTTTTACGTGACGAAGGTTAGCGAAATGCTCTGAAACACTCCCAAACATCATTTTGGGTCCAATGGAGTAGAATGGATGCTTTACAACTTCGGTACCCCGAAGTAGTGAATTCAGGCCCGAAACACAGGTTTTGCATCTTTTTACGTGACGAAGGTTAGCAAAATGCTCTGAAACACACCTAAACATCATCTGGGTCCAATGGAGTAGAATGGATGCGTTACAACTTCGGTACCCCGAAATACTGCATTCAGGCCCGAAACACAAGTTTTGCATCTTTTTACGTGCCGAAGGTTAGCGAAATGCTCTGAAACACTCCCAAACATCATTTTGGGTCCAATGGAGTAGAATGGATGCTTTACAACTTCGGTCCCAGAAGTAGTGCATTCAGGCCCGCAACACAGGATTTGCATCTTTTTACGTGACGAAGGTTAGCGAAATGCTCTGAAACACTCCCAAACATCATTTTGGGTCCAATGGAGTAGAATGGATGCTTTACAACTTCGGTACCCCGAAATAGTGCATTCAGGCCCGAAACACAGATTTTGCATCTTTTTACGTCACGAAGGTTAGCAAAATGCTCTGAAACACACCCAAACATCATTTGGGTCCATTGGAGTAGAATGGATGCATTACAACTACGGTACCCCGAAATAGTGCATTCAGGCCCGAAACACAAGTTTTGCATCTTTTTACGTGCCGAAGGTTAGCGAAATGCTCTGAAACACTCCCAAACATCATTTTGGGTCCAATGGAGTAGAATGGATGCTTTACAACTTCGGTACCCCGAAGTAGTGCATTCAGGCCCGAAACACAGGTTTTGCATCTTTTTACGTGCCGAAGGTTAGCGAAATGCTCTGAAACACTCCCAAACATCATTTTGGGTCCAATGGAGTAGAATGGATGCTTTACAACTTTGGTCCCAGAAGTAGTGCATTCAGGCCCGCAACACAGGATTTGCATCTTTTTACGTGACGAAGGTTAGCGAAATGCTCTGAAACACTCCCAAACATCATTTTGGGTCCAATGGAGTAGAATGGATGCTTTACAACTTGGTACCCCGAAATAGTGCATTCAGGCCCGAAACACAAGTTTTGCATCTTTTTAAGTGTCGAAGGTTTGCGAAATGCTCTGAAACAGTCCCAAACATCATTTTGGGTCCAATGGAGTAGATTGGATGCTTGTCGGTGTTTTGGACCGGCAACCTACTACGGGAGTACCCGAAGTAGATGAATGTGACTCGCCGAGATCGGTAACTCGAAGGAAGAGGCACGCGACACACAATTTAGACAGGTTCGGGCCGCGAGGTGCGTAATACCCTACGTCCTGTATGCTGCGTAGCTCTGGATTGATAGGGCACGATTACAAGATGGTGCAATAGTGCGCCGTGGGTTGTAGAGGATTGAGATGCGATGCTAGAGATCGGTCCCCTCGCCTCGCCTTATATAGTCCGGGAGGCGGTGGTTACAAGTCGGAGTAGGGCAGAGTACTAGTCGAGTACGTCTAGGAGACCTCTACACGGTGCGAACGTGTACGAGTCCTAACCGAGTACTACTCCTCTCGTTGTCCTTGTGCTCCACGCCTTCAGATGCCGTGTAGCGCAAGCCGGGTAGTCCCAGGGGCCCACCGAGTAGTCGGTCCTGGTACCCACCGAGGTAGTGGGCCCAGGGAGGTCCATACGACAAGCCCCCGAGTACTTTGTAGTCGAGAAGGATAGCTTCAAGTAGTCTGGAAGGCCTTAACGAGTAGTCCTCAAGCGTCCCTGAGTGCTACAAGTCAAAAGTCCTCAAGAGTAGTCGAAGCATCCCGAGGGCCGGAATGTACTCCAACTCGATGTTTGAGCAATCTTGAAGTCTTCTCAAGTAGTCCCAAGCGTCCCTGAAAACTGCCTTCGAAGGTCTTCAAAAATGCCTGCCTTGTCTTGAAGCCGGAGCCGTCAAGAAGATGCGATTTGCAGAACCGCAATCCACGTAGGGTAGCCCCCCGAGCCTCGAGCCGCGGGCTCTGGCTGAGGATCTATCCGAAGCCTTGGCGAGAAAATCCCAAAAAATCCGGAGAGAAAAAACCGAAGGACACGTGGCACGGAGCCCCCGAGCCTTGAGTCGAGTACTTCCTCTCGAATTGAAGGGTCTTCTTGAAGAATGTGTCCTGAGATGCTCTTGAGACTAGCCGCGTCCCAGGTAGTCGAGTAGAAGTAGCCGAGCCCCCGAGGTGAGGCACGTCGACTAGTAGAATACGAACGATCACACGCGTGCCGCCGAGTCGCCCACGCGCGGACTTATCCGGCCGCCCGTTACGGAGGCGATTTGGCTTATAAATTCAAGCCGAAACCCTTAGGGTTTTCCACCCAAGTGAGCCGCAGTCATTTGCCACTTGAATCTTGAAGTAGATCCACTCCAACGAGCACCGCCGCCGCAAGAGATCCAAGCGCATCGCCACCCGAAAGCCGTAGGGTAGCCCCCGAGCGGATGCGAGTGAAGACTCCCTCGTTCTTGGAGGATGAAGCCGTCCCCGTCGAAGACGTCGAAGGCCGGCGGGAAGAAGAGGAGCCATGCGAGAGGCCGCCGCGGCCGCACCGGAACGGCGCCGCCCACATCTCCACCGCGCGCTGACCCGAGCCGCGAGTGGAAAAAGTCAAAGGTGAAGACCGAAGACTTGCCGACCCCGTTGAACGGCCGGGTTCATCGGTGAGAAGGAGATCGACATGTGGAGATCCGCCGCGGGTGACCCCCTATCCGATGGAGAAGGCGCAAGACGAGATCCCAATGTTCTCGCGCTTCGTGGAGCGCGGTCTTGCGCTCCCGCCGAGCGACTTCTTCGGGGGGACTTCTCGGTGTACTACGCATCGAGTACCTCAACTTGAACCCCAACGGAATCTTCCACACTTCTCGTCTTTGTCCATTTCTCGCGAAGCATTTTTGGGAATCAAGCCGCATTGGATTCTCTTCCGGAAATTCTTCCGCGTGAAGCCGCGGCCCGCCGCCTCCAACCCCGCAGTAGTCGGGGGGCCGGGATCCGGCTGAGGGAAGATGCCGCCGAGCGCACTCGGCGTACAAGCTCGTGGACTCCAACACCGATTGGAAGACGAGGTGGTTCTATACCACGAACCACCATCCCGAGCCGCCGAAGCCGAGCGGACGGCGCCCAAGCACCAAGAGTGGTGGAACACGAACCCACCATGCAGGAGGGGATCCGGCCCTCCCGGAGTTGCCGGCACGGATCAAGACCCCGCGCGGATGCGGGGACCGAGGGCCGAGCATGTGGCCTTCAGTTTCATGAAGCGCCGGATCCGCCCGCCGTCGGCCGCGGGATACGGCGGGCTTTCGAGTACACGGCCGACGACGACACGTCGCGGATGCGGGGGCGAAATTGAAGACAACGACATCATCGAGAGGTTGTCGAGGATCTTCAAGGACATGCCGGAGTACACGGCGTGCCCTGTCGAGGAGTTCTCCGCCGCGCGCCCGCCCAACGAGGTAGGTAGTCGTACCCGCCTCGTCGAGTAGTAGGCACTTGTAGCAGAGTTGCTGACGCCTTGTCTTTTTTGCGCAGGACGATGTGAAGCGGTTCGTCTCCGAGCCGCAACCACCACCAAGCGGAATCGAGATCCCAACGGTGGAGAAGGTGAAGGAGCGCCGAGTAGTCGGAGACGACGACGATCCCGTCATCGTGGAGGATACCTCCGACGACGAGGAGGATGAGGAGACGCTGCAGGATCGCTTCCAGCTGCGGTCGAGGTTTAGCCGTCCAGGCTTGCCTCATGTACCTCTCATCCAAGACCCTCCGGCTAGCCTGGAGGCTAGCCTTGCCGCGCCGCCGAGGAAGCCGCGCAACCCCGCCAAGAAGCGGGTGGCCAAGAAGATGAAGGTCTCAGAGACCACGCCCCCTGAGGTAAGTCACTTTGAGCGAAGTAGTCGAGTACCCAGTGATCGAGTACGGTGCTGACGAGTAGTTATCCCTGTGTGCAGGAGAGGCCGCCAGCGGAGCCCGTGGAGGAAGGCGATGAGGGCGTCTGGCCCACAGTGGGGGAACCGGCTGGAAGCCGAAGTCCAGCCCCCACTGTCGAAGAACTTCTGGCGCAGCTGGGGCGCCAGCCCCCTGCCCCGGAAGGGAGCAGAGTACCCGCGGCCGCCGCCGTTGAAGAGGTGGAAGCCGCCGGAGCGCAGGAAAACCGCGCCGCCGGCCGCCGCCACCGTAGAGGAGGCGGTAGTCGGAGAGGCGGAGGAAGAAACGCCCGCCGAGGGTGGACTGGTCGATATCGCCAGCATCCTCGGTGCTCCGGCCGTGACTATCGTCCGGTCGAGCTTGTAAGTACCACGCTTTCTTCAGTAGTACTCATTAGAGTAGTCGATCTTGTCTGACGATCCTCTGTGGATACTTGTACAGAAAATCCACGGACTTGAGCTGGGACGGGGAGGAGCCCGCGGCAGCGGAGGCAGAGAAAGCCGCGCCGCCCGTCGAAGAGCCCGCTCCCGAGGCCCAAGCCGCGACCGAGCCCCCAGCTGCCGAAGCGCCGCTGCCAGAGGCGGTCGTAGTCGAAGGTGAGTACTCCTCCCGAAGCTGTAGAGCCCCAAAAGGAGTAGTCGTAGATACTGATGCGCGTGTTCCTTGGTGACAGGCGCTGAAGGGGGTGACATCCCTGCAGGGGTACCCATGCAGGAGTTGACACCAGAAGCCCCAGAGGCTGCGGTAGAAGCCCCCGAGCCCATGGGGGAAGACGTCGAGAAGTCCGCCGAGGAGGAGGCGGCTGCCACGTCGCCAAGGATTGCCCTGGAGGTGGCGATCCGGTCTCCCGAGATCCAAGACGCGGAGCCTATCCGCTCGGCGCCGATGACGGAGGCTACGACAAGTAGCCGTGGCGGGATCGAGCTGCTTGCCGACGATCTGATCGAGCCGGCGGTGTTGGCGCAGCATCTGGAGGCGATGCGACGAGCCGAACAATGGATGAAGGTACGTAGCCGTTACCTCCCGAGTAGTCAATTCCTTCGTTGAGTACTCTGCTTGACTTGAATTGATTTTGCGCAGGACGTCGCGGAGCGATCCCGCGAGAAGTCCAATCTGCTGCAAGGCTATGGCGACACGGTACTGCGAGCTGAGGCCTTGGAGGAGCAGACTCATGAAGTCGAGGAAGCACGCGGCCGCCATGCGGTCGAAGCTTGGACGCCGCCTTCGCCAAGTACCACAACGATGTGATGGACTTGCGGGCGAAGAGCGACGAGCCGGGTGCGGAAGAACAAGGGCCTCCGCAACAAGAATAAAGGTATGTCTCTTGACTTGTCGGGTACTTGTTGGGAGTCATCAAGCTCTGACTCGTTGTTGTGTTCGGTGTTGCAGAACTCGAAGGCCAGGTGGAGCGTCTGAAGGGCTCGGAGATCGACGCATGAAGAATCTCTTCTACCGGGAGCGGGAAGCTCGCCGGGTACTTGAACTCGACTACAAGGAGCGGCCGTCGAGTGCGAGAAGCACATGGAGTTGCGAATTGCTTCGACCGGGATCTTGTCAACTTGCTACAAATCCTTGCGAAGTTGAACGAGGGCTTGCGAGGGCGCTCGGGCCCGGGCGAAGGACCTTGAAGAGGCCGCCCTCCCGATCGCGAGGCTCCCGGTGCCGCACCGGGCGGCCCCAAGATTGCTCCGTTGGCGGATCGACTTCGCGAGGCGCCAAGCCGGCTGGCCGCCTACGTGAAGCACATGGCCAAGTCGATCCCGAAGCGGGCCGGCCTTCATGAAGTCGTACTTCCCGAAGGCCCGGTGGAGGTAGTCGCCGGCGGAGTGGCCGCCAAGCGCTCGGACGAGCGATGCGCGAGTTGCTTTGGAGCAGATGGCTCCCATCGCGGAGCGGTAGCCGATAAGTTGAATCTCCGGTAGCCCCGCATAGATAGCTAGTAGCCATGGTTGTATAGGAAACGATTGTAATGAACTATCTCATATATCAATGAAATGTGAAGTTCCATCAATGAGTACTCGTAGCCGCGATCTCAGAGTGCGGAGCGCCCATCGTGGAGTAGGTGCGAGTAGTAGTACTCGGCTTAGTGATCCCGTCGCAGGGAGTAGACAGTAAAGAAGTTGATGAATAATCGAACTTTATTAGCGAAGAAGTACACCGGGATGGCCGGGCCGTAGTTACAAGTAGTCGCTTGGACCGGAGGCCGCTTACGGCTAGGAGGAGAGCCGGAGCGGGTAGCCGCTTGCGGTCGGTGATCCGTAGGTAGCCGTTGAGGCCGGATCGCGATCCGTAGGTAGCCGTGGGGCTGGATCTTTGGAGTGTGGTCTCTTGATAGACCGTCGCTAGAGTCCTTGATGCTCGTCGCAGCCCAGGGTCCGTAGGTAGCCGCACGGGCTGGACCTGGAGAAGAGTAGTCCGGAGACTTGAAGCCAGGACCCGGAGGGTCGCCTGCGGCAAGGGGGTGTTGGGGTAGTCGTGTAGACTTGACCCCCGGAGTAGTCGAACAGACTAAGCGTAGAATCGACGGAGGCCGGTCGACGTTCCACGAGTTGTTGACTTCTTCGCCTTCAAGTGTTTGGAGGCGGTAGGAGCCTGGCCGGTCACCTTAGCCACGGTGAAGGGGCCTTCCGGGGGGAGCTGAGCTTGTGAAGTCCTTCCGTGTTCTGGATACGGCGGAGGACAAGATCTCCAACGTTGAAGGAGCGTTCCTTGACGTTGCGATCGTGGTAGCGTCGGATACCCTCCAGGTACCTTGCTGATTGGACTAGGGCGGCGCAGCGAGCTTCTTCGAGGCTGTCGATATCAACTCGTCTGCTGTCTTCTGAGACGCCTTCGTCGTAATGCTCCACTGCTGGCGAGTTCCATATGACATCGGCAGGGAGGATGGCTTCAGAGCCGTAGACCAGGAAGTAGGGGGATTGCCCCGTTGGCTTGGATGGTTGAGTCCGCAGCCCCCAGAGTGCGTTGGGTAGTTCCTTGATCCACTTGCCCCCTTTTGAGTTAGCAGCGTCGTGTAGCCGCTTCTTGAGGGCGTCGAGCACCATCCCGTTGGCGCGCTCGACTTGTCCGTTGGCCCGTGGGTGGGCGACGGAGACGTATCGACGTCGATTCCGCCGTTCTCGCGGTACTCCCGAACCGGTGGTTGTTGAAGTTGGACCCCGTGTCCGCGATGATGCGGTGGGGTAGCCCGTAGCGGTGCACGAGTTCATCCGGGGAAGTCGAGTACTCTGTCGGCCTTGGGGCATGTGACCGGCTTGACCTCGATCCACTTGGTGAACTTGTCGATGGCCACCGGTACCCTCGTTGAATCCTCCCGGCGCGGTTGGCGGTGGCCCAATCATGTCGAGCCCCCGGCGAGGCAAAGGGCCGGGTTGGTGGTATGGTGACTAGCTTGTAGGCGGGGACGTGTTCTTGCTTGGCGAAGAACTGGCATCCTTGGCACCGTCTGACGAGTTCTTCGGCATCGCCCAGGGCTGTGGGCCAGTAGAAGGCTCGCCGGAAGGCCTTGCTGACCAGCGTGCGGGAGGACGCGTGGTTGCCGCAGACACCCTTGTGGATCTCCTCCAAGATGTCCTTGCCTTCTTCGCGAGGAACGCATTTCATGAGTACTCCCGAGAAGATGCGCCCGCTTATAAAGCTTGTCGCCGACGAGGACGTACGACTTGGCGCGGCGGACGAGTTGTTCGGCTGCGTTCTTGTCGGAGGGAACCTTCTCGCTCGGCCGAGGTAGTCGATGAAGGGTTGCCTCCGGTCCACGTCGATCATCATGACCTCTCGCCCGGCCGGTTGATGAGCGGGGGCGGTGGTCGGTGGCGCGCCGGCTCCGGGATGGATGGCGCGTGAAGCTCATGGACGAAGACGCCCCGGGTACTTGGGCGCGGGTGGATCCAAGCTTCGAGAGGACGTCCGCCGCAACGTTGTTGTCGCGGACGATGTGATGGAACTCGAGACCGTAGAACTTGTTCTCGAGCTTGCGGACTTCTAGGCGATGGCGTCCATGTTCTCCTTGTTGCGGTCCCGGGACTTGTTGACTTGGTTGATGACCCTTTGCGGAGTCGCCGTAGACTAGTAGCCGCTTGATGCCAAGTGAAGCCGCGAGGCGGAGCCCGTGTAGGAGGGCTTCGTACTCGGCTTCGTTGTTCGAGACCTTCCGGAAGATGCGCAGGACGTACTTGAGTTGTTCGCCCGTTGGAGAGATCGGGGAGTACCCCTCGCGCTGCGCCCTCGAGGTTGAGTGAGCCGTCAAAGTACATCACCCAATGCTGCGGTCGCACGGTGGGGAGTGGGTAGTTGATTCTCCCGCCACTCTGCCATGAAGTCGACTAGAGCTTGCGACTTGATGGCAGTGCGTGGCTTGAAGTCGATGGTGAGGGCGCCGAGCTCGACAGCCCATTTGGATATCCTTGCGGTGGCGTCTGGATTCCTCAGGATGTCGCCGAGCGGGTAGTCGGAGACGACGGAAACCGAGTACTCCTGGAAGTAGTGTCGTAGCTTCCGCGAGGTGATGAGTAGAGCGTACGGCGCAGCTTCGTACGGGCCGGTAGCGAGCCTTGGACTACGATAGAACCTCGCCGACGAAGTAGACCGGGCGGCCCGGACCGGGTAGGCGTGGCCGTCTTCTGCCGCTCGACGACGATGGCGATGCGACCACGTGAGTAGTCGCGAGCAAGGTAAAGGCGGTGCTCGCCCTTGTGGGGGAGCCGTGAGGACCGGTGGCTTTGACGAGAAGTCCTTGAGCCGGGCAAGGGCTTGGTCCGCCTCCGCGGTCCACACGAACTTCTCGTGGTGCTTGAGAAGTCCGAAGAAGGGGAGACCCCGTTCTCCGAGCCTCGAGATGAATGCGTTCGGCGCCGCCATGCACCCCGTCGGCTTACGGGACGTCCTTGATGCTCGTGGGAGCTTTCATCTGGTGATGGCGGAGATCTTCTCGGGGGTTGGCTTCGATGCCGCGCCGGGCCGATGATGAAGCCGAGTAGTTTACCCGAAGGTACGCCGAAGACGCACTTGTTCGGGTTGAGCTTCCGGCGGTACTCGCGTAGCGATGCGAAGGTCTCTTCAAGGTCGTCGATGAGGGTACCGGAGTCCCTGGTTTTGACAACCACGTCATCCACGTAGGCCTCGACGTTCTTGTTGAGTTGCCGCTTGAAGCGTGCCCGGATGGCCCGTTGGTAGGTAGCGCCGGCGTTCTTCAACCCGAAGGACATGGTCGTGTAGCGATGACGCGCCAAACGGGGTGATGAACGCGGTCTTTTCCGGTCTTCCTCCTTGATTGCGATCCGGTGGTACCCGGAGTAGCGATCGAGGAAGCGAGAGCGAGTCGCGCCCGCCGTGGAGTCGATGACTTGATCAATCCGCGGCAACCCGAAGGGGTCCTTGGGGGCAAGGTGCTTGTTGAGGTCGGTGTAGTCGACGCACATCCTCCACTCGTTCGAGTTCTTCTTGCGGACGAGGACGGGGTTGGCGAGCCACTCGGGATGGAAGACTTCTCTCGATGAAGCGCGGCGGCGAGTAGCTTGGCGAGCTCCTTCTTGATGGCGTCCCGTCCGTCGTCGGCGAAGCGTCGGAGATGTTGTCGCTTGGGGGTAGCCTTTGGGTCGACGTTGAGGCGGTGCTCGATCGGCTCCCCGGGCACTCCCGGCATGTCCGTCGGCTTCCACGCGAAGATGTCGCGGTTAGCCCGAAGGAAGCCGATGAGCGCGTCTTCCTATTTGGGGTCGAGGCCGGCCCCGATGGTGGTAGTCTTGGTGGGGTCGCCCGTTCCGAGGTCGACCGTCTTGGTGAGCACCTCCTCGGGTGGCCGAGGCTTGTTGGCGCCGTCGGACTTCTCGCGGGATGTCGAGTTCGCTTGTGGCAAGCTTCTTCGACGCGGCGTAGACCTCCATCATTGGGGTGGGTACTTGATTTGTCGAAGCAATCACCACGGCCTCTCGCTATCGCAGTCGTGAGAGATCTTCAAGTCACCTTGGAGGGAGAGCACGCCGGCTGGACTTGGCATCTTGAGTACCAAGTACGTGTAGTGGGGCACCGCCATGAACTTGGCGATGGCGGTCTGCCGAGGATGGCATGGTAGGAAGTCTCGATATCCGCGACCTCGAACTTGATGTACTCGGTGCGGTAGTTGTCGCGAGACGCCCCGAAGGTAACTGGCAGTACCACTGAGCCCAGTGGGATAGCCGCGTTGCCTGGGACAATGCCGTAGAAAGGCATGCTGCTCTTGTCGAGCATGGGGGTGACGTCAAGGTTCATCTTCTTGAGAGTCTTGGTGAAGAGGACGTTGAGCCCGCTTCCGCCGTCGATGAGCACCTTGTTGAGCTTAGAGCCCGCCACTGTTGGTTTCAGGACGAGAGGGAAACGTCCTGGTTCGGAGAAGCTGGTCCATTGGTCCGCGCGGGGAGAAGGTGATGGGTGTCTCGACCACCACGAGAGGGGTCATAACCGCCGGTTCAATGGACATCACTTCACGGCGAGTAGCCTTCTCGCTCCCGTACGCGGGGTAGTCCGCCGAAGAGGACGTTGACGGTCTTCTCGGGTTCCGGAAGTCGTCGCCGTCCTTCTTCTTGTTCTTCGATCGTGAGGGTGCGGTGGCTCCGGCGTATCCTTGAGTGCATGCCTGAGCTGGTAGCACTGCTCGGTGGTGTGATTGCCGTTTGGATGCCACGGGCACTTCTCCTTCAGCAGGTCTTTGAACCCGCCGGAGTTCTTCTTCGAGTTCCCTTTCGGAGGGCGCTGGATAGCCGCGACGGTGTTGTCTGGCTTGCGCTTGCGATTAGGACCCGAGAAGTTGTTGTTGTTGTTGTTGTTGTTGTTGTTGCGGCCGCCTTGGTTTGGGTTGCTGCTGCTGCCGCCACCTTGGTTCTGCTTGGACTTGCCGCGGATGGCGTCGTACTTGGCGTTGGCCTTGTCCTCTTCATCCGCCCAGGACGTGATCATGTCCTTGAGGTGGGGAATGGACCGAGGGCGGCGACGGCCGAAGTCCTCGAAGGTGCGGCGATGGTAGAGCCCGTCCTGGAAGAGGTCGATGACCTCCTTGTCGGTGACGTCCACGACGGTAGCGCGCTTGTCGAAAAAGCAGCGCATGTATTTGCGGAGGGTCTCGCCTTGTTCCTGCTTGATCATGGCGAGGTCCATGCGAGTACCCGAACGGCCCATGGCGCCCGCGAAGTTGCTTGTGAATTGCTCCTTCGCGTGGTCCCACTTGTCGATTGAGTGCTTGTCCGGCGACTCGAGCCACGTGAGTGGGGCTTGGTCCGGGCGAAGGGGAAGTAGAGGCACTTGGTGTCGCCGTTGCCGCCGCCGTTCTCGATGGAGAGAGCGTAGCATCGGAGCCACCGGATGGGATCTTGCTTCGCGTCGTATTTGGTGATCCCCAAAGGCTTGAACTTGTCGGGGAGGAGCGAGGTTGCGAAGCCGAGGTGAGAAGGCGGGGAAGCCGTCGCCTTCGGCGGCGGTCGTCGACTTCTTCTCGCCGCAACTCATCGATTCTCCGGCGAGCATCGTACCCGCCGTGAGAGGCGCGGAGGCGTGGCCGTGCGCGTGGCCGCGGCCGCCGCGCGCGCCGCCGCCTCCGGCCTTCTTGTTGGCTCCGTGGTTGGAGCCGCCGCCGCCGTCGCTGCCGCCGCCGTCGGGGTCGTTGCCGCCGCCACCGGCCGGAGCACGGTGGGGGACGACTTCTCGGTTGACGTTGTCCTGCCGTGAGGGTCCGCCGGCGGTGGAGCGTCGGCGATTTGGATCAGCTGGGATGTCGCCCCGAGTACGGTTAGGACCGGGGTCAACACTGCGACTAGTAGCCTCGTTGTCGCGAGGCTTGGCTGGGAGAGGTTGGCTGACTCTCTTGTCGACCCGCATGAAGTAGGCTTCTTCAGCGAGCTTGGCGATGACTTCTCCAGCCCGTATGCCCTGAGCCTGCCGTGCGATCGTTGTGATCGACATGAGGCATTGCTCAGGAGTGGTGTGAACTCTGCTCTCGGCGCTTCCGAGAGCTTCCGCAAGGTTGCGGATGGGGAGGTTGTCTCCGAGCCGCCGGCGTCGTTCGTTGCGCTTCTGTTACGTTCGCGCGGGGCGTCCCCGTTGGCGTCGGTCTCGTCGCGGGGGCATCGGCAGACGGCTCGTACGCGGAGATGTCCTCCGTGTACTTGTACGCGGCCGTGCCCGAGGTTCCGGGGTGTCGCCGGCAGCCATGAAGACTTGACGATCGGGGGTACCCAAGCTTGGTTCGAAGGTGCCACCTCAGTTGGTGTGCTTGAGTCAGCTTGGGCTAGTGGTGTTCCCTCCTGGAACGGTAGCGAGTCGATGTAGGCGACGTAGCGTGAGTCCTCCTTTGTCGCTCGGCGAGGTTTGCGGTCGGCAGTAGACGTATCTTCCGGCCGGCGTCGATCTTATAACCAGCCCAGAGGCCGGGCCTGACAAGGGGAGCTCAGAGGAGTTGTCTTCGGACTCGGACTCGTCGGGGTCCGACCCGAAGTCGAACTCGTAGTCCGGGTTCGAGAAGAACTCGGAGAGAGGACTGGAGTCCGAGACGCGGTTGGGGGCGGCGTCGGAGTCCGAGTTGTACTCGGTTGCGGGCTCCTTGCCAGCCCGGCGTGGTGCAGAAGCCTCCGTGCGGGCCCGGCTGGGAACGCGAGGGCCACGCGCGAGCGGCGACGTGGAGAGAGGACCGCCGCGATGGGCGAGGAGCCGGCTCGCATGCGATGGCCCATGGCGACGTCGAGTTCGAGGTTGGAGACGGACTCGAGCTCGAAGTCGCCGTGGAGGTTGGAAAGCGAAATTTCGCCGAACTTGCCGGCGAGCTCGCCTGTGACAACTTCGGGGAAGCGTCACAAGGGCCCGTCCTCGAGTCGGGTTGCATGATCGGGGCGGCGGAAGGAGCCCGCGCCATCAGCAGTGCAGACCCAGGCGCCGAAGACGAAGGTGTCGCCGCGGTTGAAGGCGACGGTTGGCTTGATGAGAACGGAAGCCGTCGAGTTCGCCATGTGATCTCGAGCGAGAGCCCCTACCGGGCGCGCGCGCGGTGTCGGTGTTTTGGACCGGCAACCTACTACGGGAGTACCCGAAGTAGATGAATGTGACTCGCCGAGATCGGTAACTCGAAGGAAGAGGCACGCGACACACAATTTAGACAGGTTCGGGCCGCGAGGTGCGTAATACCCTACGTCCTGTATGCTGCGTAGCTCTGGATTGATAGGGCACGATTACAAGATGGTGCAATAGTGCGCCGTGGGTTGTAGAGGATTGAGATGCGATGCTAGAGATCGGTCCCTGCCTCGCCTTATATAGTCCGGGAGGCAGGGTTACAAGTCGGAGTAGGGCAGGAGTACTAGCCGAGTACGTCTAGGAGACCTCTACACAGTGCGGAACGTGTACGAGTCCTAGCCGGGTACTCCCCCCCTCTTTTTCTTTTGCCCCCCCCCCTTGGGGTGCGGGGGGGGGCGGCGGGGGGGGGGGGCGGGGCCGGCGCGGGGGGGGGCCGGGGCCCCGCCGGGGGGGGGGGGGGGGGGGGGGCCGTTGGGGGGTTTTTGGGGTGTAGGGGGTGGGTGGTGTTTTTTTTACTTTTTGGTTCCGGTAGGGGTGGCGTAGGGGCCCAAGAAACAGGTTTTGCATCTTTTTACGTGACGAAGGTTAGCGAAATGCTCTGAAACACTCCCAAACATCATTATGGGTCCAATGGAGTAGAATGGATGCTTTACAACTTCGGTACCCCGAAGTAGTGCATTCAGGCCCGAAACAAAGGTTTTGCATCTTTTTACGAGCCCAAGGTTAGCGAAATGCTCTGAAACACTCCCAAACATCATTTTGGGCCCAAAGGAGTAGAATGGATGCTTTACAACTTGGTACCCGAAATAGTGCATTCAGGCCCGAAACACAAGTTTTGCATCTTTTTATGTGTCGAAGGTTTGCGAAATGCTCTGAAACAGTCCCAAACATCATTTTGGGTCCAATGGAGTAGATTGGATGCTTAACAACTTCGGTACCCCGAAATAGTGCATTCAGGCCCGAAACACAGATTTTGCATCTTTTTACGTGACGAAGGTTAGCAAAATGCTCTGAAACACACCCAAACATCATTTGGGTCCAATGGAGTAGAATGGATGCGTTACAACTTCGGTACCCCGAAATAGTGCATTCAGGCCCGAAACACAAGGTTTGCATCTTTTTACGTGCCGAAGGTTAGCGAAATGTTCTGAAACACTCCCAAACATCATTTTGGGTCCATTGGAGTAGAATGGATGCATTACAACTACGGTACCCCGAAATAGTGCATTCAGGCCCGAAACACAAGTTTTGCATCTTTTTACATGCCGAAGGTTAGCGAAATGCTGTGAAACACTCCCAAACATCATTTTGGGTCCCATGGAGTAGAATGGATGCTTTACAACTTCGGTACCCCGAAGTAGTGCGTTCAGGCCCGAAACACAGGTTTTGCATCTTTTTACGTGACGAAGGTTAGCGAAATGCTCTGAAACACTCCCAAACATCATTTTGGGTCCAATGGAGTAGAATGGATGCTTTACAACTTCGGTACCCCGAAGTAGTGCATTCAGGCCCGAAACACGAGGTTTTGCATCTTTTTACGTGACGAAGGTTAGCAAAATGCTCTGAAACACACCCAAACATCATTTGGGTCCAATGGAGTAGAATGGATGCGTTACAACTTCGGTACCCGAAATAGTGCATTCGGGCCCGAAACACAAGTTTTGCATCTTTTTACGTGCCGAAGGTTAGCGAAATGCTACGAAACACTCCCAAACATCATTTTGGGTCCAATGGAGTAGAATGGATGCTTTACAACTTCGGTACCCGAAGTAGTGCATTCGAGCCCGAAACACAAGTTTTGCATCTTTTTACGTGTCGAAGGTTTGCGAAATGCTGCGAAACACTCCCAAACATCATTTTGGGTCCAATGGAGTAGAATGGATGCTTTACAACTTCGGTACCCCGAAATAGTGCATTCGGGCCCGAAACACAAGTTTTGCATCTTTTTACGTGACGAAGGTTAGCAAAATGCTCGAAACACACCCAAACATCATTTTGGGTCCAATGGAGTAGAATGGATGCTTTACAACTTCGGTACCCGAAATAGTGCATTCGTGCCCGAAACACAAGTTTTGCATCTTTTTACGTGCCGAAGGTTAGCGAAATGCTCGAAACACTCCCAAACATCATTTTGGGCCCAATGGAGTAGAATGGATGCTTTACAACTTCGGTACCCCGAAATAGTGCATTCGAGGCCCGAAACCGAAACACAAGTTTTGCATCTTTTTACGTGACGAAGGTTAGCAAAATGCTCCTGCGAAACACTCCCAAACATCATTTTGGGTCCAATGGAGTAGAATGGATGCATTACAACTTTGGTACCCTGAAATAGTGCATTCAGGCCCGAAACACAAGTTTTGCATCTTTTTACGTGCCGAAGGTTAGCGAAATGCTCGAAACACTCCCAAACATCATTTTGGGTCCAATGGAGTAGAATGGATGCTTTACAACTTCGGTACCCGAAGTAGTGCATTCGGGCCCGAAACACAGAGTTTTGCATCTTTTTACGTGACGAAGGTTAGCGAAATGCTACGAAACACTCCCAAACATCATTTTGGGTCCAATGGAGTAGAATGGATGCTTTACAACTTCGGTACCCGAAGTAGTGCATTCGGCCCGAAACACAGGTTTTGCATCTTTTTACATGACGAAGGTTAGCAAAATGCTGCGAAACACACCCAAACATCATTTTGGGTCCAATGGAGTAGAATGGATGCTTTACAACTTCGGTACCCCGAAATAGTGCATTCGGGCCCGAAACACAAGTTTTGCATCTTTTTACGTGCCGAAGGTTAGCGAAATGCTGCGAAACACTCCCAAACATCATTTTGGGTCCAATGGAGTAGAATGGATGCTTTACAACTTCGGTACCCCGAAATAGTGCATTCGGGCCCGAAACACAAGTTTTGCATCTTTTTACGTGACGAAGGTTAGCGAAATGCTGCGAAACACTCCCAAACATCATTTTGGGTCCAATGGAGTAGAATGGATGCTTTACAACTTCGGTACCCGAAATAGTGCATTCGGCCCGAAACACAAGTTTTGCATCTTTTTACGTGACGAAGGTTAGCAAAATGCTCGAAACACTCCCAAACATCATTTTGGGTCCAATTGGAGTAGAATGGATGCATTACAACTACGGTACCCCGAAATAGTGCATTCAGGCCCGAAACACTAGTTTTGCATCTTTTTACGTGCTGAAGGTTAGCGAAATGCTCCGAAACACTTCAAGACATCATTTTGGATCCATTGGAGTAGAATGGATGCTTCACAACTTCGGTACACCGAAATTTTTCATTCAGGCCCGAAACACTAGTTTTGCATCTTTTTACGTGACGAAGGTTAGCGAAATGCTCCGAAACACTCCCAAACATCATTTTGGGTCCATTGGAGTAGAATGGATGCTTCACAACTTCGGTACCCCGAAGTAGTGCATTCGAGCCCGAAACACTAGTTTTGCATCTTTTTACGTGCTGAAGGTTAGCGAAATGCTCCGAAACACTTTAAGACATCATTTTGGATCCATTGGAGTAGAATGGATTCTTCACAACTTCGGTACACCGAAATTTTTCATTCAGGCCCGAAACACTAGTTTTGCATCTTTTTACGTGTTGAAGGTTAGCAAAATGCTCCGAAACACACCCAAACATCATTTTGGGTCCATTGGAGTAGAATGGATGCATTACAACTACGGTACCCCGAAATAGTGCATTCAGGCCCGAAACACAAGTTTTGCATCTTTTTACGTGGCGAAGGTTAGCGAAATGCTCTGAAACACTCCCAAACATCATTATGGGTCCAATGGAGTAGAATGGATGCTTTACAACTTCGGTACCCCCCCGAAGTAGTGCATTCGAGCCCGAAACACAGGTTTTGCATCTTTTTACGTGACGAAGGTTAGCGAAATGCTCTGAAACACTCCCAAACATCATTTTGGGTCCAATGGAGTAGAATGGATCCTTTACAACTTCGGTACCCCGAAGTAGTGCATTCAGGCCCGAAACACAGGTTTTGCATCTTTTTACGTGACGAAGGTTAGCAAAATGCTCTGAAAGACACCCAAACATCATTTTGGGCCCAATGGAGTAGAATGGATGCTTTACAACTTGGTACCCCGAAATAGTGCATTCAGGTCCGAAACACAAGTTTTGCATCTTTTTAAGTGTCGAAGGTTTGCGAAATGCTCTGAAACAGTCCCAAACATCATTTTGGGTCCAATGGAGTAGATTGGATGCTTAACAACTTCGGTACCCCGAAATAGTGCATTCAGGCCCGAAACACAAGTTTTGCATCTTTTTACGTGCCGAAGGTTAGCGAAATGCTCTGAAACACTCCCAAACATCATTTTGGGTCCAATGGAGTAGAATGGATACTTTACAACTTCGGTACCCCGAAGTAGTGCATTCAGGCCCGAAACACAGGTTTTGCATCTTTTTACGTGACGAAGGTTAGCGAAATGCTCTGAAACACTCCCAAACATCATTTTGGGTCCAATGGAGTAGAATGAATGCTTTACAACTTCGGTACCCCGAAGTAGTGCATTCAGGCCCGAAACACAGGTTTTGCATCTTTTTACATGACGAAGGTTAGCAAAATGCTCTGAAACACACCCAAACATCATTTGGGTCCAATGGAGTAGAATGGATGCATTACAACTTCGGTACCCCGAAATAGTGCATTCAGGCCCGAAACACAAGTTTTGCATCTTTTTACGTGCCGAAGGTTAGCGAAATGCTCTGAAACACTCCCAAACATCATTTTGGGCCCAATGGAGTAGAATGGATGCTTTACAACTTGGTACCCCGAAATAGTGCATTCAGGCCCGAAACACAAGTTTTGCATCTTTTTAAGTGTCGATGGTTTGCAAAATGCTCTGAAACAGTCCCAAACATCATTTTGGGTCCAATGGAGTAGATTGGATGCTTAACAACTTCGGTACCCCGAAATAGTGCATTCAGGCCCGAAACACAGATTTTGCATCTTTTTACGTGACGAAGGTTAGCAAAATGCTCTGAAACACACCCAAACATCATTTGGGTCCAATGGAGTAGAATGGATGCGTTACAACTTCGGTACCCCGAAATAGTGCATTCAGGCCCGAAACACAAGGTTTGCATCTTTTTACGTGCCGAAGGTTAGCGAAATGTTCTGAAACACTCCCAAACATCATTTTGGGTCCATTGGAGTAGAATGGATGCATTACAACTACGGTACCCCGAAATAGTGCATTCAGGCCCGAAACACAAGTTTTGCATCTTTTTACGTGCCGAAGGTTAGCGAAATGCTCTGAAACACTCCCAAACATCATTTTGGGTCCAATGGAGTAGAATGGATGCTTTACAACTTCGGTACCCCGAAGTAGTGCGTTCAAGCCCGAAACACAGGTTTTGCACCTTTTTACGTGACGAAGGTTAGCGAAATGCTCTGAAACACTCCCAAACATCATTTTGGATCCAATGGAGTAGAATGGATGCTTTACAACTTCGGTACCCCGAAGTAGTGAATTCAGGCCCGAAACACAAGTTTTGCATCTTTTTACGTGACGAAGGTTAGCAAAATGCTCTGAAACACACCCAAACATCATTTGGGTCCAATGGAGTAGAATGGATGCGTTACAACTTCGGTACCCCGAAATAGTGCATTCAGGGCCCGAAACACAAGTTTTGCATCTTTTTACGTGTCGAAGGTTAGCGAAATGCTACGAAACACTCCCAAACATCATTATGGGTCCAATGGAGTAGAATGGATGCTTTACAACTTCGGTACCCCGAAGTAGTGCATTCAAGCCCGAAACACAGGTTTTGCATCTTTTTACGTGACGAAGGTTAGCGAAATGCTCTGAAACACTCCCAAACATCATTTTGGGTCCAATGGAGTAGAATGGATCCTTTACAACTTCGGTACCCCGAAGTAGTGCATTCAGGCCCGAAACACAGGTTTTGCATCTTTTTACGTGACGAAGGTTAGCAAAATGCTCTGAAACACACCCAAACATCATTTTGGGCCCAATGGAGTAGAATGGATGCTTTACAACTTGGTACCCCGAAATAGTGCATTCAGGCCCGAAACACAAGTTTTGCATCTTTTTAAGTGTCGAAGGTTTGCGAAATGCTCTGAAACAGTCCCAAACATCATTTTGGGTCCAATGGAGTAGATTGGATGCTTAACAACTTCGGTACCCCGAAATAGTGCATTCAGGCCCGAAACACAAGTTTTGCATCTTCTTACGTGCCGAAGGTTAGTGAAATGCTCTGAAACACACCCAGACATCATTTGGGTCCAATGGAGTAGAATGGATGCATTACAACTTCGGTACCCCGAAGTAGTGCATTCAGGCCCGAAACAAAAGTTTTGCATCTTTTTACGTGCCGAAGGTTAGCGAAATGCTCTGAAACACTCCCAAACATCATTTTGGGCCCAATGGAGTAGATTGGATGCTTAACAACTACGGTACCCCGAAATAGTGCATTCAGGCCCGAAACACAAGTTTTGCATCTTTTTACGTGCCGAAGGTTAGCGAAATGCTCCGAAACACTCCCAAACATCATTTTGGGTCCAATGGAGTAGAATGGATGCTTTACAACTTCGGTACCCCGAAATAGTGCATTCGGGCCCGAAACACAAGTTTTGCATCTTTTTACGTGACGAAGGTTAGCGAAATGCTGCGAAACACTCCCAAACATCATTTTGGGTCCAATGGAGTAGAATGGATGCTTTACAACTTCGGTACCCCGAAGTAGTGCATTCAGGCCCGAAACACAAGTTTTGCATCTTTTTACGTGACGAAGGTTAGCGAAATGCTCTGAAACACTCCCAAACATCATTTTGGGTCCAATGGAGTAGAATGGATGCATTACAACTACGGTACCCCGAAATAGTGCATTCAGGCCCGAAACACAAGTTTTGCATCTTTTTACGTGCCGAAGGTTAGCGAAATGCTCTGAAACACTCCCAAACATCATTTTGGGTCCAATGGAGTAGAATGGATCCTTTACAACTTCGGTACCCCGAAGTAGTGCATTCAGGCCCGAAACACAGGTTTTGCATCTTTTTACGTGACGAAGGTTAGCGAAATGCTGTGAAACACTCCCAAACATCATTTTGGGTCCAATGGAGTAGAATGGATCCTTTACAACTTCGGTACCCCGAAGTAGTGCATTCAGGCCCGAAACACAGGTTTTGCATCTTTTTACGTGACGAAGGTTAGCAAAATGCTCTGAAAGACACCCAAACATCATTTTGGGCCCAATGGAGTAGAATGGATGCTTTACAACTTGGTACCCCGAAATAGTGCATTCAGGTCCGAAACACAAGTTTTGCATCTTTTTAAGTGTCGAAGGTTTGCGAAATGCTCTGAAACAGTCCCAAACATCATTTTGGGTCCAATGGAGTAGATTGGATGCTTAACAACTTCGGTACCCCGAAATAGTGCATTCAGGCCCGAAACACAAGTTTTGCATCTTTTTACGTGCCGAAGGTTAGCGAAATGCTCTGAAACACTCCCAAACATCATTTTGGGTCCAATGGAGTAGAATGGATGCATTACAACTTCGGTACCCGAAGTAGTGCATTCGAGCCCGAAACACAGGTTTTGCATCTTTTTACGTGACGAAGGTTAGCGAAATGCTCTGAAACACTCCCAAACATCATTATGGGTCCAATGGAGTAGAATGGATGCTTTACAACTTCGGTACCCGAAGTAGTGCATTCGAGCCCGAAACACAAGTTTTGCATCTTTTTACGTGCCGAAGGTTAGCAAAATGCTCTGAAACACCCCCAAACATCATTTTGGGTCCAATGGAGTAGAATGGATGCATTACAACTTCGGTACCCCGAAATAGTGCATTCAGGCCCGAAACACAAGTTTTGCATCTTTTTACGTGCCGAAGGTTAGCGAAATGCTCTGAAACACTCCCAAACATCATTTTGGGCCCAATGGAGTAGAATGGATGCTTTACAACTTGGTACCCCGAAATAGTGCATTCAGGCCCGAAACACAAGTTTTGCATCTTTTTAAGTGTCGACGGTTTGCGAAATGCTTTGAAACAGTCCCAAACATCATATTGGGTCCAATGGAGTAGATTGGATGCTTAACAACTTCGGTACCCCGAAATAGTGCATTCAGGCCCGAAACACAAGGTTTGCATCTTTTTACGTGCCGAAGGTTAGCAAAATGCTACGAAACACACCCAAACATCATTTTGGGTCCAATGGAGTAGAATGGATGCGTTACAACTTCGGTACCCCGAAATAGTGCATTCGGGCCGAAACCACAAGTTTTGCATCTTTTTACGTGCCGAAGGTTAGCGAAATGCTTTTTTCGAAACACTCCCAAACATCATTTTGGGTCCATTGGAGTAGAATGGATGCATTACAACTACGGTACCCCGAAATAGTGCATTCGAGCCCGAAACACAAGTTTTGCATCTTTTTACGTGCCGAAGGTTAGCGAAATGCTGCGAAACACTCCCAAACATCATTTTGGGTCCAATGGAGTAGAATGGATGCTTTACAACTTCGGTACCCCGAAGTAGTGCATTCGAGCCCGAAACACAAGTTTTGCATCTTTTTACGTGACGAAGGTTAGCGAAATGCTGCGAAACACTCCCAAACATCATTTTGGGTCCAATGGAGTAGAATGGATGCTTTACAACTTCGGTACCCCGAAGTAGTGCATTCGGAGCCCGAAACACAAGTTTTGCATCTTTTTACGTGACGAAGGTTAGCAAAATGCTGCGAAACACACCCAAACATCATTTTGGGTCCAATGGAGTAGAATGGATGCTTTACAACTTCGGTACCTGAAATAGTGCATTCAGGCCCGAAACACAAGTTTTGCATCTTTTTACGTGTCGAAGGTTAGCGAAATGCTCCGAAACACTCCCAAACATCATTTTGGGTCCAATGGAGTAGAATGGATGCTTTACAACTTCGGTACCCGAAGTAGTGCATTCGAGCCCGAAACACAAGTTTTGCATCTTTTTACGTGACGAAGGTTAGCGAAATGCTCGAAACACTCCCAAACATCATTTTGGGTCCAATGGAGTAGAATGGATGCTTTACAACTTCGGTACTCCCGAAGTAGTGCATTCGAGGCCCGAAACACAAGTTTTGCATCTTTTTACGTGCCGAAGGTTAGCGAAATGCTCTGAAACACTCCCAAACATCATTTTGGGCCCAATGGAGTAGAATGGATGCTTTACAACTTGGTACCCCGAAATAGTGCATTCAGGCCCGAAACACAAGTTTTGCATCTTTTTAAGTGTCGAAGGTTTGCGAAATGCTCTGAAACAGTCCCAAACATCATTTTGGGTCCAATGGAGTAGATTGGATGCTTAACAACTTCGGTACCCCGAAATAGTGCATTCAGGCCCGAAACACAGGTTTTGCATCTTTTTACGTGACGAAGGTTAGCAAAATGCTCTGAAACACACCCAAACATCATTTGGGTCCAATGGAGTAGATTGGATGCTTTACAACTTCGGTACCCGAAATAGTGCATTCAGGCCCGAAACACAAGGTTTGCATCTTTTTACGTGCCGAAGGTTAGCGAAATGTTCTGAAACACTCCCAAACATCATTTTGGGTCCATTGGAGTAGAATGGATGCATTACAACTACGGTACCCCGAAATAGTGCATTCAGGCCCGAAACACAAGTTTTGCATCTTTTTACGTGCCGAAGGTTAGCGAAATGCTCTGAAACACTCCCAAACATCATTTTGGGTCCAATGGAGTAGAATGGATGCTTTACAACTTCGGTACCCCGAAGTAGTGCGTTCAGGCCCGAAACACAGGTTTTGCATCTTTTTTCGTGACGAAGGTTAGCGAAATGCTCTGAAACACTCCCAAACATCATTTTGGGTCCCATGGAGTAGAATGGATGCTTTACAACTTCGGTACCCCGAAGTAGTGCATTCAGGCCCGAAACACAGGTTTTGCATCTTTTTACGTGACGAAGGTTAGCAAAATGCTCTGAAACACACCTAAACATCATCTGGGTCCAATGGAGTAGAATGGATGCGTTACAACTTCGGTACCCCGAAATAGTGCATTCAGGCCCGAAACACAAGTTTTGCATCTTTTTACGTGCCGAAGGTTAGCGAAATGCTCTGAAACACTCCCTAACATAATTTTGGGTCCAATGGAGTAGAATGGATGCTTTACAACTTCGGTACCCCGAAGTAGTGCATTCAGGCCCGAAACACAGGTTTTGCATCTTTTTACGTGACGAAGGTTAGCGAAATGCTCTGAAACACTCCCAAACATCATTTTGGGTCCAATGGAGTAGAATGGATCCTTTACAACTTCGGTACCCCGAAGTAGTGCATTCAGGCCCGAAACACAGGTTTTGCATCTTTTTACGTGACGAAGGTTAGCAAAATGCTCTGAAAGACACCCAAACATCATTTTGGGCCCAATGGAGTAGAATGGATGCTTTACAACTTGGTACCCCGAAATAGTGCATTCAGGCCCGAAACACAAGTTTTGCATCTTTTTAAGTGTCGAAGGTTTGCGAAATGCTCTGAAACAGTCCCAAACATCATTTTGGGTCCAATGGAGTAGATTGGATGCTTAACAACTTCGGTACCCCGAAATAGTGCATTCAGGCCCGAAACACAAGTTTTGCATCTTTTTACGTGCCGAAGGTTAGCGAAATGCTCTGAAACACTCCCAAACATCATTATGGGTCCAATGGAGTAGAATGGATGCTTTACAACTTCGGTACCCCGAAGTAGTGCATTCAGGCCCGAAACACAGGTTTTGCATCTTTTTACGTGACGAAGGTTAGCGAAATGCTCTGAAACACTCCCAAACATCATTTTGGGTCCAATGGAGTAGAATGGATGCTTTACAACTTCGGTACCCCGAAGTAGTGCATTCAGGCCCGAAACACAGGTTTTGCATCTTTTTACGTGACGAAGGTTAGCAAAATGCTCTGAAACACACCCAAACATCATTTGGGTCCAATGGAGTAGAATGGATGCTTTACAACTTCGGTACCCCGAAATAGTGCATTCAGGCCCGAAACACAAGTTTTGCATCTTTTTACGTGCCGAAGGTTAGCGAAAGGCTTTGAAACACTGCCAAACATCATTTTGGGCCTAATGGAGTAGAATGGATGCTTTACAACTTGGTACCCCGAAATAGATCATTCAGGCCCGAAACACACAAGTTTTGCATCTTTTTATGTGTCGAAGGTTAGCAAAATGTTCTAAAACACTCACAAACATCATTATGGGTCCAATGGAGTAGAATGGATGCATTACAACTTCGGTACCCCGAAATAGTGAATTCAGGCCCGAAACACAAGTTTTGCATCTTTTTACGTGACGAAGGTTAGCAAAATGCTACGAAACACACCCAAACATCATTTTGGGTCCAATGGAGTAGAATGGATGCTTTACAACTTCGGTACCCGAAATAGTGCATTCGGGCCCGAAACACAAGTTTTGCATCTTTTGCATCTTTTTACGTGCCGAAGGTTAGCGAAATGCTTCGAAACACTCCCAAACATCATTTTGGGTCCAATGGAGTAGAATGGATGCTTCACAACTTCGGTACCCCGAAATAGTGCATTCGGGCCCGAAACACAAGTTTTGCATCTTTTTACGTGCCGAAGGTTAGCGAAATGCTCGAAACACTCCCAAACATCATTTTGGGTCCAATGGAGTAGAATGGATGCTTTACAACTTCGGTACCCCGAAATAGTGCATTCGAGCCCGAAACACAAGTTTTGCATCTTTTTACGTGACGAAGGTTAGCGAAATGCTTTGCGAAACACTCCCAAACATCATTTTGGGTCCAATGGAGTAGAATGGATGCTTTACAACTTCGGTACCCCGAAATAGTGCATTCGGCCCGAAACACAAGTTTTGCATCTTTTTACGTGTCGAAGGTTAGCGAAATGCTCGAAACACTCCCAAACATCATTTTGGGTCCAATGGAGTAGAATGGATGCTTTACAACTTCGGTACCCCGAAATAGTGCATTCGAGCCCGAAACACAAGTTTTGCATCTTTTTACGTGACGAAGGTTAGCGAAATGCTCTCGAAACACTCCCAAACATCATTTTGGGTCCAATGGAGTAGAATGGATGCTTTACAACTTCGGTACCCCGAAATAGTGCATTCGGGCCCGAAACACAAGTTTTGCATCTTTTTACGTGACGAAGGTTAGCAAAATGCTCGAAACACACCCAAACATCATTTTGGGTCCAATGGAGTAGAATGGATGCTTTACAACTTCGGTACCCCGAAATAGTGCATTCGGGCCCGAAACACAAGTTTTGCATCTTTTTACGTGCCGAAGGTTAGCGAAATGCTGCGAAACACTCCCAAACATCATTTTGGGTCCAATGGAGTAGAATGGATGCTTTACAACTTCGGTACCCCGAAATAGTGCATTCGGGCCCGAAACACAAGTTTTGCATCTTTTTACGTGACGAAGGTTAGCGAAATGCTGCTGAAACACTCCCAAACATCATTTTGGGTCCAATGGAGTAGAATGGATGCTTTACAACTTCGGTACCCGAAGTAGTGCATTCGGGCCCGAAACACAAGTTTTGCATCTTTTTACGTGACGAAGGTTAGCGAAATGCTACGAAACACTCCCAAACATCATTTTGGGTCCAATGGAGTAGAATGGATGCTTTACAACTTCGGTACCCCGAAATAGTGCATTCGGGCCCGAAACACAAGTTTTGCATCTTTTTACGTGTCGAAGGTTAGCGAAATGCTACGAAACACTCCCAAACATCATTTTGGGTCCAATGGAGTAGAATGGATGCTTTACAACTTCGGTACCCGAAGTAGTGCATTCGGGCCCGAAACACAAGTTTTGCATCTTTTTACGTGACGAAGGTTAGCGAAATGCTGCGAAACACTCCCAAACATCATTTTGGGTCCAATGGAGTAGAATGGATGCTTTACAACTTCGGTACCCGAAGTAGTGCATTCGGGCCCGAAACACAAGTTTTGCATCTTTTTACGTGACGAAGGTTAGCGAAATGCTCGAAACACTCCCAAACATCATTTTGGGCCCAATGGAGTAGAATGGATGCTTTACAACTTGGTACCCCGAAATAGTGCATTCAGGCCCGAAACACAAGTTTTGCATCTTTTTAAGTGTCGAAGGTTTGCGAAATGCTGTGAAACACTCCCAAACATCATTTTGGGTCCAATGGAGTAGAATGGATGCTTAACAACTTCGGTACCCCGAAATAGTGCATTCGGGCCCGAAACACAAGTTTTGCATCTTTTTACGTGACGAAGGTTAGCAAAATGCTCGAAACACACCCAAACATCATTTTGGGTCCAATGGAGTAGAATGGATGCTTTACAACTTCGGTACCCCGAAATAGTGCATTCGGGCCCGAAACACAAGTTTTGCATCTTTTTACGTGCCGAAGGTTAGCGAAATGCTACGAAACACTCCCAAACATCATTTTGGGTCCAATGGAGTAGAATGGATGCTTTACAACTACGGTACCCCGAAATAGTGCATTCGAAGCGCCCGAAACACAAGTTTTGCATCTTTTTACGTGACGAAGGTTAGCGAAATGCTGCGAAACACTCCCAAACATCATTTTGGGTCCAATGGAGTAGAATGGATGCTTAAATTGATATTTTTTTACGTGACGAAGGTTAGCGAATGTCGCACTCCCCTATTTTGGGTAATGGAGTAGATGGTGCTTTACAACTTCGGTCCCAGAAGTAGTGCATTCAGGCCTGAAACACAGGTTTTGCATCTTTTTACGTGACGAAGGTTAGCGAAATGCTGCGAAACACTCCCAAACATCATTTTGGGTCCAATGGAGTAGAATGGATGCTTTACAACTTCGGTACCCCGAAATAGTGCATTCGGAGCCCGAAACACAAGTTTTGCATCTTTTTACGTGACGAAGGTTAGCGAAATGCTGCGAAACACTCCCAAACATCATTTTGGGTCCAATGGAGTAGAATGGATGCTTTACAACTTCGGTACCCCGAAATAGTGCATTCGGGCCCGAAACACAAGTTTTGCATCTTGTTACGTGTCGAAGGTTAGCGAAATGCTGCGAAACACTCCCAAACATCATTTTGGGTCCAATGGAGTAGAATGGATGCTTTACAACTTCGGTACCCGAAATAGTGCATTCGGGCCCGAAACACAAGTTTTGCATCTTTTTACGTGACGAAGGTTAGCGAAATGCTGCTGAAACACTCCCAAACATCATTTTGGGTCCAATGGAGTAGAATGGATGCTTTACAACTTCGGTACCCCGAAGTAGTGCATTCGGCCCGAAACACAAGTTTTGCATCTTTTTACGTGACGAAGGTTAGCGAAATGCTGCGAAACACACCCAAACATCATTTTGGGTCCAATGGAGTAGAATGGATGCTTTACAACTTCGGTACCCCGAAATAGTGCATTCGGGCCCGAAACACAAGTTTTGCATCTTTTTACGTGACGAAGGTTAGCGAAATGCTGCGAAACACTCCCAAACATCATTTTGGGTCCCATGGAGTAGAATGGATGCTTTACAACTTCGGTACCCCGAAATAGTGCATTCGGAGCCCGAAACACAGGTTTTGCATCTTTTTACGTGACGAAGGTTAGCGAAATGCTTTGAAACACTCCCAAACATCATTTTGGGTCCAATGGAGTAGAATGGATGCTTTACAACTTCGGTACCCTGAAGTAGTGCATTCAGGCCCGAAACACAGGTTTTGCATCTTTTTACGTGATGAAGGTTAGCGAAATGCTCTGAAACACTCCCAAACATCATTTTGGGTCCAATGGAGTAGAATGGATGATTTACAACTTCGGTACCCCGAAATAGTGCATTCAGGCCCGAAACACTAGTTTTGCATCTTTTTACGTGTTGAAGGTTAGCAAAATGCTTCGAAACACACCCAAACATCATATTGGGTCCAATGGAGTAGAATGAATGTTTCACAACTTCGGTACCCCACAATAGTGCATTCAGGCCCGAAACACAAGTTTTGCATCTTTTTACGTGCCGAAGGTTAGCGAAATGCTCTGAAACACTCCCAAACATCATTTTGGGTCCAATGGAGTAGATTGGATGCTTTACAACTTCGGTACCCCGAAATAGTGCATTCAGGCCCGAAACACAAGTTTTGCATCTTTTTACGTGTCGAAGGTTAGCGAAATGCTCTGAAACACTCCCAAACATCATTTTGGGCCCAATGGAGTAGAATGGATGCTTTACAACTTGGTACCCCGAAATAGTGCATTCAGGCCCGAAACACAAGTTTTGCATCTTTTTAAGTGTCGATGGTTTGCGAAATGCTCTGAAACACACCCAAACATCATTTGGGTCCAATGGAGTAGAATGGATGCGTTACAACTTCGGTACCCCGAAATAGTGCATTCAGGCCCGAAACACAAGGTTTGCATCTTTTTACGTGCCGAAGGTTAGCGAAATGTTCTGAAACACTCCCAAACATCATTTTGGGTCCAATGGAGTAGAATGGATGCTTTACAACTTCGGTACCCCAAAATAGTGCATTCAGGCCCGAAACACAAGTTTTGCATCTTTTTACGTGCCGAAGGTTAGCGAAATGCTCTGAAACACTCCCAAACATCATTTTGGGTCCAATGGAGTAGAATGGATGCTTTACAACTTCGGTACCCCGAAGTAGTGCGTTCAGGCCCGAAACACAGGTTTTGCATCTTTTTACGTGACGAAGGTTAGCGAAATGCTTTGAAACACTCCCAAACATCATTTTGGGTCCAATGGAGTAGAATGGATGCTTTACAACTTCGGTACCCTAAACAACTTCGGTACCGTAGTGCATTCGGCCCGAAACACAAGTTTTGCATCTTTTTACGTGACGAAGGTTAGCGAAATGCTTTGAAACACTCCCAAACATCATTTTGGGTCCAATGGAGTAGAATGGATGCTTTACAACTTCGGTACCCTGAAGTAGTGCATTCGCGCCCGAAACCCCGAAAGACGGGTTTTGCATCTTTTTACGTCGGTGCCGAAGGTTAGCGAAATGCTACGAAACACTCCCAAACATCATTTTGGGTCCAATGGAGTAGAATGGATGCTTTACAACTTCGGTACCCCGAAATAGTGCATTCGGGCCCGAAACACAAGTTTTGCATCTTTTTACGTGACGAAGGTTAGCGAAATGCTGCGAAACACTCCCAAACATCATTTTGGGTCCAATGGAGTAGAATGGATGCTTTACAACTTCGGTACCCCGAAATAGTGCATTCGGGCCCAAAACACAAGTTTTGCATCTTTTTACGTGACGAAGGTTAGCGAAATGCTTTGAAACACTCCCAAACATCATTATGGGTCCCATGGAGTAGAATGGATGCGTTACAACTTCGGTACCCCGAAATAGTGCATTCAGGCCCGAAACACAAGTTTTGCATCTTTTTACGTGCCGAAGGTTAGCGAAATGCTCTGAAACACTCCCAAACATCATTTTGGGTCCAATGGAGTAGAATGGATGCTTTACAACTTCGGTACCCCGAAGTAGTGCATTCAGGCCCGAAACACAGGTTTTGCATCTTTTTACGTGACGAAGGTTAGCGAAATGCTCTGAAACACTCCCAAACATCATTTTGGGTCCAATGGAGTAGAATGGATGCTTTACAACTTCGGTACCCCGAAGTAGTGCATTCGGGCCGAAACACAGGTTTTGCATCTTTTTACGTGACGAAGGTTAGCGAAATGCTCTGAAACACTCCCAAACATCATTTTGGGTCCAATGGAGTAGAATGGATGCTTTACAACTTCGGTACCCCGAAGTAGTGCATTCAGGCCCGAAACACAAGTTTTGCATCTTTTTACGTGCCGAAGGTTAGCGAAATGCTCTGAAACACTCCCAAACATCATTTTGGGTCCAATGGAGTAGAATGGATGCATTACAACTTCGGTACCCCGAAATAGTGCATTCGGAGCCCGAAACACAAGTTTTGCATCTTTTTACGTGCCGAAGGTTAGCGAAATGCTTCGAAACACTCCCAAACATCATTTTGGGTCCAATGGAGTAGAATGGATGCTTTACAACTTCGGTACCCCGAAATAGTGCATTCGAGCTCCGAAACACAAGTTTTGCATCTTTTTACATGACGAAGGTTAGCGAAATGCTGCGAAACACTCCCAAACATCATTTTGGGTACAATGGAGTCGAATGGATGCTTTACAACTTCGGTACCCAAAATGTGCATTCAGGCCCAAAACACAAGTTTTGCATCTTTTTACGTGTCGAAGGTTAGCGAAATGCTCTGAAACACTCCCAAACATCATTTTGGGTCCAATGGAGTCGAATGGATGCTTTACAACTTCGGTCCCAGAAGTAGTGCTATCAGGCCCGCAACACAGGATTTGCATCTTTTTACGTGACGAAGGTTAGCGAAATGCTCTGAAACACTCCCAAACATCATTTTGGGTCCAATGGAGTAGAATGGATGCTTTACAACTTCGGTACCCCGAAGTAGTGCATTCAGGCCCCGAAACACAAGTTTTGCATCTTTTTACGTGCCGAAGGTTAGCGAAATGCTTTGAAACACTCCCAAACATCATTTTGGGTCCAATGGAGTAGAATGGATGCTTTACAACTTCGGTACCCGAAATATTGCATTCGGGCCCGAAACACAAGTTTTGCATCTTTTTACGTGCCGAAGGTTAGCGAAATGCTCTGAAACACTCCCAAACATCATTATGGGTCCAATGGAGTAGAATGGATGCTTTACAACTTCGGTACCTCGAAATAGTGCATTCGGGCCCCGAAACACAAGTTTTGCATCTTTTTACGTGACGAAGGTTAGCGAAATGTTTCGAAACACTCCCAAACATCATTTTGGGTCCAATGGAGTAGAATGGATGCTTTACAACTTCGGTACCCTGAAGTAGTGCATTCGGGCCCGAAACACAAGTTTTGCATCTTTTTACGTGACGAAGGTTAGCGAAATGCTCGAAACACTCCCAAACATCATTTTGGGTCCAATGGAGTAGAATGGATGCTTTACAACTTCGGTACCCGAAATAGTGCATTCGGGCCCGAAACACAAGTTTTGCATCTTTTTACGTGTCGAAGGTTAGCGAAGTGCTGCGAAACACTCCCAAACATCATTTTGGGTCCAATGGAGTAGAATGGATGCTTTACAACTTCGGTACCCCGAAATAGTGCATTCGGGCCCGAAACACAAGTTTTGCATCTTTTTACGTGACGAAGGTTAGCGAAATGCTCGAAACACTCCCAAACATCATTTTGGGTCCAATGGAGTAGAATGGATGCTTTACAACTTCGGTACCCCGAAATAGTGCATTCGGGCCCGAAACACAAGTTTTGCATCTTTTTACGTGCCGAAGGTTAGCGAAATGCTGCGAAACACTCCCAAACATCATTTTGGGTCCAATGGAGTAGAATGGATGCTTTACAACTTCGGTACCCCGAAATAGTGCATTCGGGCCCGAAACACAAGTTTTGCATCTTTTTACGAGCCGAAGGTTAGCGAAATGCGCTGAAACACTCCCAAACATCATTTTGGGCCCAATGGAGTAGAATGGATGCTTTACAACTTCGGTACCCCGAAATAGTGCATTCAGGCCCGAAACACAGATTTTGCATCTTTTTACATGCCGAAGGTTAGCGAAATGCTGTGAAACACTCCCAAGCATCATTTTAGGTCCAATGGAGTAGAATGGAAGATTTACAACTTCGGTACCCTGAAGTAGTGCATTCAAGCCCGAAACACAGGTTTTGCATCTTTTTACGTGACGAAGGTTAGCAAAATGCTCTGAAACACACCCAAACATCATTTTGGGTCCAATGGAGTAGAATGGATGCTTTACAACTCTGGTACCCGTAATAGTGCATTCAGGCCGGAAACACAAGTTTTGCATCTTTTTACGTGCCGAAGGTTAGCGAAATGCTCCGAAACACTCCCAAACATCATTTTGGGTCCAATGGAGTAGAATGGATGCTTTACAACTTCGGTACCCCGAAATAGTGCATTCGGGCCCGAAACACAAGTTTTGCATCTTTTTACGTGCCGAAGGTTAGCGAAATGCTACGAAACACTCCCAAACATCATTTTGGGTCCAATGGAGTAGAATGGATGCTTTACAACTTCGGTACCCCGAAATAGTGCATTCGGCCCGAAACACAAGTTTTGCATCTTTTTACGTGCCGAAGGTTAGCGAAATGCTGCGAAACACTCCCAAACATCATTTTGGGTGCAGTGGAGTAGAATGGATGCTTTACAACTTCGGTACCCCGAAATAGTGCATTCGGGCCCGAAACACAAGTTTTGCATCTTTTTACGTGACGAAGGTTAGCGAAATGCTCGAAACACTCCCAAACATCATTTTGGGTCCAATGGAGTAGAATGGATGCTTTGCAACTTCGGTACCCCGAAATAGTGCATTCAGGCCCGAAAGACAAGTTTTGCATCTTTTTACGTGTTGAAGGTTGGCAAAATGCTCTGAAACACACCCAAACATCATTTTGGGTCCAATGGAGTAGAATGGATGCTTCACAACTTCGTTACCATGAAATTGTGCATTCAGGCCCAAAACACAAGTTTTGCATCTTTTTACGTGTCGAAGGTTAGCGTAATGCTTTGAAACACACTGAAACATCATTTTGGGTCCAATGGAGTAGAATGGATGCTTCAGAACTTCGGTACCCCGAAATTGTGCATTCGGGTCCGAAACCCAAGTTTTACGTCTTTTTATCTGTCCAAGGTAAGCGAAATGCTCTGAAACACTCCCAAACATCATTTTGGGTCCAATGGAGTAGAATGGTTGCTTCACAACTTCGGTACTCCGGAATAGTGCATTCGGACCCGAAACATAAGTTTTAGATCTTTTTACGTGACGAAGGTTAGCGAAATGCTTTGAAACACTCCCAAACATCATTTTGGGTCCAATGGAGTAGAATGGATGCTTCAGAACTTCGGCACCCCGGAATTGTGCATTCGGGTCCGAAACCCAAGTTTTACATCTTTTTATCTGTCCATGGTAAGCGAAATGCTCTGAAACTCCCAAACATCATTTTGGGTCCAATGGAGTAGAATGGATGCTTTACAACTTCGGTACCCCGAAATAGTGCATTCAGGCCCGAAACACAAGATTTGCATCTTTTACGTGCCGAAGGTTAGCGAAATGCTCTAAAACACACCCAAACATCATTTTGGGTCCAATGGAGTAGAATGAATGCTTAACAACTTCGGTACCAAGTAATAGTGCATTCAGGCCTGAAACACAAGTTTCGCATCTTTTTACAAGCCGAAGGTTAGCGAAATGCTTCGAAACACTCCTAAACATAATTTTGGGTCCAATGGAGTAGAATGGATGCTTTACAACTTCGGTACCCAAAATATTGCATTCAGGCCCGAAACACAAGTTTTGCATCTTTTTACGTGCCGAAGGTTAGCGAAATGCTTTGAAACACTCCCAAACATCATTATGGGTCCAATGGAGTAGAATGGATGCTTTACAACTTCGGTACCCCGAAATAGTGTATTCAGGCCCGAAACACAAGTTTTGCATCTTTTTACGTGCCGAAGGTTAGCGAAATGCTCCGAAACACTCCCAAACATCATTTTGGGTCCAATGGAGTAGAATGGATGCTTTACAACTTCGGTACCCCGAAATAGTGTATTCAGGCCCGAAACACAAGTTTTGCATCTTTTACGTGCCGAAGGTTAGCAAAATGCTCTGAAACACTCCCAAACATCATTTTGGGTCCAATGGAGTAGAATGGATGCTTTACAACTTCGGTACCCAAAATAGTGCATTCAGGCCCGAAACACAAGTTTTGCATCTTTTTACGTGTCGAAGGTTAGCGAAATGCTGCGAAACACTCCCAAACATCATTTTGGGTCCAATGGAGTAGAATGGATGCTTTACAACTTCGGTACCCGAAATAGTGCATTCGGGCCCGAAACACAAGTTTTGCATCTTTTTACGTGCCGAAGGTTAGCGAAATGCTGCGAAACACTCCCAAACATCATTTTGGGTCCAATGGAGTCGAATGGATGCTTTACAATTTCGGTACATTGAAATAGTGCATTCAGGCCCGAAACACAAGTTTTGCATCTTTTTACGTGCCGAAGGTTAGCGAAATGCTGCGAAACACTCCCAAACATCATTTTGGGTCCAATGGACTAGAATGGATGCTTCACAACTTTGGTACCCGAGAATAGTGCATTTAGAACCAAAACACAAGTTTTGCATCTTTTTACGTGCCGAAGGTTAGCGAAATGTTCTGAAACACTCCCAAACATCATTTTGGGTCCAATGGAGTAGAATGGATGCTTTACAACTTCGGTACCCCGAAATAGTGCATTCAGGCCCGAAACACAAGTTTTGCATCTTTTTACGTGCTGAAGGTTAGCGAAATGTTCTGAAACACTCCCAAACATCATTTTGGGTCCAATGGACTAGAATGGATGCTTCACAACTATGGTACCCCGAAATAGTGCAGTTAGGCCCGAAACACAAGTTTTGCATCTTTTTACGTGTTGAAGGTTAGCGAAATGCTTCGAAACACTCCCAAACATCATTTTGGGTCCAATGGAGTAGAATGGATGCTTCACAACTTCGGCCCCCAGAATTTGTGCAGCCGGGCCGAAACACATGTTTTGCATCTTTTACGTGCCGAAGGTTAGCAAAATTTTTTGAAACACTCCCAAACATCATTGTGGTTCCAATGGAGTAGAATGGATGCTTTACAACTTCGGTACCCCGAAATAGTGCATTCGAGCCCGAAACACAAGTTTTGCATCTTTTTACGTGACGAAGGTTAGCGAAATGCTGCGAAACACTCCCAAACATCATTTTGGGTCCAATGGAGTAGAATGGATGCTTTACAACTTCGGTACCCCGAAATAGTGCATTCGGGCCCGAAACACAAGTTTTGCATCTTTTTACGTGCCGAAGGTTAGCGAAATGCTCCGAAACACTCCCAAACATCATTTTGGGTCCAATGGAGTAGAATGGATGCTTTACAACTTCGGTACCTCGAAATAGTGCATTCGGGCCCGAAACACAAGTTTTGCATCTTTTTACGTGCCGAAGGTTAGCGAAATGCTGCGAAACACTCCCAAACATCATTTTGGGTCCAATGGAGTAGAATGGATGCTTTACAACTTCGGTACCCGAAATAGTGCATTCGGGCCCGAAACACAAGTTTTGCATCTTTTTACGTGTCGAAGGTTAGCGAAATGCTCGAAACACTCCCAAACATCATTTTGGGTCCAATGGAGTAGAATGGATGCTTTACAACTTCGGTACCCCGAAATAGTGCATTCGAGCCCGAAACACAAGTTTTGCATCTTTTTACGTGCCGAAGGTTAGCGAAATGCTGCGAAACACTCCCAAACATCATTTTGGGTCCAATGGAGTAGAATGGATGCTTTACAACTTGGTACCCCGAAATAGTGCATTCGGGCCGAAACACAAGTTTTGCATCTTTTTACGTGTCGAAGGTTAGCGAAAGGCTTTGAAACACTCCCAAACATCATTTTGGGTCCAATGGAGTAGAATGGATGCTTTACAACTTCGGTACCTCGAAATAGTGCATTCATGCCCGAAACACAAGTTTTGCATCTTTTTACGTGTAGAAGGTTAGCGAAGTGCTCTGTAACATTCCTATATATCATTTTGGGTCCAATGGAGTAGAAAGGATGCTTCTCAACTTTGGTGCCCCGAAATAGTGCATTCATGCCCAAAACACAAGTTTTGCATCTTTTTACGTGGAGAAGGTTATTGAAATGCTCTGAAATACTCCCAAACATCATTTTGGGTCTAATGGAGTAGAATGGATGCTTTACAACTTCGGTACCCCGAAATAGTGCATTCCAACGCCGAAACACAAGTTTTGCATCTTTTTACGTGCCGAAGGTTAGCGAAATGCTACGAAACACTCCCAAACATCATTTTGGGTCCAATGGAGTAGAATGGATGCTTTACAACTTCGGTACCCCAAAATAGTGCATTCGGGCCGAAACACAAGTTTTGCATCTTTTTACGTGTCGAAGGTTAGCGAAATGCTCCGAAACACTCCCAAACATCATTTTGGGTCTAATGGAGTAGAATGGATGCTTTACAACTTCGGTACCCTAAAATAGTGCAATCAGGCCCGAAACACAAGTTTTTACATGCCGAAGGTTAGCGAAATGCTACGAAACACTCCCAAACATCCTTTTGGGTCCAATGGAGTAGAATGGACTGCTTTACTACTTCGGTACCCCGAAATAGTGCATTCGGGCCCCAAACACAAGTTTTGCATCTTTTTACGTGCCGAAGGTTAGCGAAATGCTGCGAAACACTCCCAAACATCATTTTGGGTCCAATGGAGTAGAATGGATGCTTTACAACTTCGGTACCCCGAAATAGTGCATTCGGGCCCGAAACACAAGTTTTGCATCTTTTTACGTGCCGAAGGTTAGCGAAATGCTCGAAACACTCCCAAACATCATTTTGGGTCCAATGGAGTAGAATGGATGCTTTACAACTTCGGTACCCCGAAATAGTGCATTCAGGCCCGAAACACAAGTTTTGCATCTTTTTACGTGCCGAAGGTTAGCGAAATGCTTCGAAACACTCCCAAACATCATTTTGGGTCCAATGGAGTAGAATGGATGCTTTACAACTTCGGTACCCCAAAATAGTGCATTCGGGCCCGAAACACAAGTTTTGCATCTTTTTACGTGCCGAAGGTTAGCGAAATGCTCCGAAACACTCCCAAACATCATTTTGGGTCCAATGGAGTAGAATGGATGTTTTACAACTTTGGTACCCGAAATAGTGCATTCGGGCCGAAACACAAGTTTTGCATCTTTTTACGTGCCGAAGGTTAGCAAAATGCTGCGAAACACTCCCAAACATCATTTTGGGTCCAATGGAGTAGAATGGATGCTTTACAACTTCGGTACCTCGAAATAGTGCATTCTGGCCTGAAACACAAGTTTTGCATCTTTTTACGTGCCGAAGGTTAGCGAAATGCTGTGAAACACTCCCAAACATCATTTTGGGTCCATTGGAGTAGAATGGATGCATTACAACTTCGGTACCCCGAAATAGTGCATTCAGGCCCGAAACACAAGTTTTGCATCTTTTTACGTGTCGAAGGTTAGTGAAATGCTCTAAAACACTCCCAAACATCATTTTGGGTCCAATGGAGTAGAATGGATGCTTTACAACTTCGGTACCCCAAAATGTGCATTCAGGCCCGAAACACTAGTTTTGCATCTTGTTACGCGCCGAAGGTTAGCGAAATGCTCTGAAACACTCCCAAACATCATTTTGGGTCCAATGGAGTAGAATGGACGCTTTACACATTCGGTACCTTGAAATAGTGCATTCGGGCCGAAACACAAGTTTTGCATCTTTTTACATGCCGAAGGTTGGCGAAATGCTCTGAAACACTCCCAAACATCATTTTGGGTCCAATGGAGTAGAATGGACGCTTTACAACTTCGGTACCTCGAAATAGTGCATTCAGGCCCGAAACACAAGTTTTGCATCTTTTACGTGCCGAAGGTTAGCGAAATGCTCTGAAACACTCCCAAACATCATTTTGGGTCCAATGGAGTAGAATGGATGTTTTATAACTTTGGTACTCCGAAACAGTGCATTCGGGCCTGAAACACAAGTTTTGCATCTTTTACGTGCCAAAGGTTAGCAAAATGCTCTGCAACACTTCCAAACATCATTTTGGGTCCAATGGAGTAGAATGGATGCTTTACAACTTCAGTACCCCGAAATAGTGCACCAGCTCCGAAACACAAGTTTTGCATCTTTGAAGTGCTGAACGTTAGCGAAATGCTCTGAAACACTCCCAAACATCATTTTGGGTCCAATGGAGTAGAATGGATGTTTTACAACTTCGGTGCCCCAAAATATGCATTCAGGCCCGAAACACAAGTTTTGCATCTTTTTACGTGTCGAAGGTTAGCGAAATGCTCTGAAACACACCCAAACATGATTTTGGGTACAATGGAGTCGAATGGATGCTTTACAACTTCGGTACCCCAAAATGTGCATTCAGGCCCATCTTTTTACGCGCCGAAGGTTAGCGAAATGCTCTGAAACACTCCCAAACATCATTTTGGGTCCAATGGAGTCGAATGGATGCTTTACACATTTGGTACTTTGAAATAGTGCATTCAGGCCCGAAACACAAGTTTTGCATCTTTTTACGTGCCGAAGGTTGGCGAAATGCTCTGAAACACTCCCAAACACCATTTTGGGTCCAATGGAGTAGAATGCATGCTTTACAACTTGGTACCCTGAAGTAGTGCATTCAGGCCCGAAACACAAGTTTTGCATCTTTTACGTGCTGAAGGTTAGCGAAATGCTTTGAAACACTCCCAAACATCATTTTGGGTCCAATGGAGTAGAATGGATGCTTTACAACTTTGGTACCCCAAAATAGTGCATTCAGGCTCGAAACACAAGTTTTGCACCTTTTACGTGCCGAAGGATAGCGAAATGCTCTGAAACACTCTCAAACATCATTTTGGGTCTAATGGAGTAGAATGGATGCTTTATAACTTCGGTACTCCGAAACAGTGCATTCGGGCCCGAAACACAAGTTTTGCATCTTATCTACAGGGTCGGAAGGTGGAATCTTCTGCAAGCACTCGGCGTTCAGTGGTCAGCATACACAACATCACAAGACAAGTACTCGACTACTCTACTCGAGGAGTTTACCTCTTGAGACGTAGTCTCGGTGACCTTCAACTTCTTGGCTACGCGCTTGTGTGCCACGTTGCGCGGCATCCTCGGCGGTGCAGGCAAACTAGCCTCCAAGTTGGTCGGAGGATCGTTGATGAGGGGCACGTTAGGCAGCCCAAGGCGGCTGAACCTGGACCGTAGCTGGAACCGCCCCTGAAGCGTCTCCTCGTCTTCCTCGTCGGACGTGTCTTCGACGATAACGGTGTCGTCACCTTCGCCGACTTCGCGGCGCTCCTTGGCCTTGCCTTTCCCCTCCTTTGGGATATTCACAAGTCAAGGAGGCGAAGCCGGCTCAGAGACAAACTTTACAATGTCATCCTGCAACAAGTACATTGGGTGAGCATGACTACTACCACATAATAAGTACTCGGACACTGAGTGCGGCTACTGACCTCGTTCGGTGGATGAGCGGCGAAGTACTCGGGGACCGGACAGGGCGTGTATGCTGGCATGTCCTTGAAGATCCTGCCCAGCCTCTCGATGATGTCGTCATCATCGATTTCATCGCCGGGCATCCGCGACGTGTCGTCCTCGCCAGTGTACTGGTAGCCGAGGGTGTCGCGAGCCATCAGTGGCTGCACCCTCCTCTTCATGAAACTGAAGGCCACATGTTCGGCCCTCAGCCCGGCTTCTCTCAAAGCCTTGATCTTCAGCAGCAGCTCGGGTAGCTGGATACCCTCCTGCATCGTCGGCTCCGTATTCCACCAGGGCCGGTGCTTCGGCTGTTTCCCGCTTGGCTTCGGCAGCTCCGGGTGGTGGTTGGTGATATAGAACCATTTTGACTTCCAGTCCTGGTTGGAGTCGATCAACTTTTACGCCAAGTACTGCTCAGCGGCGTCTTCGCGCATCTGAATGTCGGCCCCTCCGACTACTCTTGGATCATTGGCGCTTGGTTGGGGTTTCACACGGAAGAACTTCCGGAACAGCACCCAGTGGGGCTTGATCCCCATGAATACTTTGCAGAAATGGACGAAGACAGATACGTGGAAGATGCCATTGGGGTTCAAGTTGAGGTACTCGATACCGTAATAATCGAGAAGACCCTTGAAGAAGTCGCTCGATGGGAGAGCCAACCCGCGCTCCATGAATCGCGCGAACATCGGGATCTCGTCGGGGTTTTTCTCCATCAGGTACGGATCTCCCGCGGCGGCGCGCCACATGTCGACCTCTTTCTCCCGGAGGAACCCGCTGTTCAACAGTGCCAACAGGTCCTCAGTCTTCGCCTTGGATTTCTTCCACTCCTTATTTGGATTCGGGCGCGGGGGAGATGTCGGCGGCGTTGACCCTACAGCGGATCCAGCAGCCTCTTCGCGGGATCTTTTTTTCCGGTGGCGGTCTTCATGCTCTTCGACGGGGAAGGCTTCATTCTCCAAAGGTAGCGGCTCTTCACTCGCATTCACTCGGGGGTGTGCGCGGAGGCAAGCAGCGGCGGCGCACGTGGATCTACGGTCTATGGCGTGGCGGCAGTGTGCACTAGCGGCGAACTCTTGGCTCGATCTGCTTCGAGTGACTGCGAATGTGGGGGATGAAAACCCTAAGGGTTTTGGCTTTTATTTACAAGTCAACCGGCAGCTCCGCAACGGCCGGATGGATATGTTTCAAAACAGCCAACTCAGCAGCGGCCGCCTGACCTTTCAACTTCCAATAGTCGATGCGCCTTATCTCGGGGGCTCGGCTACATCTACTCAACTCCCTGGGTAGCGACAAGATTCAAGAGCAACTCAGGACACATTCTACATTCAAGATGACCCTTCAATTCGAGAGGCAGTACTCGACTCAAGGCTCGGGGGCTCCATGCCACGTGTCCTTCGGTTTTTTCTCCGGATTTTGCGGGATAATCTTGCCAGGACCTCAGATTGACCCTCAGCCAGAGTCTACGACTCAACCTAAGGCTCGGGGGCTACTCCATATGGAGTGCGATTTTGCAATCGCACTTCCATATAAATTTTGGCTTCAAGACAACGTGAGTATTGTTGAAAACCTTCAAGAGCGGAACTCGAGGACGCTTGGGAACTACTCGAGAAGACTTCAAGATTACTCAAGGATCAGCTAGAGTACCTTCCAGCCTCGGGATGTTTCAAGTATTCTTGAGGACTTTCGGCTTGTAGTACTCGGGGACGCTTGAGGACTACTCGTCAAGGTCATCAAGACTACTCAAAACTATCCTGCTCGACTACAAAGTGCTCGGGGGCTTGTCATATGGACCTCCCTAGGCCCACTACCTCGGTGGGTACCAGGACCGACTACTCGGTGGGCCCCTGGGACTACTCGGCTTGTGCCACACGGCACCTGATGGCGTGAGGCGCAAGGACTACAGTGGAGAAGTACTCGGATAGGAAGCTATACATGTCCTGTACTGTGTAGAGAACTCCTAGACATACACGACTAGTACTCTCTCCCTGAACCGACTTGTAACCCTGCCTCCCGGATTACATAAGACGAGGCAGGGACCCTTCTCTCATATACGCATCATCTTGTAAACACACCCAATCAATCTAGAGCTACGCAGCATACAGGACGTAGGGTATTACGCACCTCACGGCCCGAACCTGTCTAAATTGTGTGCCACGTGTCTCTTCCTTCGAGTTACCGATCTCGGCGAGGACACATTCATCTACCTCGGGTACTCCCCTTGGTAGGTTGCCAGTCTAAAACACCAACAATAACTGGCAGGACCACTAAGCCTAGTGGGATAGCCGCGTTACCAGGGACAATGGCGTAGACGGGCGACACGCTCTTGGTGAGCATGTCGATGATGTCGAGCTTCATCTTCTTCAAGGTCTTGGTGGAAAGGACGTTAAGCCCGCTTCCACCATTGATTCACACCTTGTTGAGTCTGGAGTCGGCGTCTACTAGTTTCAGGACGAGAGGGAAACGTCCTGGCTCGGAGAAGCTTGTCTATTGATCCGCGCGGGAGAAGGTCATAGGTACCTCCGACCACCTCAGAGGCGTCGGGACCACTAGTTCAATGCTCAAGACTTCCCGTCGGGTGGCTTTCTGGGACCGTCTGTTGGTAGTCCGCCGAAGAGGATATTCACCGTCTTGTCGGGTTCCTGGAAGTTGTCATTGCCTTTGTTGGCTTTCTTCTTGCCTTTCTTGTCATGAGGAGGTCGTGGGTCTGGGGTGTCTTTGAGCGCTCGCCGGAGTTGGTAGCACTGCTCAGTGGTGTGGTTACCCTCCAGATGCCACGGGCACTTCTCTTTCAGCAAGTCTTTGAAGCCGCCAGAGGTCTTTTTCGAGTTATCTTTCGCAGGGCGCTGGATAGCCGCGACTGTGTTGTCCGGCTTGCGCTTGCGATTAGGACCCAAGTAGTTGTTGTTGTTGGGACCCCCCTAATCCCTGTTGTTGTTGTTATTGTTGTTGTTGTTGTTGTTGTTGCCGCCCGTGTTGTGCTTGCTCTTGCCGCGAATAGAGTCGTACTTGGCGTTCGCCTTGTCCTCTTCGTCGACCCATGACGTGATCATGTCCTTGAGCTTGGTGATAGAAATCGGGCCGAGGTGACCAAAGTCTTCGGAGGTGCGACGGTGATAGAGTCCATCTTGGAAGAGGTTGATGACCTCCTTGTCGGTGACGTCGACTACAGTCGCACGCTTGTCGAAGAAGCACCGCATGTACTGGCGTAGTGTTGACGGCATATATCCGTATTAAACTTCAAGTGGACCTGCAAGCGGACAAATCCTCCGTCGTAGTCAAGGGACCCTTTACCGGTGAAGGGTGAATGTTGCACCATGCGGATTGTTGAGGTCTTGATCTCGAACGGCCTTCAATTTCCGCGTGGTTCAAGATTGGTAGGTCGATGATGTCCGGGGTGCATAGCTCCCCGATCTTGCGTTCTTGTGGTTGTTCTCCCATCGGTGCAAGTTAATTCTCCCGAGGACTTTGAGGTGGTGGATTCTTCGGAGATTCCAACGATCCTTCGTCTTCCGACTTCGAATCTACAAAATTCAGCTTCTTAGCTTATTGTGCTTCGTGTTTCCTTAGCCTATAAAGTTTTTCTGGATCATCCACAAAATTATCAGGTTTGTTGGAGAGGTAGCTGTCCATCTCTTGTTAGGGTTAGCGATAAACAAAATATACCAAAACGAAAAATAAAAACAAATCTAAGAAAACTAGGGTTAGACAAACTAGATTAGATTAATTTTGAGGATGATCAAAAGTTAGTAGATGCAAAAAGAAAAACCAAAAGAAAACTAAAAATTACACAAAAAGCGATAAAAGATCGAATCTTGACCACTTGTTCCCTAGCAACGACGCTAGAAAAAGGGGCTTGTTGACGGTATATATTCGTATTAAACTTCAAGTGGACTTGCAAGCGGACAAATCCTCCGTCGTAGTCAAGGGACCCTTCTTCCCTCAAGGGTGAACCCAAGGTATCGAATCCGTGGAACAATGTGCGATGCAAGAATCAGTCTAATAAAGCCGAGAACTTTGATCTTCAAGAGGTGAAACCTATGCATCTAACCTTTAAAAAATATCACAAAAACGAATCTAATCTATGAAAGCCGGAGGTAGCAAGAGATAGAGGGGGATAGATAAACCAATCTAGAGAGATTGGATCAAGCCTTCGTTGAAGTTCCACACAAAGAAGAGGTAAACAAGTTCAATCTCATAAAAAGCTTCTTTAAACCATGGTTTCCCGTCCGACTCCGAAAACGCACGCCTTTTGGAGCCACCGTTCTATCACAACGCACCTCTATTCGTGCGGGTTAGTCTAGGGCGAGTCCAAAGACAAGTTGAAAACTCTCGGAAGGTCAGGAATGCACCTCTAGCCACCACGGCTACAAGAACATCCTCGATGATCTATCTCGAGAATAGATGTTAAGATACGAAAAGCCGATCGAAATCAAAGACGTAGGAGAAACACTTGATCGCTAGAAATCGGATTGCAACTTGATAATTCAACATTACATGATACATGAATCAAGATCACCACCGGGATCCTACCTTGATCTTGCTTTTAGCTCCGGGAACTCCGACGTGGTCTTCCTTGCAAGGTTCCCACACCGGCTAGGAAGATCCTAGTCAACTAGCTCGACCCTCTCCTCTCCGAGATGGTGTCCCTCTCTTCTCTGATCCTCGGCGGCCAATGTCGAATGAGTTGATGCGTGGCTCCTGGCCTCGGAGCTATAAATAGTTCGAATGGTGGCTAGGTCAAAGGGGGGGTCGACTGGGCCCTGAAATGGGCCGGGCCGGCCGGCCTGGGCCCACTTCGGCCCAAGCGACGGCCTGCTTTGCCTGGTGTTGCTTCCCGAGTCTTCTAGAGCCTTCCCCCTTCTGCATGTGGGCCCTTGTCGTCAGTTTCTCTTCGGATTGGATGAAGCTCCTTGTCCCGCAAGATTTGGCACTTTTCCGACTGGGTCCTCAGAGTTTTTCATCTTCTCGGGTTTGGTCCCTGGGCTTCTTGGAGTTATGTTCACTTCATTGCTTGACTTGTACCGAGCTTAGAGGTTTTATCATGAGGTGCTTGATGAACTTATCCCGGAAGTCTTGCTTTCAACACTAAAACCTTGCATAAACACTAAACTCCAAAACTGACATGCATGAACGAACTTGTTATACCAAGGGGGTTAGTACCAATGGATAAGATATAAAAGTCATGCCAACACCAAAGGTAAACTCATGGCTAGGTTGACGGAATTTCACCTTCAACATCTCCCCCATGCTTAAACCTTGCTCATCCTCGAGTAAGCCTTCGATGGATATTATCGTTGCCCTTCATTGTTTAAACCTTGCACTTGATCATACACAAGAAAACATAAGCTCTCAAAAATTTAATTTGTTAAAGTTTCATAATGTAATAGCCTTTATCCCTACGGAGGGTAGATTATTAATTAAGCTTATCCCACAAGTATTAAAATGTCCCAAAATTTCAAATAGATCTCAGAAATTTTGAAATAAAGAATGAGATGAAAAAGAGCTAAACTAGGTTCACAAATTTAAATCATCTTGCATATTTCTCATGAACTCTCATCTCATCTTGTCTCTCAAGCCTATTTATTCTACTCATTTCTCTCTCATAACATATATATATAAGTGGTAGGCTATATATGGAGCTTTTTTGGGAAAGTTTAATCCTACCAAGATATTATAAATGAGATGTTGTCAAAACAAGACAAACTTCTCATGGTTCTACCGAGACTCGTCAAAAAGGTCATTGGAAAATAATGTTATATCAAGGAGGGAGAGAGAAAATACACACACTTGAGATAGGTGGACATGTGCACATGGCAAAGAGTGATCCCAAGGCACAAAGAAAGTCCTCGTAATCGGATTGCACATGGTTGGAAAATGAGTATGGGTGTTTTAATCTTGAAACCTTGAAATTCTTAATGCACTTTAGAGAACCGGGGAGTTCACATTATTTTATTTTTACACATATTCATATTTTTTCTCTTTTCCTCATACATATATATTTTTTTTCTTTTCTTCTTTTTCTTTCTTCTCTCTTTTTTCTTTTTTTCTCATTTTTTTATTTGCTTCCCTTTGAACTCTAAAATTGCATTGTACCTACCTCCTCCCCCATGCTTAGACGTTTGCTCGTCCTCGGGCAAAGAGGTGATAGAGATAAGGTAGGTACCGGAGATATATTTCCTTTGGACAGATACTTGAAATCTTCAATCTTGGCACCATCTTGCAATCTTCCTTGAATTGATGATCCATTCTCAACGATAGGTTGTGGTCAAGGAGGTAATCACAAAAGATGATATTTGGCTTTAAGGGTGGATATCCGGCGAGGTTTGTGAGATCTCTGATGTGGGGATACACAATGCACGGATAAGAGGCTAGCAATAAGATAGATACGCAAAAACGGAATGACCAGCTTCTTAGTCTTGGGCTAGAGAAATCATGGCCTGCAATAACTCACCCAAAAATAAATCTTGTACACTAAGGTTTATGCACTCAAATATGTATAAGGCTCTGGATAGGTAGAGCAACACACAAGTGATATTTATGACAAGGTTAGCATTACTTTTAGGAATAAAAATCATCTTTAATCCATCTAAAACTTGAGAGCATATAAAACACTATGGGTCTTTATTGTTTTCATAACCTCCGCTAAAGATTGAGCTAGCATTTAGATAAATTCAGATTTGTATTTTAAGAGAGAATTATCTTAATCATGCATAAAACAAATACGAAGATAAACAAAGCGGCAATTATAATCATATATCATCATGGCATAAATTTTGTAACTCTACCAAAGGTAAAAACTAGGTGGTGACTTTATTCATGATGAAAACAAACTAACACACATGCTGGAATTTAAATAAAAACTGAAAACACTACGCATACATAAGCAAACACAAGCTGAAAATTAAAGAAAAAAGGGAAAGAAAAGAAAACTAAAGCTCCTCCTTCTAATCTTCCGCCGGTGGTTGGTGTTGATAATCTTGGTGGTTGTACCCTTCCTCATAATAGGATTGGACATCCCCTCCTACAAATTGATCGAACGGTACTAGGTGAAGGCGCCCAAGCTCATAGACAATATTTGCATTGCCTTCACCTAATTGAGCCGCGTTGGATTGGATGGCTGCAATGTTTTGCATGTTTCTTGCAGCATATCCTCCAATATGCATAGGGCTCCGCAAAAGTTACATTGGGCACCACATAATTTTGTGGGGGCATGGCTGCACCACTCCCCCATGCTTGCATTGGTGGCCCTCCGTAATAACTTGGTGGTGTAGGAATTCCTCCATACGGTGGCACATAGTTTTGTCGTGCACCTCCCTCTTGTGCCGAGGAGGATCCTTCTTCTATAACTCTTCCTCTTTTATTCTTCCTAGCCGGCACAAGGAGTCCTTCCTCCAACCAATCTTCCTTCCCTTGAATAAAGAGTCTTAGTCTTGGATCTAGAAGGGGTAAGTTCACTTTGGCCACATTAAAGCCTCCTCTCTCATCTCCACTTATATATTTTCCTTGCTTCAAGTATTCAATTCTGAGAGAGGTCCCAGGTAGAAGATGTTCGGAATTTCTTGGAATTCCCGGTCTTAAGGAGATGGCCAACATGGAGAGGTAGCACCCCGAACCAATATCTTCCGATCCCGATGTTGCTTCACAACACCATTGGTTGATCATGAGGTAGGAGGGGTCTATTGGCTGCCTGGCAATTAAGCAGATAAAGCCAATTTAACTTTGTGTCAGTCATTTTTGTTTCCCTCATCCTTTCCAAAATCCTTTTACTCATCCATGAGTGAAATACTTGGATTATGGGGTTCCGAATGGAATTCCTTTGTTGGTGGGCCTCCCCGGAGATTAAATTTCAAAATCCATCCAACATGCCTTCCGGCACGCCTACTTTCTCCAGAGCTCCCTTTTGGAAACCAAGTAGCTCCATAATATTTTCATAGGGAACCACTTGTTAAATTCCCTCCAACCGGAATGATAAACTCGGCACCCCCTCATCAAGGATAGGTGCCATGGTCATTAGAATTTCCAAGGCAAATTCCTTGTGGGTATTTGTCGACACCCCGTTGGAGAATAGCACCCATCCAAGGTGCCCCAACATATAATAAATGTTTGTGCCAAAACCCAATGAGTTGAGAGCTTGATCGTCGAAATCGACGTTCGCCACAAGCCTCTTCTCAAGGCGAGAGAGTTTCTTCTCCTCCTCCGACATGATGATGAAGCCATATGCGGAGTATCACGGAGTGTACGGAGGTGGAACAGATGATCAGGTCGATCGACGAGGTGGGTCGGGCGGCTCCTCTGTATGCCCTTGAGGTTCGGTAAACCTCATGGACGAGCTCCTTGTGGCCCTCATACCACCAAGGAGGAGAGTGTCATTCCTCCTCGGTGGTGTCGTGTCCTCCTCCATGCTCCGAGCAGACTCGGAAACGGAGTGCCTCCTCGAATACGTCGTCGAAGATGGCTTGGACGACGACGGCCCCTTCTTCTTGGTGAAGAGACTTGTGGTTTTCTTTCACATGATTGCAGCACTCTTCTCTCTAATATAATCTCGGGGTTTTAACCAGTAACAAAGCACTTCAAGATTTATTTCGGAGTATGGACTTTGAGTGGATTAAGGGTGTGATTTGTTGAGCAAAACAAACTTGGGAAGGATGGCTAAGTCTAAGGTGGTTCTGGACTAAAACTTCAAGCACACAATTAGAGAGATGGAAGAGTTGCTTGCCTGCCAAAGAAGAACACCAGGGGTGCATTTATAGGGGAGGCTGGCCGGCCTGGGCCGACCGGCCTGGGTGGTCTCGTGCCCCTCCCTGGCTCGGTTTTCTCCAGGATGATGATCTTCCCTTTGTGACTTTTGTGCACGCGCGCTCCACAAGTTGCACCGCCCAAACTCTCTCATCCACTCCTTTGCTTGCATTATTGGTCCTTCCACTTGATGCCTTTGCTTTGAGTCATGTCCATGCTCCCTTGCTTCACATGCCACCATGAATTTCCTACAAAACAATGCTTGCTGCCCACCCATGCTTGTCATTTGCATGTGACCTTGATGAAAGTTGTTGGAAGGGTATCCCGTGATGCATCATGGTGCATGCATGATTTGCTTAACTAGATTGCCTCCCTCTAAGCATGTCTTAAGGCTAATCACTCCTCTAATTTCGAAAATTAAAAATAAATTCAGAGCTATGGGAGAGCTCAAGCATAAATTTAGAGAAGTTCTTAAAGCATTAAAAACAAGATGTAAGTCGAAAATATTTTCCGACTACATTTTTATCGGTCTCACCGGTATTGTTTGCCTTCATTAGTTGAGAGCAAACTTTCCTGGCTTGATCATGGGGGCATAGGTTTAGGTTCTAATTTTGTCTAAATGAGAGAGATTTTGAATGAAATAAAATTAAATGAGGCTTAGAAAAAATCTAACCTTAGAGAAACCAAGGATATGGATTTTTAAACCAACTAAAAGTTAAGTTTCTAGGTTTACGCGAGTCTTACCACGTGCTGAAATTTAAATAACATCTAGATACAAGTCGTGGCTCTACTCTTGTGTTTTTAGCATGTAAAACAAGTCAACCATAACATCATAAAGAGGAAGAAAGGTTGAGATGGGTTCTGAATTTATTTGGTTTTGGTTTCTCGAAAAGAAGCAAATAACACATAGGATGGTTCATGTAAAGGGTTTATGATCCAAACAAAATATTCAACCAAGAATTATGTCTCTAATATTGTTCAACCACTCAAGTCTAATGTTTTGCATAGTAAATTTCAAAACTAACTTACTTGAAAAGACTCGAAAAACCTTGAATTGGGTTGTCCTCCCGGTAGCTTATTCTTGACTCGACAAAACGGGTTGCCTCCCGCCTAGCGCTTCGTTTATAGTCCATGGCTAGACTTCTTCACTTGATTACTTCGGATCAATGCTCTTTGCGGGCATTGAAATCTTGGGTACCCACTTCCGCACCATCTTGGGCACGGGCTTATTCTCTGGCTTAGTCATCTTTTTGGTCTTCACAGGCGGCTTTTGTTCCTTTGTCTTGACGGATGCAACAACTTCCTTGATTTTCTTTACTTCCTTCTTCTTCGACTCTTCTGTCTTCCTTGGTTCTTCCTTAACAACGTGTCGATGAGGTGGAACATATTTAACTTCAATCATATTGCATACCTCGAGGCGTGGTCGAAACTTGAAGGAACTCCTTTCGCCGTTAATGTCGAACTTAATCTCCCCCTTGCCAACATCAATGGTAGCTCCCACGGTCTTGAGGAAAGGCCTCCCAAGGATGAGTGGTGGCTTCTCCCTCTCTCCCATCTCGAGTACCACGAAGTCGACATGGATGAAGTGGTGTCTAACCTTCACGGGCACATCTTCGGTGATGCCCAAGGGATGGCGAATGGAGTTGTCACCCAACTCCAAGCACATACCCGTAGGCTCCAATGGTAGGTGTAGCTTCTCGAACACATATCTTGGCATGATGCTCACACTTGCTCCAAGGTCGCATAATGCCTTCTCGAACTTGAATGAACCAACGGAACATGGAATTGTCGGGCATCCGGGGTCTTTTTGCTTCTCTAGTCCATTTGCAATAGCGGCGCTACATTGCTCAAACATCTTGACAGGATCTACCCTCAGTGTTGTGTAACACCCTATGTTTTTACTTAAGTGGCAATGAGTGTTTTGGACCCTAATTACAACCTTAAGCACCTTGGATCAACACTTGGTCAAAAACCCTAACCCTAGAACCCTAAGTCATCACCTTGTCTATATGAGCAGAGAGAACTTTGCCACGTTCCTCAAATTTTTGCTTAAGCACTTCAACGCCCAAAGGGGAAATGTGTAGAATGTCAAGGCACACAACTTTGTTGTTGAGTGGCATTTGAAATTTGGAGTAAAACTTGATGAATTTTGCATTTGAATGCTGGTTGTTAATATTCACCCGCGCCGAGGAAATTCCGGTTTTGGCAAGCTGTTGTTCCAAAAACTATTGATCTAAACCCCTACCAGCCTTTGTAAAAGTCGTAGAGGAATGTGTGATCTCCAACTTTGCTATAGATTGTAAGGTGCACTTTAGTTTAGAAATCCAGAGAAAAACAATTTTGAACACGGCATCAGCAAATTGTTTTCACCCTGCGACGCCTGAGCGCGCTCTCCCGCCGTACCCGCCGTACGCGCGCCGCGCGCGCACGCTGAGGCACCGGAGGACCCATCGGTCCGTGCGTCGCGTCGGGGATGCTACCGTGCATGACGTCCGTGGGCGCTTGGACGGTGCCGGTGGCCGCATTCCACTCGCCGGCGTGCCAACCGCCGCTCGCCATTGGGCCGCCGGTCCGCCGCACTTCGTCGCGCCTTGCTGCCCACGCCACGCGTGCACCGGCGACGTGGTTGACCCCAGGACCTCCTAACCGACCTCCAGCGTCTATAAATACCCGTCCCCGGCCGCTCCTTCGCCCACGCGCACCGCCACCCGAGCCCCACCGTCCGCCATTGGCGCCGCCCAGTGCAAACCTCCCTCCCGTTGACGCCCTCACCCCCACAAGCCCCTGAGCTCTTCCTTGTGCACCACTAAACCTTCCCGAGTCGCTTGTTGATCAAGCCGAGCCGCACGATCGCCAGAGCCCGAGCTTCCGCGGCCGCCGCTGGACCGCCATTGCCGAGCTCGCCCCTCCGCCGATCCTCCGAGTCCAGGGACCTGCCTAGCATCTTCCCTAGGCCACATGGAAGCTTCCGGTGCAGCACATTGTTGAGCACCGCCCCTTTCTTCACCGTCGTCCGAGCCTCCGCAGCCGCACCGCCTGCGCGCCGCCGCCGCCGCCGCCGCCGCACGCCGGCGACCTCCCCGACCGAACTTCCTCCACCAATCGATCGCGGGTGAGCCCAATTGCATTTTCTCGCCGCTTGTTTGCCTCACCGTGCCCCACCTCGCCGCCGGCGAGCACGCCACCGCCGTCGGGTCCAGGGGGGAAACCAAGGGCCTATTTGTGAAAGTTTTAAAAGTTCTAGGGGGCCTAGTGCTAATAGATTCTTCCCAGTTTTATGGTTTGATCCAGCAACTTGTAAATTCAATATCAATTCGTAGAAAAATCCAAAAATGGAAAACCTAATTTTGTTGTGCTCAGTGTAACAAGAACTACAACTTTCTCTAAATATGTATATACTTTTGAGCTATAGTTTTTGCTTGAAAAATTGAAAAGTAAAATACCTAGATCTGTGATTCTGCAAAATCCACCCAAGATCTTGAGCTGGATTTTGGATATGTTGTACTCCATGTCATTACAGTTCACCACACCAAAATTTGCACAAAGTTACAGAAGGGATCTTTTTATTTAAATTATCTTGTGATATTGATAAATCTGCCTAGATGCTTTTTGTAGCTCAAAACATAATTATTCTTGAGCCCAACTTCTGGCTATTGTTATGTTTTACCAAAATGCGTCCTTGGTGAATTTACCATGATTTTATCTCTGTTATAAATATTATTTCCTCATTTATGCTTGTTTTTAATCATAAATATGTATAGCAAGATCCGTAAGGGCTATAGGTGTGTTTATTGGTTCATTAGGCTTGTTTTGGACCAAAGCATGTGTAGGAGAAAGTTTGGGTTCATTTCTGCTATATTTATTTTTGTATGCATTAATCCCTTATATGCTATCTAAAAGTACCTTTATTTTGTGCATTTAAATTCAGTGGTGCAAAAACTAGTTACTTGCTGTCCAAGGGAGTGTTCCTGGTCATTAGGGCCAGTGGGCACTGTTGAGCAAGTTTGAGATGTGTTTAGTTGATTAAAAGGTTGCAAACTAGATTAATCTAGTAAAGGAAAAATAGGAAAAATACATCCTTTTATGCATAAGTCAAATAAATGAGTTAGGAAAGTAAATTGTGGCATAAAAATGACTTTTCCTTGCTATTTGTATTTAAATTAAATTTTCTTTTATAGATGTGCACACAATCACCTTAAAGAGAAGACTAGATGAGCCTTTTGATTATCTTTTAAAAGGAGAAATGTTTAAATACATTTCTTAAGGTGAATATGACCAACCCTATACAACTTGTAGTTGTTGCTACTGTTTTATTATGTGAATTAAATTAATTTCTTTGTATATATATGTACACAGCCACCGTGAAAAAGTCTAGCTAATAAAGCATCACACAATGCTCCTTTATAGGAAGAGTATGCTGAATGTATCTTTATGTAGGTGAATGTGGTCAACCATGCACCCCATGGTTGCCAAAAGTGGTTTTGTGATGAATTAACTCAATCTGCCAATTAAGTCTTGCATTTGCATTCTACGTGTAGAAGTCCCTGACGGTAGCTATACGCTCGTACCGGCTGACGAGGACGAGGGAGCAGGAGGAGACGTGCACTACGTGACCGTACAGCAAGACCCGGACCAAAGTCCGGAAGTGTGTGTGTCTGCTTGTGCTGACGAAGGCAAGCCCCGGTTTATTCATTAACCTAAGTGTTTCTTTACACTTCTGAATTTACTTATTGTTATTGTATGTGAATTTACATTCAGGAGTTGAATTGAAACCCTAGTTGCATGATCCATAAGTACCTATGATCTTTTACTAGCAAGTTATGTCCCTAGTTGCTATGCTTTAAGGATCCGGTACAAGTCGGGTGATGTTTGTCACTCGCGAGAATAGGATCTCCTTTATGGAATCACATTATGGATTAAATGGATTGCTCATGTGGTAAGAGCATGGGATTGGGCTCCGGTCCAATGGATGCTTTGAAAGTACAAAACACTTGTCGGAAATGGGTACAATAAGCCTAGTACCTAAATGAGGCGGTACGGGGTTTTACTATCACTACTCTTAGGGTCGCGGCCTCGGGCTCGCCACCCGAGTGCATGCGTGAGGCTGGGTGACCTTAGTGGTGTAGCCCAGATAAACCTTGTACTTAAGACTGTGAGCTATTATCCCCAAACTGAAGAATGACGGGAACCACCTGGTTGGTGAACTCTTGGTGAGGACACCTCCCGTGTGTTTAGGTCCACCTTGCAAGGTTTTGAATCAATCGATTGTCGGCCTCTCACCGTCATCTGAGACTACTTACCCGACTGTCCATGATATCCCTTTATGATGGAACTTTGTGAAGATTATTACTTTGATTAATTGTTTGTACAACTTTGGTTGCAATAGTTGCTTATCTAGTAATGATTACTTCTACTAGAACTTGAGCTAAAATGTTAAAGTAAGGATTCTCTACTTAGTAGCTTTTTGGCAAACTAACCCACAAGCCAAAAGCTTTGCATGACTAGAGGTAACGTCTTTCTTTTAAACGGGTAAGTCTTGCTGAGTATTAGTATACTCAGCCTTGCTTTATAAATGTTGTTTCCAGGTAATGCATGTGATGTGTGGCCCGGAGAACTTCCACCCGGTTGGGAGCTGGAATGGGTGGATGACGAAGAGTGATTGCATCATGGACAGGCCTCCTACGATGTGATCGTACCGTTTAGTTATCTTCCATTGTTTTCAATAAACTCTGAACCCTTCCATGTCAAGGAACTATGTTTGTAATAATGAACCCTATGGGGATGTGATGGTTAATTTGTAAGGCACTCTGGACTCTCCTTCGTGGGAGTTTTAATGCATACGTTCGATCCTCTCTGTGATGTCAAGTGATTTACCGGGCGTTAACCCGGCAACACTCAACGGGATACTTTTTTATTATCGCTTAATGACCAAATGGAGTGGTTTAGGCGATAGTACGGAATTATCTCGGGTGGGGTTGTCACATGTTGCTATCTCATATTTATTTGCAAGGATATCTTTGAAGTAACGAGAATATGTAGGAACTTGTAGGGCATCCAATAACGGCATGTTGATAATAAGTCTACGCACAACCTCCACAAACTTCTCAAAGTGATTATCAAGTTTACCTCGGAAGTAGTGTGGCTTGAGTTACGGTATCTTCGTGTCTTCTCCCGACATCTCAAACTTGGGCTCTTCAGTGACGATCTCTGTAACTTCTTCCTTAGCAAATTCCTCTGTCTCAGCGAATGGTTTAGGCGTGCTTGCTCCCATGGAACGTTCCGGATCTTCGGTCTCCTTCCCCGAACGAGTTTGAATAGCCTTCGCCGTTTTAGGACCTTTAGGTTGTCTCGGAAGCTTCCCTTCATTAGTGGATAGGTGCTCGGCAAGTTGTCCCACTTGCGTCTCGAGTATCTTCATCATGTTGAGCAATGGTTGGAGCTTACAGCCTCTGTCACCTTGCTATCGATGTTCTCCAACACCTTATCTATGGCTTTGAACTTGGTGACGATGTCCTTGTTGATCTTAACTTGCTCGTCCATGAAGTCCTTCAATTGTATACGAAGCGGAACCGAATTCGGAATGGATGAGCTTGCATTAAATTGAGGTCTACCTTGCCCGTAGCAGAAGTTTGGCAAATCTCCCTTCCTCATGTAGTCGAGCACCTTAGCTTCCTCCGGACAATCCTTGTGCACATGGTCATATTCTCTGCACTCTTCACATGTGGATCTTGCTTCGGCAACCTTTAAGTCTTGAGCCTCTTTCTTTTCTATCTCCATCTTCTCCAACCTCCGCATAAGCGAATCGATCTTGCCTTCGAGTATGTCTTCCTTCTCCACTTGCAAGACTCCTTTGACATTCCCCGCGGGTTGAACCGGAAGTAAGCGTCCGGATGACGCCCACGTATCATTGTCCGCGACCTTCTTGAATAGAGTGAAAGCTGAGGACCGGAGCGTCCGAGGACCGGTGGATGGTCACTCCTGGCTGTGATGAGTGATTGACAACATGGTGTGGACTGACTCTTGGCCAAGTATTGCGGGTGCAGGTTGCGGCTTGATTTGCGTTGGTGCCGGTGAAGACTGGGCGCGAAAGTTCTATGCCTTGTGGGGCCTCCGAGGAGTGGAGAGACAAGTAGTCCTGACTCGAGGGACCTGGTGGACAGTGGGTTCAAGTGTGGGCCACGTGGTGGCAAGAAAAGCAAGACGAAGTCATGGACAGGAGTCGGTGCAGGGTAGCGGCTCACGACCGGAGTCTGCACGCGGGGTTTGCAGCGGTTCACCAGAAAACTGTCGGGTTACTTGGTTGAGCCACAAAACCAAGACCGGAGGCTCGGCGGGCGGAGACGGGATCCGGGCGCGTCGAGAAGCTTCGATGCCGGCGGACGCGTGGCGGGATCGCAGGGCTTGCGTCGGGAGGACGCGGTCTGCGGCAACGGCGTGGCCGTGCGATGAAGAGGAGTGCTACATGACCTATTTTCCCCTGAGGGGTTGTATCACAACTTAAGTGCTAGGGGTAGTGTGCTCTTTTGCCTGGCCCGGAGGGGACTTATATATATTAGCTCTAGGGTTTCCAGGCAAACCATCCATTTGGACTGCTTCTCATTTCCTTGCTCTTTAGGGTTAGATTTTTCCTCCGTTTGTAAAGAATCTGACCTCCGAGCGAATGGAAGCTTTCATGGTTGCTCGATTCCCGCTTTGTAGCTCGTTGGATTTTCGTGTCTTTTTCGAGTTATTTTCGTCGGTTTTTCGTGTGCATCTTATTCCTTCGATTCTGTGGTGTTTGGGCTCGGATTTGTTGGTGGGAATCACAAATAGTTGCTCCGTGCATCTTTGTGCTTGATCTTGATCCTCCAAACTCCGAGTTTGGCCCCCGATTGAAGGATTTCGGTTGGAACCTAGGTTTTTGGTTGAGTTCGGTGGTGATTCGATTCCCGACGTTCTTTGAGGACCCAAGTTTTGGGGCATAGCATCCCCTAGGGACACTTCACATCTTCCCCAAATCTTTCCTCAAGAGCTCAAGCCGTTTGGGAGATCCATGGACGGGTAGGAGAGGTTGTGCTCGCGGCTTGGAGCTCGAGCTGCTCTGTTCGGGCCTGGCGGACAGTCCGCCTATAGGCCGCGGACAGTCCGCGCAGAGCTTTTTAGCCTAGGGTTCTTTGTGTTCGTCACGTGTTCTTGAGCGTCTTCATTTCAATTCATTTGGCTGTCTGGTTCTAGCCAGAAGAGGTTTGTCGGACCGTCCGCGTGAGGCTCGGACCGTCCGCCCAGCGGTCACAGACCGTCCCCGCGGCATGAGTTGCTCACGGACCGTCCGTGATAGAGGCGGAGTGCCTTTCGGTGAGTGGAGATAGCTTCGATCTGGTGGGAGACGACCCTCACGATCCCACTACAACGAGCGAGACTCGAAGTGCCAATGCAATCACTGAACCAACTCCCGATGGTTACCGACCTTGCCGGCGCAAGATCAGCCTGATCACGAAGATCAATTCCTGTGCGCAATCGAAAAACGAACAAGAATCCGAGGCGAGCAATCTTAATATCACTCGAAAGTGGAGTTCTGAATCACAGAGGACAGCACGTATTTGTGCGTGTTCTGGTGTAGCTAAAGCTAGATGTAAAACAAAACTCAAGTCTGAAAATTAAAGAGGAGTCTATCTAAATAGGGGGCGCAGCTCCTGGCGGATAAGGACGGGCGCGCGGCCAGGAGGAGGGTGGCGGCGCCCAACCCTAGGCGCCCCAACCCGGGCCGCCTGTTGGGCCATCATCTATGCTTCTGGACCTTCGTTCTTCAATAGCATGATGTAGTTCAATTCCCTTGCACGAGCCCGAGTAATTGGCCCAGGTGGAGGGAATGACGTCTGGGCTGGAGGTGCGCCTAGTGGTGTAGATGGCGCCTGAGGTGCTTCCGGTGCTGCTGGTGTAGATGTACATGGTGCTTCTGGTGCTGCAGATGTAGATGTACGTGTGATGTAGTTCGCGTCCTCATCATCCTCCCCTTCTTGAACTGAAGTCGTCCTCGACGGCAACTCGTCATCTTCGCCCGCGTATGGTTTCAAATATGCAACATTAAAACTAGTGGAAACACCAAACTCCGCAGACAGGTCAAGAACATAAGCATTTTCATTAATCTTGGTTAGCACTTTAAAAGGACCAGCAGCACGAGGCATTAATTTAGAACGGCGCAAAGCAGGAAAACGATCCTTTCGTAAATGCAACCAAACCATATCACCAGGCTCATAAGTAACAAGTTTTCTACCTTTACTACCAGCAACTTGATACTTAGCATTAGCAAGACAGCAATGTTTTGGTGAGTTTGTTCATGCGGATTAATCATTTGTTCAACATGTGCAACGCCTTCTATGTGCGGGACGTCCTCAGCATCAAGCGAAAATAAATCAATAGGCGCCCGCGGAATGTAACCATACACAATATGAAAAGGACTCATCTTTGTAGAAGAATGTGTTGCATGATTATAAGCAAACTCAACATGAGGCAAACAATCTTCCCAACGTTTCAAATTTTTATCTAGAACAGCCCTAAGCATGGTTGATAAAGTCCTATTAACCACCTCAGTTTGCCCATCAGTCTGAGGGTGACAAGTTGTACTAAACAGCAATTTAGTTCCCAATTTATTCCAAAGTGATCTCCAGAAATGACTGAGAAACTTAGCATCACGATCAGAGACTATTGTATTTGGAATACCATGCAAACGAATAATCTCTTTAAAGAACAAATCAGCAACACAACTAGCATCATCAGTCTTATGACAAGGTATGAAATGAGCCATTTTGGAGAAACGATCAACAACCACAAAAATGCTATCCCTCCCCTTCTTAGTTCGAGGCAATCCCAAAACAAAATCCATCGAAATACCAAGCCAAGGAGAGGTAGGGACAGGCAAAGGCATATACAAACCATGGTTGCTCAAACGTGACTTAGCTTTCTGACAAGTAGTGCAACGTGCAACAACGCGCTCAACATCTTTGCGCATCCGGGGCCAAAAGAAATGGGCAGCCAGCACCTCATGCGTCTTGTAAACGCCAAAATGCCCCATGAGACCGCCTCCATGTGCTTCCTGCAACAACAACAGACGAACCGAACTAGCTGGAACACACAGCTTGTTAGCGTGAAACAGGAACCCGTCCTGCAGGTGAAATTTGCCCCAAGGTTTCCCATTAACACAATGAGCGAAAACATCTTTAAAATCAGCGTCGTCCACATATAAATCTTTCAGAGTTTGCAAGCCAAAAATTTTAAAATCTAATTGTGACAGCATAGTATAACGACGAGACAAAGCATCAGCGATAACATTATCCTTCCCGTTCTTGTGTTTTATGAAGTAAGGAAAGGACTCAATAAATTCGATCCATTTAGCATGACGACGGTTCAGATTTGTTTGGGTACGAATATGTTTCAAAGCCTCATGATCCGAATGAATTATAAACTCGTGATGCCAAAGATAGTGCTGCCATGTTTGCAAAGTTCGCACTAAAGCATAAAGTTCCTTATCATAAGTTGAGTATTTCAAGCTAGCACCACTTAATTTCTCGCTAAAGTAAGCAACTGGTTTACCTTCTTGTAACAAAACAGCACCTAGCCCAATACCACTAGCATCGCATTCAAGCTCAAACACTTTAGTAAAATCAGGCAACTGCAAGAGAGGAGCATGGGTTAACTTATCTTTCAATGTGGTGAACGCTACCTCCTGTGCATCACTCCAAGCAAAAGGAACATCTTTCTTTGTAAGCTCATGTAAAGGTGCTGCAATGGTGCTAAAATCACGGACAAAACGGCGGTAGAAACCTGCAAGACCAAGAAAACTCCGAATCTGGGTAACTGTTGTTGGTGTAGGCCACTCCCGAATAGCAACAATCTTGCTGCTGTCCACCTCAATACCCTGTGGAGTAACAACATAACCAAGAAACGAGACACGTTGTGTGCAGAAGATGCATTTTTCAATGTTAGCAAATAAATGGGCAGCCCTCAACGCGTCAAAAACAAAGCACGCAAATGTTCTAAATGCTCGCCATAGACTTGTTGTAAATCAAGATATCGTCAAAATAGACAACGACAAACAATCCTATGAAGGGCCTCAGAACTTCATTCATCAAGCGCATAAAAGTGCTGGGAGCATTAATCAAACCAAACGGCATAACCAACCATTCATATAAGCCAAATTTAGTTTTAAAAGCCGTTTTCCATTCATCTCCCAATTTCATTCTAATCTGATGGTAACCACTACGCAAATCAATCTTAGTAAACAGAATGGCACCACTAAGCTAATCTAGCATATCATCAAGGCGTGGTATAGGGTGGCGATAACGAATTGCTATGTTATTAATAGCACGACAATCTACACACATACACCATGAACCATCTTTCTTAGGAACAAGTAACACAGGAACCGAGCAAGGACTAAGAGACTCACGAATGTAACCCTTATCAAGTAACGCCTGCACCTGGCGCTGAATCTCTTTTGTCTCATCCGGGTTTGTACGATACGGGGCGCGGTTTGGAAGCTGGGCACCGGGAATGAGGTCGATCTAGTGCTCAATGCCACGAAGCGGTGGGAGACTCGGTGGTAAGTCTTTGGGAAAGACATCAGCATAATCCTGCAAAAGGTTAGCAACCGCAGGCGGAATATCCACAGATGATGCATCATCAAGGGAAGCAAGCACACTAGAGCATACAAGTGCATAGCATGGCAAAGGAGCATCTCGAATATCATCAAAATCAGCACGTGTAGCAAGTAAAACAGGAGCATTCAACTTAATTTCAGATTTATCAGAAGTGGGGGGTGATGGTTCCTGTTGTTTAGCCATTTTAACAGCTCTAGCAAGATCATCTTTAACAATTTGTTCGAGAGTCATAGGATGTATAATTATTTTTTGACCCTTAAACATGAGAGAATAATGATTCGAACGACCATGATGCAAGCTATCAATATCATATTGCCAAGGTCTACCAAGTAACAAAGAACATGCTTCCATAGGAACAACATCACAATCAACATAATCGAGTAAGCACCTACGGTAAAAAGGAACATGCACCGAGCGTGATACTCTAATTTTGCCACCATCATTAAGCCATTGAATGTGATATGGGTTTGCATGCTTACGAGTGGGTAATGACAACTTCTCGACCAAAGCATAGTACTCGCCAAATTGTTGCGGCTTCCGCCGTCGATGATGATGTGAATCGACCGCTCCCCGCACAACACCCTTCGTATGGAACAGAGTGTGTCGCCGATTCTTCTCGGCCGGGGCGACCGTGTACTATGAACACGCCGCACAACAAGACTCTCGTACCTATCGGCGTCCCCCGGATTGACATGGATGTCCGTCTTAGCCGCATTGTCGGTGGCAAGCAAAGTATGTTCAAGTTCTTCGAATCACTAGCTCGAAGAGTACTCACCATTGTCACGAATGAGTAATGTGCGTTTGTTCGGACGGTCCCGAGCCACGTGGCCACGTCCGTCGCAACGAAAACACGTGATATCCCGTGTACGACCCGTGGTGGATGCCGCGCCCGTGGATGGAGTGGTGCCCGTGGCCGGGGTGGCTCCCCGCCCGCATAGCCGGCTTCTCACGTGGTGTAGGTGTGGATGGCGCAGAAGAGCGAGGTGTGCCGAACTCGGACGACGAATTTCTACCCGCAAAAGTGTTAGAATATGTCCTCGAGCGGCGTCCCCGAACTTCACGCTCGCTTTGCAAGCAAACTCAAATAATTGGGTCATGTCAACATATTCTTTATAATCAAGGATGTCCCGAATTTCGCGGTTCAAACCACCACGAAAGCGTGCCATTGCAGCGTCGGGTTCCTCCAATATACCACAACGAATCATACCTTTTTGCAACTCCCGGTAATAGTCCTCAACAGTACCGAGAACCTTGCTGAAATCGCTGCATTTTGTTAAGCAAATCAAGGGCATAATATGAAGGCACAAAGCGATGTCGCATAGCAGTTTTTAATTGCTCCCAAGTGGTCGGAACAGCAGTAGGATTTTTATTCTTATACTCACGCCACCAGATTAAAGCAAAATCAGTAAACTCACTAATGGCAACCTTAACTTGAGAGGTAGCAGCAATATCATGACATGAAAATTTTTGTTCAACTTCTAACTCCCAATCAAGATATGCAGCAGGATCGTATTTGCCATTAAAGGGTGGAATTTTAAATTTGATTTTAGAGAAGGAGTCGTTACCGCCGGGGCGGCGTGGTACACGACGGGCTTTGCCGCGGCGGTCGCATCCTCCCCGCTCATCGTCACCCACACATCCTTGGGCCACCAAATCGGTTACCACCGTGTTCAATGCATCGAGTCGTGACACGATGGCGTCGAGCGTCGTCTTGGTGGTCGTCGCGCGAGGTTGAGCTGGTCGAACCGCTCGTTGGCCGTAGTAACCGTGGAGTCCATTCGTTCGTGCATGGTCTGGATGTCGGTGACAAGGCCTTCAATCTCAGTACGCATGTCCTGCAACTCTTTCTTGTCGGTGTCGCCTGACATGGTTAGCGCAAACACAAAAACAAAATGACAACAAAAGCAGGTGTGGAATGGCTCACAAGGCGCTCAAACTAGTGCTGTTATCAAATTCATATCCGTTCTTACCAGCACACAGGGGCGACCTGCAACCAACCGGTGGAACTCACGAAAGATTGGAGGAGCGATTGCCTGGAGAAACAAAATCTGCTCGTCGTAGAAATACGTGGAGTTCTGGGAAGGCTGCACTCAAGTTGAAGGATTAGCACAATCAAACAATAATGCAAAGCTGAATAATAGTGCTAAACACGATCAAACGCTGCTGGTAACAAGTGAAACCGAAAAGGAAGCGAAAAAGATGGAGGGGCGCACCTCTTTTCTTTTTTTTTGAATTTTTTTTAACTTTTTTTTCAAGGTGCCCCAAAAACTGATAACATGAACACAGAGGATCTCAAATAGCAACTCAACACATGCACTTTTTCCGAAAGTACACGGGTATTCCGGTAATTAAAAGATACTCTCTCTCTCTCAAAAGTAAGGCCAAGCTCTGAATATGGTGTGCTGTGGCGTGGTAGTTTTACCGTGGAGAATAGAAGGGGAGGTACGGTATGTCGTGGCAAAAACGGAACCGGACTCCACGGAAAACTCCTTCAACAAGGACGAAACGGTGGCAAATTGTGACGGCGCAAAACTCTTGCACCGAGACGAAGCGGTTCCCGTTTCCCACTTGGACTGTGCGGCGGTCTCTCTTTTCTTTCGGATTCTCTCTCTCTCTTTTTTCCTTTTTTTCTGGATTGCTTTCCTTTTTTTCTTTTTTTTCTCTTTTTTTTGACCTACCGCACCACGGGACAGGGAAGGGAAAACGAGAGGCGGCGGCGTGACGGTGGGCGTGACGGCTAGGGTTAGATGAAACAAAGATGAAACACAAGTAACCAGCAACAATTGAACGAGTAAGCACACAAATTCAACAAAGACACTTATTTAAAGAATGTGCAAGGCTAAAAGGTGGTTGCTGGGACAAGGATCTAACCTGAAATTTTTTTTTTGGTTTTTGTGGACTGTAGGAAAGGAAAAACACTCGATAAAACTCACCGATCAACCTGGAAATCTGATACCACTTGATAGAGACGGAGTGCCCGATCTTTCGGTGAGTGGAGATAGCTTCGATCTGGTGGGAGACGACCCTCACGATCCGACTACGACGAGCGAGACTCGAAGCGCCAATGCAATCGCTGAACCAACTCCCGATGGTTACCGACCTTGCCGGCGCAAGATCAGCCTGATCACGAAGATCAATTCCTGTGCGCAATCGAAAAACGAACAAGAATCCGAGGTGAGCAATCTTAATATCACTCGAAAGTGGAGTTCTGAATCATAGAGGACAGCACGTATTTGTGCGTGTTCTGGTGTAGCTAAAGCTAGATGTAAAACAAAACTCAAGTCTGAAAATTAAAGAGGAGTCTATCTAAATAGGGGGCGCAGCTCCTGGCGGATAAGGAAGGGCGTGCGGCCAGGAGGAGGGTGGCGGCGCCCAACCCTAGGCGCCCCTACCCGGGCCGCCTGTTGGGCCATCTTCTATGCTTCTGGACCTTCGTTCTTTAATAGCATGATGTAGTTCAATTCCCTTGCACGAGCCCGAGTAATTGGCCCAGGTGGAGGGAATGACGTCTGGGCTGGAGGTGTGCCTAGTGGTGTAGATGGCGCCTGAGGTGCTTCTGGTGCTGCTGGTGTAGATGTACGTGGTGCTTCTGGTGCTGCAGGTGTAGATGTACGTGTGATGTAGTTCGTGTCCTCATCAGTCCGAGGACCAGGTATGGACTGTCCGCGTGGTTGTGTGCTCGTCTGGTCGTTCTGTTGCGATTAACGGACCGTCCGCCCGTGGGTAGTGGATCGTCCGCCCGGTGACCGCGGACCGTCCGCCCTAGGGTCGCGGACTGTTCGCTAGGGTTGTTGCAGGACAGCTTAAGTCCTTTGCTTCTTGAATCATGCTTCCGCTTTGGGATCATTTGAGGTTTGTTCCTAGGGTTGGTAGGCCCGTTGTGACTACGTGACCGTGGCAAACTCGTGTGGGAATCATTGGTTGTGAATTCGGGGTATAGATCGGGTTCTCTCTTTGGAGAAGAATTTTTATCGGCTCCCATTCACTTCCCCCCCTCTGGTCGCCTAATCAGTCCTTCAATTGGTATCAGAGTCAGTTACGGATCTTCGTGATTCTAACCAGTCTAAGATCTAAAGATGGCGTACCAAGAACGGGGTTCGGGTCCTCCACACTTTGATGGTAAGAACTACCATATGTGGCAAAGGCGGATGGCCGCTTTCCTCCGCGGCAAGGGTCAGATCCTGTGGGATGTCACGGTGAACACAGCTTATGTTCATCCGATGAACTTCCTTGCTCCAGGATCGAGGGACATGTTCGACGCCAACAACAAGGCGGTCGACTACCTGTACCGTTCTCTGTGTGAATCTGAATTCGAACGGGTTCGAACAGAGGATTTGGCATGCAGGATTTGGGAGCAGTTGAAGAATGCTCATGTCGAGAACGCTCAGGTTCAGGCTCGGCTCTTTGCGACCTACCGGAGAGAGTACGAGAACTTCACTCATCTCTCCGATGAGTCCATAGATGCCATGTTTCAGCGTTTCACGGTGATCGTGAACAACATGAGGGCTAATGTGGTCGTGCTCCTGTATGATGACCATGACAGGGCTGTCAAGCTCTTGCATTCTCTGGATTGTATCGTGTGGAGCGGAAAGGTCGAAGCCATCCTAGAGTCAGAGAAGTATGAGACCCTCATGGTGGATGAGCTGTTTTCCAAGCTCAAGTCGTCCGAGGTGGACCGTGGGGTGCGTGCAAAGATCGAGAACCCGACTGATCCCCATAGTCTGGCTCTCGTGTCTGGTTCAAGGACTAATGCTAACATGTCTTCGAGACAATTTTCTTTGTCTTGCCTTGAGTCTATGCCAGATGAAGAGTTCGACGTGCTGGGCGAGGAGGATCTCACGTTGTTGAGCAGGCGGTTCGAGCGCATGAACACGAATCAGAAGAATGCTCGGAGGAGCTTAGGCATGTGCTACCAGTGCAGGAAGCACGGGCACTTCATCGCCGAGTGCCCGGAAGCCATGGAGGTCAAGCCCGAGCACAAGCACCGTTCGAGGACTGACCACAAGCACCGCTCGAGGGATGACTACAAGGGCAAGAACAAGTCCGAGCAGAGGCCTAGGAAGAGTGGTGGTCACAAGAAGAAGGAGCGAGCGATGGTGGCCGGTGCGAGCGACATCGACTCAAGCTCCTGCTACTCTTCATCGAGCTCAAGTGATGAAGAAGAGAACCAGCACAAGGGCAAGCGTTCGAGCAAGAACATCAACGGCTTGTGCTTCGCCGCCCAAGGCTTTTGCGACATGGCACACAGCACCACAAGCAAGAAGAGCAACAAGGATGACTTGGGCTCCGACTCTGAGGAAGAGGTAAACAATAGCCCATCCTTATTGATAGCGGAGAATGCTAGGTTGAATGACTTGCTTGACAACTGTGATGATGTGCTTAGAAAGACCAACAAGGACAAGAGGGAGTATAGGTCTTTGCTTGGAAAGGCTAAAGAGAAGGTGGTTGAGCTAGAGTCTTTGCTTGTTGATGCTAGGGCTCAAATAGATTCCCTTAAGTCTACCCGTTGTGACCAATGAACCTGAATGCACTGATTGTTCCACTTTTCTTGGTGAATTGACTGTGCTTAAGGAGAAGTATGCCTCCAAGGTTAAGGAACTAGATGCGCTTAGGGTTGAACTAGATGAGATGAAATATGGGCCCTCCTTGCTTGGTGCTTGCACTTCTTGTCCTGTTTTGCATGAGAAGCTAGATGTTTCGCTTGCTTATGCTAGATCTCTAGAGGCTCTACTGAAAGCTCTTATTCCTACAATTTGTTCTACTTGTGAAGTAAATGCTGTGAAGAATATGGAGCTCGCACATTATGTTGATCGTTTGCAGGATGAGAATGATGAGCTGAGAAAGTTGATGGGTTGGTTGTCTGGTCATGAGCCTCAGTTGAGGATAATGATTGAGACATACAAGCGCCAGTATGGGGAAGCGCTTGGGGCAAAGAAAGTGGGTGAGGGAGGTGGTGAGAGTGATATCCCAGAGCCACCAAAAACCCACCACAAAAATGCTTTTGTTCCTAAGCCGAATCATCTTAGGAACCGACTAGACACAACCCCAGCTCCACCTGTGTTTCCTCCACAAACCAACAACTTCCAGGAACCCATCAAGTTCAAGAGTGTCTTGGGGAATGAATTCTTTGGGAAGAAGGGAGAGAAACCGAGTGAGGAGAAACCTAGTGAGGAGAAGCTAGAGCCCAAAGAGAACCCAAAACCAAAGCCAAAACCGAAACCCTTCCATTGTGAGCATTGTGGGAGGGATGGGCACCTTGCTGAGTTTTGCTTCAGGAGGAAGCGTGAGGAGAGGTTGGCTAGAGAGTTGGCCAAAAAGGATAGGTACCGCCCTTCTCGTGGTGTGCCTTAGCCTTGGTTGGTGCCAAGAGGTGAGGGAATGGTGAGTACCATTTATCCTCGTGGGAGGCGTGAGTTTGTGCCTCGAGGTGATCCACCGCATAGAGAAGGTGGTAGGCGTGTTGGGTTTGGGCGTGGTGAGTTTGCTGGATGTTCCTTTGCTCGTGGCCAATACGAGTATGGGGGGGGAGCGTTCGCAGCTTTAGGTCCCAGAGGAGCTACGAACCACGGTCTCCCCTTCGTGGTACGCGTAGTCCTCCAAGGGGACGTGTGGGTGTTCCACCTAGGAGAGATAGGATGGATTTTGCTAACCCCATGTTTGAGCAAATGGCGAGGCACTAGTTTGATTCGTTTTGTACTAACCCCAATGCTGAGTCCTTTGCTCACTCTCGCTCTCGTTTTTGATTTTGCAGGTGGGAGGCATGGAGGGTTTTTGGTTGATTGACTCCGGTTGCTCTCGACACATGACCGGAGATCGACGGTGGTTCTCCAGCCTCACTCCGGTGATGACCAAGGAGTACATCACTTTTGGGGATAATGGGAAAGGTAGAGTGCTTTCAGTGGGCACGGTGAAGGTGAGTGAGTCTGTGACTCTTAGGCGTGTTTCTCTTGTCAAGTCTTTGGGGTACAATCTTCTCTCTGTCTCCCAACTTCTTGATGAGGGTTTTGAAGTCCGTTTCAAAACGGGCTATTCTCGTGTTTTGGATTCTCGAGGCGATCTTGTGTGCACGATCGTCCCCGAGGGTCAAATTTTCAGAGCCGATTTTTCTCAGTGTGTTGGCTCTTCTCGTTGTTTGGTTGCTGGTGTTTCGGCGGAGCTTTGGAAATGGCATAGGAGACTAGGTCACTTGAGTTTTGACTTGCTGTCACACTTGAGTGGGCTAGGATTAGTCTGAGGATTGCCAAAGTTGAAATACCAAAAGGATTTGGTATGTGCTCCGTGTAGGCATGGTAAGATGGTCGCCGCCTCTCATCCGCCTCTGACATCCGTTATGACAGAGAGGCCATGCTAGCTGTTCCATATGGACTTGGTTGGTCCAGCTCGTGTGTGCTCGGCGGGTGGGAAATGGTATGTCCTTGTGATTGTGGATGACTATTCTTGCTATGCTTGGGTCTTCTTTTTGGCTGACAAGGGGGAGACGTTTGGTTTTGTGAGAGATCTGATCTTGAGGTTGAAGAACAAGAGACATGGAGATGCTATTTGAGCTATTCGTAGCGACAATGGTAGTGAATTTAAAAACTCTCGTTTCGAAACCTTTTGTCGTGATTTGGGTCTCGAACATCAGTTTTCTTCTCCCTATGTGGCTTGTCAGAATGGTGTGGTTGAGAGGAAAAATCGTTCCCTTTGTGAGATGGCTCGGATGATGCTTGATGAGCATAGGACTCCGAGGAGATATTGGGCGGAAGCAGTGAATGCTGCTTGCCATGTTGGGAACCAGATTTTTCTGAGGGCCTTCTTAAACAAGACGTGCTATGAGCTTATGCATGGTCGAGCACCTAGAGTGAGCCATTTCAGGGCTTTTGGTTGTCGGTGCTTCATTCCCAAGAAGGGTAGGCTAGATATATTTGAGTCGAGGTCTTCCGATGGGATTTTCTTGGGTTATGCTAGTCATTCTAGAGCATTTCGTGTGCTCAACCTTGATACTAACCTGGTCATGGAGACTTGCGAGGTGACCTTCGACAAGACACAACCATGCAATTCGTATGTCTTTGAGTGTGCAGGTGATGATGAAGTTAGCAAGAAGATCTTTGAGGACGAGGATGATGATGCTGGAGAGGAGGATGGTGAATCTCCAGTCACGCGCATACCCTCTAGTTCCACTACGACGACTACAGTGCAGGATGGTCCATCCCCTACACCGCCTACGATTCAGCAAGATCAAGTGGAAGCAGCTGCTGAGGGGGAGGTTGCCTCAAGGCGAGAGACACCGAGGCGATTTCAAGTTGATCATCCACCCTCGGTAATCATCGGCGACATCAATGAGCGTACAATACGGTTAAGGTCCAGAAATGCTTCTCACTTTGCTCATTCAGCTTTTGTTGCTACCTTTGAGCCGAAAGACATTGGACATGCTCTATCTGATCCTAATTGGGTGAATGTCATGCATGAGGAGTTAGAGAATTTTGAGAGAAACCAAGTGTGGGAATTAGTGGAGCCACCACCAAATTGCAAAACTATTGGGACAAAATGGGTGTGGAAAAACAAAGAGGGAGAAAATGGTGAGGTGGTGAGGAACAAGTCGAGGTTGGTTGCTCAGGGCTATAGTCAGAAGGAGGGGATAGACTATGAGGAGACATTTGCTCTTATAGCCCATTTGGAGGCAATTAGGATCCTTCTAGCTTTTTCTGTGGCTAAAGGGTTCAAATTGTACCAAATGGATGTGAAGAGTGTCTTCTTGAATGGGTTCTTAGAGGAGGAAGTCTATGTGAAGCAACCACCGAGCTTTGAGAGTGCCGAGTTTCCCCACAAGGTGTATAGGTTGAGAAAGGCGTTGTATGGGCTGAAACAAGCTCCCCGTGCTTGGTATGGCCGTTTGAGGGGGTTCTTGTTCAGCAAGGGGTTTGAGATGGGCAAGGTAGATAAGACTCTTTTTCTCCTCAGGCAAGGTGATGATATCCTAATTGTTCAGGTATACGTGGATGATATTGTCTTTGGCGGCTCGTCTCACTCTTTGGTTGCAAGGTTTGCAGAGGATATGAGCAAAGAATTCGAGATGTATATGATGGGAGAATTGCAGTTTTTTCTCGGGCTTCAGATCAAGCAGGTGAAGGAGGGAACCTTTGTACATCAAGCCAAGTACACGAAGGACATTCTCAAGAAGTTCAAGATGGACGACTCGAAGCCCCTGTCGACACCAATGAGTACGACTACTGTGCTTGACGCGGACGAGGACGGAGAGCCCGTGGACCAAAAGGAGTACTGGAGCATGATTGGCTCCCTCTTGTACTTGACGGCGACGAGGCCGGACATCTAGTTTTCTGTGTGTCTGTGCGCTCGTTTTCAGGCGTCGCCGAGGACTTCACATCGGCAAGCCGTCAAGCGGATCTTCAGGTATCTTCAATACACTCCTGAGCTTGATCTTTGGTACTCGGTGTCATCTTCTCTTTCGCTTCTTGGTTTTTCGAATGTCGATTTTGCGGGGTGTCGAGTCGATAGGAAGTCGACTTCGGAGACTTGTCAGTTTTTGGGTTCCTCGCTTGTGTCTTGGTCTTCTCGCAAACAGTCTAGTGTAACTCAGTCTACCACAGAAGCCGAGTATGTTGTTGTCGCTAGTTGTTGCTCCCAGCTGCTTTGGATCACATACACGCTGAGTGATTTTGGTGAGGAGTGTTCCCATGTACCTCTCATGTGTGATAGCACGAGTGCCATTAGTGTTGCCAAAAACCCGTGCTCCACTCTAGAACCAAACACATTGAAGTGAGGTACCACTTCCTGAGAGATAATGTTGAGAAGGGAAACATAGACCTCATCTATGTACCTATAGAAAAGCAGCTTGCCGATATCCTAATCAAGCCTTTGGACCAAGTTACGTTTGCTCGTTTGCGAGGAAAGCTTGGAGTTGTTTTTCCTTTTTGAGCTTCGGTTGGGAGGGTTGATGTACATATGCATGTTGCATTTCCATATATGTATCATATCATGCTTGCATCTTTGTATCATAGACTGCATTTGTAGAATATGCATTAGAGATGTGCTTCTCTCATATGCTTTGCTCACCATGATATGCTAGAGATGAGGTTATGACCGTGCTTGTGATGCTCATGAGATGTATAGCTATGCTCTTGATAGCTTTGGGATATATACGCTTGTGGATGACTTTCTTTTGTAAAAATGCTATATGATCCTCTCTTGTGGGTAGAATACCTTTCATGTTCATTTTGGATGCTTATGGCTATATCTTGCTTAATTTGTGCTTGGAACCATGTTCTTTTCATTTGGGATCAAAGATCCATTTATCATCATGAATGTTTAGCCTACATGCTACCTTGTGGAGAAGCCTAAGCTTCTTTTTGCCGCAAAGGCACTTCATGTACCATGTCTAACTTGTAAATCGTAAAAATGGTATGTGAGATGCCTAAGCTTGAAAAATTTGCTTCCATGTCATAAATGCTTAAAATTTCTTATCTTGGGTGCTAAACCGTTGCATGATGTTCACCAATGAGAAGTCTCATATCTAGAAGTGGACACATGGCTTGGTGGCTTTGACATGACATGAGATAGCTTGTAGGTGTTTGTGATGACCATGTGGTGAGAATTTGTGACCTTGCATGAAGTTTGTGAGTTATATGTTGTATGTGCTCTTTTTGATCGTGTTTAGGTCCTATGCTCATGAGAGGGAAATTTTTGTGAAAAGTACTTCATTTTCATCATGGCTATATCACTTTCTTATATGTCCCTTTGTATCTTGTTGGCGATGCTTGTGCTCAAATTGTGGCTATATTGCTTGTCTATGTCTCAATTATAGCATGTTGTAGTGCTCTTTGTATATTTGAGAAGCATATGCTTGTATTTGTAGACTTGATTCGTGCATTACCAACAAGGGGGAGGAAAGTACCCAATTCATGTTTCCAGGGGGAGTGCATCGAGGAAAGAAAATTTGGAGAAATGCATTTGTTCAGGGGGGAGCTTGCATTCATGCATTTGGGAGCTCTTTTTCGCCTATTTTTTAGTTGTGCTCTTTTGCTGATGGTGTCGAGGCCTTTTGCCTCACCTTGTGGAGTCGGCAATTTTGGAGCATTTTATCTCGGTTGTTTTGAGCCGTTGCCCTTGCCTTAGGGGACCGAGATCTTTCTCACTCAAGTGATCTTTTCTTGGCTTTTGTTTGGCTTTTGATCACTTGCTTGAGCTTTTCTTTCGTTTCTTTTCTTTTTCTCTTTTCTCTGAATTGGTTACTTGTGTGTGTTGTCAATGCACTCATCAAGGGGGAGATTGAAGACCGGAGCGTCTGAGGACCGGTGGATGGTCGCTCCTAGCTGTGATGAGTGATTGACAACGTGGTGTGGACTGACTCTTGGCCAAGTATTGCGGGTGCAGGTTGCGGCTTGATTTGCGTTGGTGCAGGTGAAGAGTTAGCGTGAAAGGTCTATGCCTTGCGGGGCCTCCGAGGAGTGGAGAGACAAGTAGGCTTACTCGAGGGACCCAGTGGCCAGCGGGGTCAAGTGTGGGCCGCATGGTGGCAAGAAAAGCAAGACGAAGTCATGGGCAGGAGCCGGTGCAGGGTAGCGGCTCACGACCGGAGTCTACACGCGGGGTTTGCGGTTGTTCACCAGAAAACTGTCGAGTTACTTGGTTGATCCACAAAACCAGACTGGAGGCTCGGCGGGTGGAGACGGGATCCGGGCGCGTCGAGTAGCTTCGATGTCGGCAGACACGTGGTGGGGTCGCAGGGCTTGCGTCGGGAGGACGCGGTCTGCGGCAACGGCGTGGCCATGCGATGAAGAGGAGTGCTACATGACCTATTTTCCCCTGAGGGGTTGTATCACAACTTAAGTTCTAGGGGTAGTGTGTCTTTTGCCTGGCCCGGAGGGGACTCATATATATTAGCTCTAGGGTTTCCAAGCAAACCATCCATCTGGACTACTTCTCATTTTCTTGCTCTCTAGGGTTAGATTCTTTCTCCGTTTGTAAAGAATCTGACCTCTGAGCGAATGGAAGCTTTTATGGTTGCGTCGATTCCCAGTTTGTAGCTCGTTGGATTTTTGTGTCTTTTTCGAGCTATTTTCGTCAGTTTTTCGTGTGCGGCTTATTCCTTTGATTCTGTGGTGTTTGGGCTCGGATTTGTTGGTGGGAATCATGGATAGTTGCTTCATGCATCTTTGTGCTTGATCTTGATCCTCCAAACTCCGAGTTCGGCCCCCGATTGAAGGATTTCGGTTGGAACCTAGGTTTTTGGTTGAGTTCGGTGGCGATTCGATTCATGGCGTTCTAGTTCGTTTGATTACCCAAGTTTTGGGGCATTGCTTCCCCTAGGGACGCTTCACATCTTCCCCAAATCTTTCCTCAAGAGCTCAAGCCGTTTGGGAGATCCATGGACGGGTAGGAGAGGTTGTGCTCGCGCCTTGGAGCTCGAGCTACTATGTTCGGGCCTGGCGGACAGTCCGCCTATAGGCCGCAGACAGTCCTCGCAGAGCTTTTTGGCCTAGGGTTCTTCGTGTTCGTCGCGTGTTCTTGAGCGTCTTCGTTTCGATTCGTTTGGTTGTCTGGTTCTGGCCAGAAGAGATTTGTCGGACCGTCCGCATATGGGTCGCGGACCGTCCGCGTGAGGGCCGGACCATCCGCCCAGCGGTCGCGGACCGTCCGCGCGGCACGAGTTGCTCATGGACCGTCCGAGGACCAGGTACGGACTGTCCGCGTGGTTGGGTGCTCGTCTGATCATTCTATTGCGATTAACGGACCGTCCGTTCATGGGTAGCGAACCGTCCGCCCGGTGACCGCGGACCGTTCGTCCCTGTGTCGCGGACTATCCGCCAGGGTTGTTGCAGGATAGCTAAGTCCTTTGCTTCTTGAATCGTGCTTCCGCTTTGGGATCATTTGGGGTTTGTTCCTAGGGTTGGTAGGTCCGCTGTGACTACGTGACCTTGGCAAAGTCATGTGAGAATCCTTGGTTGTGAATTCGGGGTATAGGCCGGGTTCTATCTTTGGAGAAGAATTTTTATCGGCTCCCATTCACTCCCCCCCCCCCTCTGGTCGCCTAATCGGACCTTCAAAAGCTTGAGTCAGCGTAAGCTCGATGATAGATCCTCCTGCCGATGCATCGATGACCGTCCTTGATGCCATGGTGAGTCCTTGGTAAAACTTTTGAACGAGGTCCTCCTTCGGGAACTTGTGATGTGGAACCGCCTGAGTGTACTTATTGAAACGCTCGAATGCCTCTGAGATAGTCTCTGTAGGATATTGAGCAAAAGTAGCAATCTTATTACACAAGCTTTGAGTTTAACCCGGCGAGTAGTATTCCTTCATGAAGGCCCTCATCAATGCATTCCAATCTTGCACCGTATCCACCGGTTGAGAGTAGAACGATTGCAAAGTCTTCCCAAGTAGCGAGAACGGGAAGAGCCTCGCCCTCATTTGATCTTGAGTCACCTAGTCCATGTTGAATGTTTGACATAGTTGAACGAACGCTTGGAGGTGAAGGTTCGGATCTTCTTTACCGGTGAAGGGTGAATGTTGCACCATGCGGATTGTTGAGGTCTTGATCTCGAACGGCCTTCCAATTTCCGCGAGGTTCAAGAATGGTAGGTCAATGATGTCCGGGGTGCATAGCTTCCCGATCTTGCGTTCTTGTGGTTGTTCTCCCATCGGTGGAAGTCGATTCCCCCGAGGACTTTGAGGTGGTGGATTCTTCGGAGATTCCAACGATCCTTCGTCTTCCAACTTTGAATCTACAAAATCCAGCTTCTTAGCATGTTGTGCTTTGCGTCTCCTTAGCCTGTAAAGTTTTTCTAGATCATCCACAAAATTATCGGGTTTGTTGGAGAGGTAGCCGTCCATCTCCTGTTAGGGTTAGTGATAAACAAAATATACAAAAACGAAAAGTAAAAACAAATCTAAGAAAACTAGGGTTAGACAAACTAGATTAGATTAATTTTGAGGATGATCAAAAGTTAGTAGATGCAAAAAGAAAAACCAAAAGAAAACTGAAAATTACACAAAAAGCAATAAAAGATCGAATCTTGATCACTTGTTCACCAACAACGGCGCCAGAAGAAGGGGCTTGTTGACGGTATATATTCGTATTAAACTTCAAGTGGACTTGCAAGCGGACAAATCCTCCGTCGTAGTCAAGGGACCCTTCTTCCCTCAAGTGTGAACCCAAAGTATCGAATCTGTGGAACAATGTGCGTTGCAAGAATCAATCTAATAAAGCCGAGAACTTTGATCTTCAAGAGGTGAAACCTATGCATCTAATCTTTAAAGAACATCACAAAAACGAATCTAATCTATGAAAGCTGGAGGTAGCAAGAGATAGAGGGGGATAGATAAACCAATCTAGAAAGATTGGATCAAGCCTTCGTTGAAGTTCCGAACAAAGAAGAGGTAGACAAGTTCAATCTATGAAACCTTGATCTTGCTTCTAGCTCCAAGAACTCCAACATGGTCTTCCTTGCAAGGTTCCCACGCCGGCTAGGAAAATACTAGTCAACTAGCTCGACCCTCTCCTCTCTGAGATGGTGTCCCTCTCTTCTCTACTCCTCGGCGGCCGATGACGAATGAGTTGATGCGTGGCTCCAGGCCTCGGGGCTATAAATAGTCCGAATGGTGGCTAGGTCAAAGGGGGGTCGACTGGGCCCTAAAATAAGCTGGGCTGGCCAGCCTCTGCCCACTTCAGCCCAGCCTGACTAGCTGCTTTGTCTGGTGTGGCTTCCCGAGTCTTCTAGAGCCTTCCCCCTTCTGCATGTGGGCCCTTGTCGTCAGTTTCTCTTCAGATTGGATGAAGCTCCTTGTCCCGCAAGATTCGGCACTTTTCTGACTGGGTCCTCAGAGTTTTTCATCTTCTCGGGTTTGGTCCCTGGGCTTCTTGGAGTTATGTTCACTTCATTGCTTACTTGAACCGGGCTTTAAGGTCTTGTCATGAGGTGCTTGATGAACTTATCCCAGAAGTCTTGCTTTCAACACTAAAACCCTGCATAAACACTAAACTCCAAAACCGACATCCACGAACGAACTTGTTATACCAAGGGGGTTAGTACAAATGGATAAGATATAAAAGTCATGCCAACACTGAAGGTAAACTCATGTCTAGGTTGACGGAATTTCACCGTTAACACGTAGCATCTCGCCTTGTTCCTGCTTGACCATCGCCAGGTCCATGGAAGTACCCGAGCTTCCCATGGCGCCCGCGAAGTTGCTGGTGAACAGGGCCTTGAGTTGGTTCCACTCATCAATCGAGTTCTTGTCGAGCGACTCGAGCCAGGTGAGTGGGGCTTGGTCTAGGCAGAAAGGGAAGACGAGACACTTCGTGTCGTTGTTGCCACCAGCGTTTTCAATGGATAGGGCATAGAACCTAAGCCATTGAACTGGGTCTTGCTTCGTGTCGTACTTGGTGATCCCAAGAGGCTTAAATTTCTCCAGGAGAAGTAGGTCGCGAAGTCGAGCAGAGAAGGTGGGGATGCCGTCGCTGTCATTTGCTTCGGAAGCCTTTTTGCGGCGAATCTCTTCAATTCTGTGCCGGGCATCGTAGCTGCCACGTGAGTTGCTGGTGACGTGGCTGTTCGCGTGGCCTCAGCCTCGGTGATCGCCGCCGCCACCAGCTCTTCTACCAGTGCCATGTGATGAGCTCCCGCTGCTACTGCCCCCGCCGCCGCCATCGCCGCGACTAGCACCGCCGCGGCTTCCGCTGGTGCCGCCCGTGCTGTTGCCGCCCTAGGGGGTCCTCCAGCAAAAGCCCTAGAGCGGTTGGGGTTGTGTGGTTGTTCTCCACGGGTGCAGTTACGTCCACCATCTGCTGGACTGCGGCTGGTAGCTTCGTGGTGCTTGGGGTCATGAGTTCTGGGGGGTACTTGGGTGACCCTGTTGTCAACCCTCATGAAGTAGGCATCTTCAGCTAGCTTGGCGATGACTTCGCCTGCGCGGACCCCCTGAGCGTGATGTGCTATCGTGGTGATAGACATCAGGCAGTGTTCGGGGGTGGTGTGCACCCGGTTAGCGACTTGGTCCAGAGCCTCGGTGAGGTTCCGGATGGGGAGAGTCTCGTGCAGACGTCTACGTCGTTTGTTCCGCTTCCTGTTGCAGTCACGTCGAGCGTTCTTGTCATCGGTGGTTTCATCAGCGGGTGCATTGGCAGACAACTTGTCTTCTGAGATGTCGTCGAGGTACCGGTCGGGTCGGGTCCCTGAGGGTCCTGGTGTCTCGCCAGCAGCCATGAAGACTTGGCGGTCAGGAGTACTGAGACCAGAGTCAGTAGTCGCCACTTCAGTTGATGTATGCTCTTCGGTTGGAGCTAGGGGTGTTCCCTCCTGGAAGGGAAGTGAATCGAGGTAGGCGACGCAGCGTGAGTTTCCGTCTGTCTGGTCTGCAGGCTTGCGATCGAGCCAGTAGACAAATTGTCTGGTGGGAGTAAATGTTATAACCAGCCAGTGGCTGGGCCTGACAGCGGTTCCTCAGTCATGGTGATCTCGGATCCGGGCTCGACAGGGTCCGACCCGAAGTCAAACTCGTATGAGGAGTCCGAGTAGTAGCCGAAAGCGGGGTTGGAGTCCGAAGAGTAGTCGGAGATGAACTCCTTGCCGGCTCGGCGCGTGACGAGAGCTTCCGCGTGAGCCCCGCTAGCATTGCAGAGACCATACGGGAAGTGCTCGTGGAGTGGGGCATCCTCACATGATGGCTCAGTACCCGACTCGCATGTGATGACCCAGGGGTATGTCGAGTTTGAGTTGGAGACGGATCCAAACTCGAAGTCGGTGTGTTGGTTGTAGAGCGAAATTTCGCCGAATTTTCCGGTGAAGGTGCCCGTGATCACTTGGGGAGTGTCACAGTCCAGTCTTCGGGTTGGTGTTGACGGTGTATTTTGGTACACCAAACATGTTCATTACACTTTGGTTTGGATTTGATTATGGAACTAACCCGCCACTAGGCACACTAATCATATAAAAGTTCATCTTTGTGCATACATTTGGAAGTGTTGTGTTTATGTAGGAAAAGATGGACATAAAGGACGCATTCATAACAAGTTCAAAGGAGCAATTACGGAGTCTTGTCTGTGCTCATGAGCTTGATGAAATCACTTCCAATGGTGGCAAGGACCGAAGTGTTACAAAGGAACATCCCCGAGGATTGAAGCGTAAAAGACCGAATTTCATGCACGGTGGACCTCCATCTTGGATGCGAGGATGATATCGTCAAAATGGTGCAAGTTGATAGAGGGGGAGTGCCCGATCTTTCGGTGAGTGGAGATAAATCCGATTTGGTGGTTGTTGACCCTCACGATCCGACTACGACGAGCGAGACTCGAAGCGCCAATGCAATCGCTGAACCAACTCCCGATGGTTACCAACCTTGCCGGTGCAAGATCAGCCTGATCACGAAGATCAATTCCTGTACGCAATCGAAGAACGAACAAGAATTTGAGGCGAGCTATCTTAATATCACTTGAAGGTGGAGTCTGAATTACATGACGGCGGCACGATGGCGGCTGTTCGGTTGTAGCTAAAGCTAACAAATAAATCAAACTCAAGTTTCTAAGGCGGTGGCTACTGAAAATATAAGAGACGGGGCGTCCTAGGGTTGGGGGCGACCAGGGGTGGGGCGCCCCCAACTTGGGCTTAAGGCCCAACCAAACTGTCGACGCAAAGACTTTGGCGCATTCTCGGACGTCAACTTGTTTCGACGATTCCCGTTGACTCGGGAGGAATTTTGGCACAAGACCAAGTGCCATTGGAAGCTCTATGAAATTCTACATCCAATATATAGAACGTCCAAAACCGACTCCGTATGCGACCCGGGCGTCCAATTTATTGTGCACTCGCTCCCGGACTCCGAACCGTACTCGAACTTGAATTGCTTTTGGCCTCCACCTCGGGGACTCGAACCGGATCAACCTTGGACCTCCTTCTTGACTTGGAAACCCTTGTTGGACTTCTTCTACTCCATTCCATGCACCAATCGTGGTCGTATGCATGAGTGTCATGTCCTCATCATTCTCCCCTTCTTGATGAAAAGCCGTCCTCGGCGTCGATTGTACTTGGAACCGATCCTGCACAACACAAGAGCGAACGGGGTTTCGAAAACCAAGGAAATCAAAATTATTGTGAGGGAGAATGTCACCATGTTTACAAATGGTGAATATGTCATCTTGCATAGAAAATTTAGCAAGCATGTTAGCATCTTGATCGGATGACACATAATAGTTGGCAACACTACCCTGCAAAAGATTAGTACCAACAAAAGACAAAGTAGGCATAGGTAGCAACCAGCAATGCTCCCCTTCTTGCAAGTAAACTTGTTTCACCAAAACTGAGCTAGAGAAAGGTGAATGAATAGGTGGAGAGTGACTGCCCTCTAGTGGATCAAAATTGGGCGCAACAAAAGGATAATTCAGATTTTCACAAATGTACACTCGATGTATCATATATTCTCCTTTATTGTTGTATTTGCCAATAGCATGATATGTGTGTTTAGAAAAACATGGCAAATCAGTATATTTAGAAAGTTGCTCTTCCAAACAATCTAGATTACACAAAACATCAAATTCAATGCAACCCAAAGTATGTAAGGAAGACAACAATTTCTGCTCATCATTAGCACTAACAATACGCATAACATGTTTAGTTTCAGCAATAGTATTTGGTTCCAAAGTATGTAAAATTGAAGCATTATCAACCAAATCATCTTTATCACAAGGAACATCAAGCAAATCAGCATGTGACAAAGATTCATCAAGAGAGGGTTCCACTGACAATTGCTCTATGATAGCATGGTTTGTGGGAAAATTCAGGATATTAACACAATTCTCACCTTCCGTGAGTGTAGCACTATGGACATTATTCTCAGTAGGATGATATGATGCATTGTAAAACGATGGTTCAGAAGTGGCATAGGAGGATGTGAGCTCCTCATTTTCGTTCATGTCGTCCTTGTCCTCCTGCGTGTGGTGAGCATCATGGTGCTGAATCACCGTCGACTCAGCCCTCTCATGGGGTGTAGGCATGGACGTGGATGGTGCAAGGGAAATGGGCGCTGAACTGGGTGTCGAACCGCTGCCTGCAAAAGAGTTAGAATATATCTTCGAGCGGTGTCCCTGCACTTCACGTTTAGCGTTGCGAGCATAATATGAAGGCACAAATCTACGTCACATAACAGCTTTTAATTCAGCCCAAGTGGTGGGATGTTTTTGTTTATATTCATGATGCCACCAAAATAAAGCTAAATCAGTAAATGCACTAATAGCAGTTTGAACTTGAGAAATAGCAGGAATATCATGGTATGAAAATTTCTGTTCGACCTCTAATTCCCAATTAATATATGCAGCTGGATCATATTTGCCATTGTAAGGTGGAACTGTAAATGGAAGCGTAGAAAAAGAATCATTGCCACCACGGATGGACGCACAACTGGTGTGTCCATGGAGGTCTCAAGTGGCGACGTCCTTCTGTAAACCCGTGATCAGTGTTTTCATTGCATCGAGGTGTGACACAATGGTGTCGAGCTTGGTCTTAGTGGCCTGTGGCTGGTCATCCCTCTTGTCGTCGCCTGCCATTGTTAGCGCAAACACAAAAACAAAATTGACAACAAAACAGGGGTGTAGTTGCTCACAAAGGCGCTCAAACTAGTGCTTTTATCAAATTCTTATCCGTTCTTACCAAGCACACAGGGGCGAACTGCAACCAACCGGTGGAACCTGAAATTGGAGGAGCGATTGCCTGGTGAAACGAAACCTGGTCGGCGTAGAACTTTGTGGAGTTTTGGGAAGGTTGCACTCAATTGAAGGATTAGCACAATGAAACAATAATGCGAGGTTGAATTATAGTGCTAAACACGATCAAATGTTGCTGGAAACGAGTGCAAAAGCGGAAGGGAAACAAGGGTGTAAACCGTAGAAGGTGGGGAACGCTGTTCTTGAGAGGAACCGCGAGCAGGCGAAGACAAGGCGCAGCGTGTTGCCTGCCCCGGGAGAGTGCGAGCCACCCGCGTGAGGCCTAGCAGGCCAACGAACTAGTCCGGTTCCTTTCCCTTGGTTGGTATTTTTTTGTTTGCGCTTTCCTTCCTTTTCTTTGGAACTTTCCGTTTTTTACCTTTTCTTCCTTTTTTTAATAAACTGCAAAAACAGAAAGGGGAACCAATATTGCAGGATGGATGCCGGTTGCCGGGTGCGTGCGCGGCGCAAGGGAGACGCGGGATCAATGCGGCGCGCGTGGGGAGGACGGTGGGAAAAGGTGTCCACCGAACCGATCAGGTCCTTTTGTTTTTTTCTTGTTACTACGTCTTTTCCTTGGACTCTTTTTTTATTGGTTTCCAAAAACAACAGCAAAGGAAGGGGTCGCTAGGGGATTGGCGTGATGGATTTGCCGTGGGATGGAAAAAAAACAGTGGAGAACAAGGAAAAAATGGTAGATGTAACCAGCAACAATTAAACGAAATAAGCACACAAACTCAACAAAGCAGATTATTGAAAGAAAGTGCGAGGCTAAAAAGGTTGCTGGGACAAAGTTCTAACCTGGAATTTTTTTTTGGCTTTTCTGGTGGACGATAGGATGATGAACAACTCTCAAAACTAAAGGATAACACATGATAAAACTCACCGATCAACCTGTAATCTGATACCCCTTGATAGAGGGGGAGTGCCCGATCTTTCGGTGAGTGGAGATAAATCCGATTTGGTGGTTGTTGACCCTCACGATCCGACTACGACGAGCGAGACTCGAAGCGCCAATGCAATCGCTGAACCAACTCCCGATGATTACCAACCTTGCTGGTGCAAGATCAGCCTAATCACGAAGATCAATTCCTGTACGCAATCGAAGAACGAACAAGAATTTGAGGCGAGCAATCTTAATATCACTCGAAGGTGGAGTCTGAATTACACGACGGCGGCATGATGGCGGCTGTTCGGTTGTAGCTAAAGCTAACAAATAAATCAAACTCAAGTTTCTAAGGCGGTGGCTACTGAAAATATAAGAGACGGGGCGTCCTAGGGTTGGGGGCGACCAGGGGTGGGGCGCCCCCAACTTGGGCCTAAGGCCCAACCAAACTGTCGACGCAGCACTTTGGCAGATTCTGGACGTCAACTTGTTTCGACGATTCCCGTTTACTCGGGAGGAATTTTGGCACAAGACCAGTGCCATTGGAAGCTCTATGAAATTCTGCATCCAACCATATATAGAACGTCCAAAACCCACTCCGTATGCGACCTGGGCGTCCAATTTATTGCACATTGCTCCTGGACTCCGAACTGTACTCGAACTTGAATTGCTTTTGGCCTCCACCTCGGGGACTCGAACCGGATCAACCTTGGACCTCCTTCTTGACATGGAAACCCTTGTTGGACTTCTTCTACTCCATTCCATGCACCAATCGTGGTCGTATGCATGAGTGTCGTGTCCTCATCACAAGTGGAGGGGGCAAAGTGCATAAATGCATGAGGACCCACGGGAGCGAAGGGACGACCGAACCGAGTCGGGATGGGCCTGGGCCGATCGGCCCAAGCCGGCCGTCCTGGCCCACTCCGAGGGTCGGATCGGCCCCCTTTCCTTGCACCCGAAGGATCTTCAACCCTAAGTTCGTGGAGGCGCCGCCATTCGCAAGACAGAGAGCCATTCGCACCGAGAGGCCATCCACAAGCTAGAGAGAGAGGAGGGAGATCTTCAAAGGAGGATCGCCAACTCGAAGGAAGCACCCACAAGTGGAGAAGAAGGAAGACACCGTCGGAAGCGTCACCATGATCAACGGTGCCATGTCTAGCACCTTGATGGGGTAATCTTTTCATTTGTCCATGGGTTGTAATCGATCTTGTGTTGAATATGCTTTGATGTTTAAGGTTAGCTACCATGCCGCAAAGGGAGTAAGGCCCCAATGCTCCCTTGGATCCATTCAATACGCTGTGTCCATCATAGGTCTAGTCTACGTCCGCGTAGTGACAGTACGGGGGAGGGAAAGGGCAAAACAGTGGTCACAACCCCCGATAGATTAGATTGTTTTTTCGTGCTTTAAGCGGTTGCATGTTCGAGTATCGTAGACCCATGGGCAAGTGTCTCTTTCTTATCTCGTCGGCTTAATCATTCTCTCTAGTGTAGTGTAGTTGTTTTCTAGTTTAATCATAGATAGGGTTTAGGTAAGTTAGTGAGTAGTAGATCAAACGCTTGTAATCCCCTTGCTCCGCGGATTGACAAGAACCTAGGGAATCCCGTGGTGAAAAAGGTGTAGGTCCGTACGCTTGCAGATCGTAGGTGGATACATCTTTTATCCGTCAACAAGCCCCTTTTTCTGGCGTTGTTGCCGGGGAGCAAACTAGTTTACATCGTTTGGTTTGCATCTAACTTCGTTTTATATTTAGTTTATAATTTATTTGCTAATATCTAACCCATATTACCTAGAAAACCACTTTGTTTTGTTTTTTGTTTTTATCTTGTTGTCTAGATGGCATTCGTCAACCAGCCCGTGGAAGAACCGGAGAAATCGCTAAGGGATTACGCTTGCCCTCGATGTGAAGACATAAAAGTAAAAGAGTCGGATTCGAAGCTCGAAGCGACCAAGTATGAAATCAAATCCAAGATCATCGAGATGGTGGCGGCAACCCCGTTTCAAGGGATGGTTACGGAGAACCCACATAGACACATAAGGCATTTCACGACTCTATGCAACACAGTGCGTCAAGAAGGAGTTCCCGATGAATGGTTCAAGTGGAATCTCTTTCCCTACACACTTGTCGGTGAAGCAAAGACGTGGTACTCGTTTGCGTCCTTTGAAGTTGAAGGCAATTGGAACAAGTTGACAAAGAAGTTTTGCCAGAAGTTTTTCCAATTAGCAAGGTTCAACATTTAAGGAGGAAAGTTATCACTTTCACGCAAGGAGAAGAGGAAGGGATAGACCAAGCTTAGAATAGATTTAATGAGTTGATCGAACAAGGACCAAGACTCGGCTTCTCCGGTGACATACTCTTGCATACATTTTTCTTTTCCCTAACCCCTAGTTGCATGCAATACATCCAAATGTGTGCAGGTGGGGATCTCATGGAGAAAACACTCACGAAAGTCGCTCAACTTTTACAAAAATTAGTAAAGCGGTGGCCATGCGAAGAGATTGGGAAACAAGACTTGTGGGAGAGCCGGAACACAATTCGAGGATGAAGACATGTGCTGAAATTTCTAAAGAGGCAACCCTGGGAGTCACAAAAGAGGAGCCAATCCTGGAAAAGCTTGAAGAAGAGCACATCAAGTCAAGAACTACCCCGAGCATTGACTTCGCCAAATCAAATGAAACAAACAAGAGGAGTATGTCAAGCGCGAAGCCATTAAGGGAGTTCGAAGACATGGATTGGGTTCCAATCGATTACGGAGAAGTATTCGACGAGAGAAGACCGTTCCCTAACCAAAAGGGGATGGCAAGAGCGTTGGAAACGGATTTCCCACCAGAAAAGAAAGCGGAACATTCATATGACCTTGAAACCACCAGTGAGATCTTTCAAAAGCTCTTTGGTGATGATGAAGTGGATCCGGAACACATAGCCGAGGTGAAAAGAATCATGGGGATCAAGCCCGAAGCATCGCCATACGCTCGCCTCACCGAAGTTTACGCGATAGGATCCGAAAAAGAGGAGAAGACGGCACCACACATGAGTTGCGAGATCAATGGAGTTCAATGCAAAGCTTTGTGCAACATCGGAGCCCAAGTAAGTGTCCTATCTTCTAAAATTTACGATAAAGTTCAAGACCACAACCTAGACTTAGCTCCAACATCAACGAAATTAATCATGGGAGATGGTAGAACTATTAGACCTCTAGGTATTGCTTGCAACATGAATGTAATCATCTCTGGAAAATGTATACCAATCGATTTCTTTGTTATTCATGCTTACCATAGTAATCATGATCACATAATCCTAGGTAGGCCCTTTCTTAAGTTGGTTGATGCCGTGTTGGATGCCAGAAAAGGCAAAGTAATAGTGAACCTTAATGGAAAGAAGTACACATATAATTTTCTTCGCGTTTCTAAACACCCTTCACCTTTTCCCCCGAAGACGAAGAAGTAGAGGAGGTAGATAGTCTTTGTTTTGTTGAAACCCTTAGAGACCCACTGCAAAGAGCGATGGAGAATCAATCTAATGATCAACAAGATGAAGAACTAGAGGAAGCAACGAAAGGATTAGAACCACAAGATGGAAGCGTGGAGGAAGAAAAATTCGAGGACATAGGAGAAATTAAACCCGAGGAGCCACAAGTGCCCGAAGTGGATCTTAAACCTTTGCCCAAAGGACTAAAGTATGAATTTTTGGGCCTAGACAAGACTTATCCAGTCATCGTGAGCAACGGGTTGAGTCCCAAAGAAAATGAGAAGTTGCTGAATTTATTGAAAGAGCATTGAAAGGTGATTGGATATTCGATCAATGATCTCAAAGGTCTTAGCCCAGCCTTTTGCACTCATCGTATACCTATGGAAAACCAATGTAATCCCGTAGTGGACCACCAAAGGAGGCTAACTCATGCCATGCGAGAGGTAGTAAAGAAAGAGGTCATCAAGTTACTTGATGTCGGAATCATCTACCCGGTTCCGCATAGCGAATGGGTGAGCCCGGTACATTGTGTACCAAAGAAAGGAGGTTTAACCGCGGTGAAGAATGAGAAGAATGAATTGATACCGCAAAGAACCGTGACTAGGTGGCGGATGTGTATCGATTATCGAAAGCTAAACAAAGCAATGAAGAAAGATCACTTCCCCTTACCATTCATTGACAAGACGCTCGAGAGATTAGCAAACCACACTTATTTTTGCTTTCTCGATGGGTACTCGGGGTTCATGCGAATTCCCATTCAGTCGGATGATCAACACAAAACAACGTTTACATGCCCTTATGGAACATTTGCATATAGAAGGATGCCCTTCAGTCTATGCAACACTCCGGCCTCTTTTCAACGTTGCATGATGGCCGTATTCTCGAAATTCATTGAAGAAATTGTCGAGGTGTTCATGGATGATTTTTTCGTTTATGGAAATACGTTCGTGGATTGCTTGGCAAACTTGGATAAGGTCCTCACGAGGTGTGCGGAGGTAGACTTGGTGCTAAATTGGGAAAAGTGTCACTTCACGGTTAAGCAAGGCATAGTGCTCACACATGTTATATCCGAGAGAGGAATCGAAGTGGACAAAGCTAAAGTGGAGACGGTTGAGCAACTCCCACCTCCGACGGATGTTAAGTCCTTGAGGAGCTTTCTAGGCCATGCCAGATTCTATAGAAGATTATTAAGGACTTCTCGAATATCACTAAGCCTTTAACGCATCTCCTTCAAAAGGATGTGGCTTTTGACTTCGATGAGAAGTGCCTAGCGGCATTCCGGACCTTGAAAAGTGCTTTGTGAGTGCTCCCATCATTCAACCTCCGGATTGGAGCCAACCTTTCGATATCATGTGTGATGCAAGTGACTACGTCGTAGGAGCGGTTTTGGGTCAAAGAAAGGAAGGCCGAGTTCACGCCGTTTACTACGCTAGTAAAACTCTTAATGAGGCACAATTAATTTATGCCACTACGGAGAAAGAGTTGCTAGCGGTGGTATTCGCCTTCGAAAAATTCAGATCTTACATCGTGAACTCGAAGGTCATTGTTTACACCGGTCACGCGACCATCAAGTATCTCTTGGCTAAGAAGGATGCTAAACCACGATTGATCTGTTGGATCCTTCTTCTCCAAGAGTTCGATGTTGAAATTCGTGATAAGAAGGGGGTGGAGAATGTTGTGGCCGATCATTTGTCTATGATGAACCGTGGACAAGATGATAAAGAGCCCATAGAAGACAAAATGAGAGATGACCACCTCTATCGAGTGCTCGATAAAGACACTTGGATGATTGATATCATTGGAGCAATTCGGAAGATGCCTCTTGATCATCTAGATAAAAACTCTCAAAGGAGGATAATCTCCGAAAGTCGAAAATACTTTTGGGATGCACCTTACCTCTTCAAACTTGGCAATGATGGAGTCATGAGAAGATGTGTGCCAAGAGAAGAGAGGCTAGAAATTTTGAGAAAGTGCCACTCGGCGGAGTACGGTGGACACTATAGCCACTTTCGGACCCAAGCAAAAGTATGGTCTAGCGGATTCTATTGGCCGTAGATGCATGAAGATACTAAGAGATATGTTGTGTCATGCCCCGAATGCCAAAGAACCGGGAATATTTCTCAAAGAAATGCTATACCCTTGAGATATAATCTACAAATCAACTTATTCGATGTGTGGGGAATAGACTTCATGGGGCCTTTCAAAAACTCACATGGATTTGAGCATATCCTAGTCATGGTTGACTATGTATCCAAGTGGGTAGATGTCACACTTGTTTTTCCAAAGAAAACCAAGTGCAAACCTATATGCATGCCAGGATCAAATTTCATGCATATAGATGACATAAGTGAATAACAGAAACAATATCACGTAAGAAAAAGGGAGATTATCAGAGTATTACGCTTAATCCTGGAAACGAAGGCATCAAACTCCACAAGCATGATCTTGGTGTTTTGTACGCTTAGCACCAGCAACATCTTTCCATAGCAGCTTCCTCTTTCTGAGCAACGTATATAGCAAGGGTGAGCACATGTCGTACTCAGCAAGTGCGGGGAAAGGATGAATGCAAAGGCTTTATAGTGGACTGAGCTCTAAGCATTTAGCATTTTAGTTGGTCAAATTTTATTAGCACCTATTACTAATAAAGTGTAAATATATACCAACCCACATTAAGCATAAAGGTAAGAGTTATGCCATAAGCATACTAACATAACAAGAGAGCACGATTTAAGTCCATCTTCAAGTTCAATTAATCATGTGAGGGTCCAGGCCGCTCTTGACCATGAGCACGACTAATCGATTAGTTTTACACTCTGCAAAGGTTGTACACTTTCACCACAAGCAACGTAAAAGCTCTGAAGAACTTTGAACCCAACCATGCGATGCTAGCTAGGCACCATACCACACTACCGAGGTGTGGTTGCATAGGGACGCTACAAGGCCTTTACAAAGGTTTTCCAGCAAGTTGTGAGCCACAAGGTCCGGATCAGTTAGCAAGGTATAAAGTCCCCTAGCAGGTTGATACCCCACCATAAAAAGAATAACTCACCCAACTGTCGTATGGACCTCCCTGGGCCCACTGCCTCGGTGGGTACCAGGACCGACTACTCGGTGGGCCCCTGGGACTACCCGGCTTGCGCTACACGGCACCTGAAGGCGTGGAGCACAAGGACTACACAGGAGTAGTACTCGGTTAGGGAGCTGTACATGTTCCGCACTGTATGGAGGACTCCTAGACGTACTCGACTAGTACTCTCTCCCTACTCCGACTTGTAACCCTGCCTCCCGGACTATATAAGGCAAGGCAGGGACCTTTCTCTAGCATCGAACATCAACTCACAGCACACTATTGCACCATCTTGTAATCGTGCCCAATCAATCCAGAGCCACGCAGCATATAGGACGTAGGGTATTACGCACCTCGCGGCCCGAACCTGTCTAAATTGTGTGCCACGTGTCTCTTCCTTCGAGTTACCGATCTCGGCGAGTCACATTCATCTACTTCGGGTACTCCCCTTAGTAGGTTGCCGGTCTAAAACACGGACAGCTGGCGCGCCAGGTAGGGGCTCTCGCCCGAGATCACATGGCGAACTCGATGGCTCCCGTCTACTTCAAGCCAACCGTCGCCTTCAACCGCGGCGACACCTTCGTGCTCGGCGCCTGGGTCTGCACCGCTGACGGCGCGGATTCCTTCCAGCGCCGCCTCACCGTGCCACCCAACCCGAAGACTGGCCTCGTGACGCTTCCAGAAGTCGTCACAGGCGAACTCGTCGGCAAATTCGGCGAAATTTCACTCTTCAACCACCACGCTGACTTCGAGCTCGAGTCCGCTTCCAACTCGGACTCGACGTCGCCATGGGCCATCGCATGCGAGCCGGCTACTCAGCCATCGCAGCGGTCCCTCACCTCGCGAGCGCTCCGCGCGTGGCCCCCGCATCCTCAGCCGGGCCCGCACGGGGGCTCCCACTTCGCGCCGGGCCGGCAAGGAGCCCGTACCCGAGTGCAACTCGGACTCCGACGCCGCCCACGATCGCGCTTCGGACTCCAACCCTCTCTCCGAGTTCTACTCGAACCCGGATTACGAGTTCGACTTCGGGTCGGACCCTGAGGAGCCCAAGTCCGGGGACAACTCCACTGAGCTTCCCTTGTCAGGGCCAGCCTCTGGGCTGGTTATAACATCCACACCGGTCGGGAGATACGTCTACTGGCCAGACCGCAAGCCCGCTGACCTGATAAGGGGAGACTCACGCTACGTCGCCTACATCGACTCGCTACCGTTCCAGGAGGGAACACCCCTAGCTCGGGCTGACTCAAGCACACCAACTGAGGTGGCACCCTCTGAGTCCAGCCTTGGCACCCCCGATCGCCAAGTCTTCATGGCTGCCGGCGACACCCCAGGGCCTTCAGGCACGGCTCAGGACAAGTACCTGGAAGACATCTCCTCCGACGAGCTTTCTGCTAATGCTCCACCGAACGAGACTCCCGCGGACAGAGACGCTCGACGTGAACGTCACCGGAAGCGCAACGAACGTCGTCGGCGCCTCCGCGACAACTTCCCCGTCCGCAACCTTGCGGAAGCTCTCGAGGCGGTCGAGAGCAGAGTACACACTACCCCGGAGCAGTGCCTCATGTCGATCACAACGATCGCACGTCAGGCTCAGGGCATACGCGCTGGAGAGGTCATCGCCAAGCTCGCTGAAGAAGCCTACTTCATGCGGGTCGACAACAGAGTCAACCAACCTCCTCAAGCCAGACCCCGCGACAACGAATCCACGAGTCGCAGCGCCAACAACGGTCCTAAGCGTACTCGAGCTGACCTCCCAGCCGAGCCAAACCGTCGTCGCTCCAACACCGGCGGACCTTCACAGCGCGACCACATCAACCGAGAAGTCGTCCCTCACCGCGCTCCGGCCGGCGGGGGCGGCAACGATCCCGACGGCGGCGGTAGCGACGGCGGCGGCTCCAATCACGAGGCCAACAGAGGGCCGGAGGAGGCGGCGCGCCGCGGCGGCCGAGGCCACGCGAACAGCCACGCCTCCGGCGCCTCGTAGGGCGGCTACGACGCCCGCCAGAAGATTTAAGAGCTACGGCGGAAGAATTCGACCACCGCAGCCGAGGGCGACGGCTTCCCCTCCTTCTCACCTCGACTTCGCAACTTGCTCCTCCCCGACAAATTCAAGCCTCTGGGGATTACCAAGTACGATGCGAAGCAGGATCCCATCCAGTGGCTCAGGTGCTACGCCCTCTCCATCGAGAACGCTAGCGGCAACAGCGACACCAAGTGCCTCTACTTCCCCTTCTGCCTGGACCAAGCACCACTCACTTGGCTCGAGTCGCTGGATAAGCACTCGATCGACAAGTGGGCCAGCTGAAGGAGCAGTTCATAAGCAACTTCGCGGGCGCCATGGGCCGATCGGGTACTCGCATGGACCTGGCCATGATCAAGCAGGAACAAGGCGAGACCCTCCGCAAGTACATGCGCCGCTTTTTCGACAAGCGCGCTACCGTCGTCGACGTCACCGACAAGGAGGTCATCGACCTCTTCCAGGACGGTCTCTATCACCGCCGCACCTTCGAAGACTTTGGTCGTCGCCGCCCCAGGTCCATCCCCCACCTCAAGGACATGATCACGTCCTGGGCGGATGAAGAAGACAAGGCCAATGCCAAGTACGACACCATCCGTGGCAAGACCAAGCAGAACCAGGGCGGCGGCAGCGGCAGTAACGCAAACCAAGGCGGTCGCAACAACAACAACAACTACTACTCGGGTCCCAACCGCAAGCGCAAGCCAGACAACACTATCGCGGCTATCCAGCGCCCTGCGAAAGGGAACTCAAAGAAGAACTCCAGCGGTTTCAAAGACCTACTGAAGGAGAAGTGCCCGTGGCATCCAAATGGCAACCACACCACCGAACAGTGCTACCAACTCAGGCATGCACTCAAGGATACGCCAGAGCCACCGCACCCTCATGACCAAAAGGGCAAGAAGAAGGATGGCGACAACAACGACTTCGAGGAGCCCGACAAGACCGTCAACGTCCTCTTCGGTGGATTGCCCAGCAGGCGGGAGCAGAAGGCTACCCGTCGTGAAGTGATGTCCATTGAGCCAGCGGTCCCGACCCCTCTCAGGTGGTCGGAGGTACCCATCACCTTCTCCCGCGCGGATCAATGGACCAGCTTCTCTGAACCAGGACGGTTCCCCCTCGTCCTGAAGCCAGTGGTGGCGGGCTCCAAACTCAACAAGGTGCTCATCAACGGTGGAAGCGGGCTCAACGTCCTCTTCACCAAGACCTTGAAGAAAATGAAGCTCGACATCACTCATATGCTCACCAAGAGCAACACGCCCTTCTACGGCATCATCCCCAGCAACGCGGCTATTCCACCGGGCTCGGTGGTCCCGCGATCACCTTCGGGGCATCTCGGGACAACTATCGTACCGAGTACATCAAGTTCGAGGTCGCGGACTTCGAGACCTCCTACCACGCCATCCTCGGCGGACCGCCATCGCCAAGTTCATGGCGGTGCCCCACTACACCTACTTGGTACTCAAAATGCCAAGCCCAGCCGGTGTACTCTCCCTCCAAGGGGACCTGAAGATCTCCCACGACTGCGACACAGAAGCCGTGGAGATCGCCTCCACAAATCAAGTACCCAACGCGATGATGGAGGTCTACGCTGCGTCGAAGAAGCTTGCCACAAGTGAACTCGACATCCCGCAGAAGTCCGACTACCGCCAACAAGCCTCACCCACCTGAGGAGGTACTCGTCAAGACGATCGACCTTGGAACAAGCGATCCCAGCAAGACCACCACCATCGGGGCAGGCCTCGACCCCAAATAGGAAGACGCGCTCATCATCTTCCTTCGGGCTAACCGCGACATCTTCGCGTGGAAGCCAGCGGACATGCCAGGAGTGCCCAGGGAGCTGATTGAGCACTGCCTCAACGTCGATCCTAAGGCCACCCCCAAGCGACAACACCTCCGACGCTTTGCCGATGACAGACGAGACGCCATCAAGAAGGAACTCGCCAAACTACTCGCGGCTGGCTTCATCAGAGAAGTCTTCCATCCTGAGTGGCTCGCCCACCCTGTCCTCGTCCGCAAGAAGAACTCGAACGAGTGGAGGATGTGCGTCGACTACACCGACCTCAACAAGCACCGCGCCCCAAGGACCCCTTCGGTTACCGCGGATTGATCAAGTCATCGACTCCACGGCGGCCGCGACTCGCTCTCGCTTCCTCGACCGCTACTCCGGTACCACCGGATCGCGATCAAGGAAGAAGACCAGGAGAAGACCGCGTTCATCACCCCGTTTGGCGCGTGCATCGCTACACGACCATGTCCTTCGGGTTGAAGAACGCCGGCGCTACCTACCAACGAGCTATCCGTGCCCGCTTCAAGAGGCGGCTCAACAAGAACGTCGAGGCCTACGTGGATGACGTGGTCGTCAAGACCGAAGCTCCCGAGCACCCTCATCGACGACCTTGAAGAGACTTTCGCATCATTGCGCGAGTACCGCTGGAAGCTCAACCCGAACAAGTGCGTCTTCAGCGTACCTTCAGGCAAACTACTCGGCTTCATCATCAGCCAGCGTGGCATCGAAGCCAACCCCGAGAAGATCTCCGCCATCACCAGCATGCAAGCTCCCACGAGCATCAAAGATGTCCAGAAGCTGACAGGGTGCATAGCGAAGCTGAACAGATTCATCTCGAGGCTAGGAGAACGGGGGCTCCCCTTCTTCAAACTACTCAAGCGTCAAGAGAAGTTCGTGTGGACTCCAGAGGCGGATCAAGCCCTTGCCCAGCTCAAGGACTTCCTATCGAAGTCACCGATCCTCACGGCTCCTCACAAGGGCGAGCAGCTACTGCTCTACCTCGCTGTGACTACTCACGTGGTCAGTACTTCCATCGTTGTCGAGCGGCAAGAAGACGGCCACGCCTACCCAGTCCAGCGCCCAGTCTACTTCGTCAGCGAGGTTCTATCAGAGTCCAAGGCCCACTATCAGCCTGTGCAGAAGCTCCTGTACGCACTACTCATCACCTCGCGGAAGCTACGACACTACTTCTAGGAGTACTCGATCTCCGTCATCACCGACTACCCGCTCGGCGACATCCTGCGGAACCAAGATGCTACTGGAAGAATCTCCAAGTGGGCGGTCGAGCTCGGCACCCTCACTATCGACTTCAAGCCACGCACAGCCATCAAGTCGTAGGCACTAGTCGACTTCATGGCAGAGTGGCGGGAGAACCAGCTGCCTACTCCCACCGTGCGACCAGAGCATTGGGTGATGTACTTTGACGGCTCACTCAACCTCGAGGGCGCAAGCGCAGGGGTACTCCTGATCTCTCCAACGGGCGAACAACTCAAGTACATCCTGCAGATCTTCTGGAAGGTCTCAAACAACGAAGCCGAGTACGAAGCTCTCCTACACGGGCTCCACCTCGCGGCTTCATTGGGCATCAAGCGGCTACTGGTCTACGGCGACTCCGCAGTGGTCATCAACCAAGTCAACAAGTCCAGGGACCGCAACAAGGAGAACATGGACGCCTACTGCCTAGAAGTCCGCAAGCTCGAGAACAAGTTCTATGGCCTCGAGTTCCATCACATCGTCCGCGACAACAACGTTGCAGCGGACGTCCTCTCGAAGCTTGGATCCACCCGCGCTCAAGTACCAGCGGGTGTCTTCGTTCACGAGCTTCACGCGCCATCCATTCCGGAGCCGGCGCCACCGACCACTGCCCCGCTCACCCACCGGACTCGGGCGAGGAGGTCATGATGATCGACGTGGACTGGAGGCAACCCTTCATCAACTACCTCAGTGAGCAGAAGGTCCCCTCCGACAAGAACTCGGCTGAGCCGCTCGTCCGCCGCGCCAAGTCCTACGTCCTCGTCGGAGACAAGCTCTACAAGCGGGGCATCTTCAGGAGTACTCATGAAGTGCGTCCCTCGTGAAGAAGGCAAGGACATCTTGGAGGAGATCCACAAGGGCGTCTGCGGCAACCAAGCGTCCAGCGTGAGCTTTCTACTGGCCCACAGCTCTGGGCGATGCCGAAGAACTCGTCAGAAGGTGCCAAGGATGTCAGTACTTCGCCAAGCAGCAACACGTCCCAGCCTACAAGCTAGTCACCATACCGCCAACCTGGCCCTTCGCTTGCTGGGGGCTCGACATGATTGGGCCACTGCCAACTGCGCCAGGAGGATTCAACAGGGTATTGGTGGCTATCGACAAGTTCACCAAGTGGATCGAGGTCAAGCCGGTCACATGCCCCAGGCTGACAGAGTACTCGACTTCCTGGATGAACTCGTACACCGCTACGGACTACCCCACCGCATCATCACAGACCTGGGTTCCAACTTCAACAACCACCAGTTCTGGGAGTACTGCAAGAACAGCAGGATCGACGTCCGATACGTCTCAGTTGCCCATCCACGGGCCAACGGACAAGTCGAGCGCGCCAATGGGATGGTGCTCGACGCTCTCAAGAAGCGGCTACATGATGCTGCTAACTCCAAAGGGGGCAAGTGGATCAAGGAACTACCCAACGCACTGCGGGGGCTACGGACTCGGCCCGACCAAGCCAACGGGGCAATCCCCCTACTTCCCCGGTCTACGGCTCCGAAGCAATCCCTCCCCCGCCGACGTCATATGGAACTCGCCGGCGGTGGAGCACTACGACGAAGGCGTCTCGAAGAAGACGACGGACGAGTTGACATCGATAGCCTCGAAGAAGCTCGCTGCGCTGCCCTCGTCCAATCAGCAAGGTACCTAGAGGGTATCCCACGCTACCATGATCGCAACGTCAAGGAACACTCCTTCAACGTTGGAGATCTCGTCCTCCGCCGTATCCAGAACACGGAAGGACTGCACAAGCTCAGCTCCCCCTGGGAAGGCCCCTTCACCATCGCAAAGGTGACCGAGCCGGGCTCCTACCGCCTCCAAACACTTGAAGGCGAAGACATCAACAACTCGTGGAACGTCGACCAGATCTATCGATTCTACGCCTAGTCTACACGACTACTCCGGGGTTCAAGTCTACACGACTACACCAACACCCCCCCCCCCCCCCCCCCCGCCGTAAGCGGCCTCCGGGTCCTGGCTCCAGTCTCCGAACTTCTCCTCTCCAGGCTCCAGCCCGCGCGGCTACCTACGGATCCTGGGCTGCGACGAGCGTCAAGGACTCTAGTAGCGGTCTACTGAGAGACCACACTCCAAGATCCAGCCTGCATGGCTACCTACGGATCTACGATCCAGCCTACACGGCTACCTACGGATCTACTGCTGTAAGCGGCTACCCGCCCTAGCACTACTCGACCGTAAGCGGCCTCCGGTCCAAGCGACTACTCTGTAACTACGGCCCTGGCCATCCAGGTGTACTTCTTCAGTAATAAAGTTTGATTGTTCATCAACTTCTTTACTGTCTACTCCCTACAACGGGACCACTACTGCTGAGTACGACTACTCGCATCCACTCCACGATGGAGCTTCGCACTCTGAGATCGCGTCTACGAGTACTCATTGCTGGAAATTTTCTTTCATTGATACTTAAGCAATTCATTACAATTGTTTTTTGTACAACCCTGGCTACTAGCTATCTATTACGGGCTACCGGAGGTTAAGCTTCTCGGCCTACTTGCTCCGCGATGGGGGGCATCTCGCTCCAGCGCCTCCGCATCTCGCTCATCGGTGCGGTTGGCGGCTACCCCGCCGGCGACTACTTCCACTGGGGCCTTCGGGAAGTACGACTTCATGAAGGCCAAGACCTGCCTTGGGATCGATCTCGCCATGTGCTTCACATAGGCCGCCAGCCGGCTTGGAGCTTCTTTGAGGTGATCCACCAGTGGAGCAATCTTGGGGCCGCCCGGGTGCGGCACCAGGAGCCTTGCGATCGGCAGTGCGGCTTCCTCAAGCTCCTTCAGTTGGGCCCGCAAGTGCCTCGCGAGTCTTCATTCAACTTCGCAAGGATTTGTAGCGAGTTGACGAGATCGCGGTCAGATGCAATCCGGAGCTCCATGTGCTTCTCGCACTCGAAGGCAAGTTCTTTGTAGTTGAGCTCGAGTACCTGGCGGGCTTCTTGCTCCCGGTAGAAGAGGTTCTTCATGCTCGTCTCCGAGGACTTCAGCTGCTCCACCTGGCCCTCAAGCTCTGCAACACGGCAATAGTACAGCGGTTCAAGGACTTCTCGACCTCCAACAACTACCCGACAAGTCCAGCGGCGTACCTTTGTTCTTGTTGCGGAGGCCCTTATTCTTCCGCACCAAGTCGTCGCCCTTCGCCTGCAACTCTTGGACATCGTTGTGGTATTTGGTGAAGGCGGCATCGAGCTTCGACTGCATGGCAGTCGTGTGCTTCCGCGACTTCACAAGTTTCTCTTCCAGCGCCTCAGCCCGGAGCACCGCGTCACCATAGCCTTGCAGCATATTGGACTTGTCGCGGGACCTCTCCGCAACGTCCTGCATAGACAACTCAAGTCACACGAGTACTCAACGATAGAGGATTGACTACTCAGAAAGCTACGGCTACTTACCTTCATCCACTGCTCGGCCTGGCGGATCGCCTCCAGGTGCTTCGCCACCGTCGCCGGCTCGACAAGATCGTCCGCGAGCAGCTCTATTCCGCCGCGACTACTCGCGGTGGCCTCCGTCATCGGCGCAGAACGAATGGGATCTGCATCCTGGATCTCCGGGGAGCGGATAGCCACCTCCAGAGCGACCTCTGGCGACGTGGTGACCCCCTCTCCCCCGGCCGCCACGGCGGCCTCCTCGACGACTTCTTCCATAGGCTCGGGGGCTCCTCCCGCAGCCTCGCGGGACCTCCGGTGTCGACGCCGCCGCACGGCACCCCCGCAGGGATGTCACTACCTTCAACCTCAGCGCCTGTCAAAGAGAAGACAAGTGCATCAGCGACTACGACTACTCCTCGAGGAGCTCCATAGCTGTCGGTGTTTTAGACCGGCAACCTACTAAGGGGAGTACCCGAAGTAGATGAATGTGACTCACCGAGATCAGTAACTCGAAGGAAGAGACACGTGGCACACAATTTAGACAGGTTCGGGCCGCGAGGTGCGTAATACCCTACGTCCTGTATGCTGCGTAGCTACGGATTGATTGGGCACGATTACAAGATGGTGCAATAGTGCGCCGTGAGTTGTAGGGGATTGGATGAGGTGATCCCGAGATCGGTCCCCGCCTCGCCTTATATAGTCCCGGGAGGCGAGGGTTACAAGTCGGAGTAGGGAGAGAGTACTAGTCGAGTACGTCTAGGAGTCCTCTATACGGTGCGGAACATGTACGGCTCTCCCTAACCGAGAACTACTCCGTGTAGTCCTTGTGCTCCACGTCTTCGGGTGCCGCGTAGCGCAAGCCGGTAGTCCCGAGGGCCCACCGAGTAGTCGGTCCCGGTACCCACCGAGGTAGTGGGCCCGGGGAGGTCCATACGACAAGCCCCCGAGTACTTTGTAGTCGAGAAGGATAGCTTCAAGTAGTCTTGACGGCCTTAACGAGTAGTCCTCAAGCGTCCCTGAGTACTACAAGTCAAAAGTCCTCAAGAGTAGTCGAAGCATCCCGAGGCTGGAATGTACTCCAGCTGATGTTTGAGCAATCTTGAAGTCTTCTCGAGTAGTCCCAAGCGTCCTCGAAAACTGCCTTCGGAGGTCTTCAAAAGCTGCCTATCTTGTCTTGAAGCCGGAGCTGATATGGAGGTGCGATTGCAAAATCGCACTCCATATGGAGTAGCCCCCGAGCCTTAGGTTGAGCCGCGGGCTCTGGCTGAGGGTCCATCTGAAGTCTTGGCAAGAAAATCCCGAAAAATCCGAAGAGAAAAAACCGAAGGACACATGGCACGGAGCCCCCGAGCCTTGAGTCGAGTACTTCCTCTCGAATTGAAGGGTCATCTTAGAGAATGTGTCCTGAGATGCTCTTGACACTAGCCGCTTCCCAGGTGGTCGAGTAGAAATAGCCGAGCTCCCGAGGTGAGGCGCGTCGACTAGTAGAATACGAAGGGTCACGCGCCGCCGCTGAGTCAGCCGCGCGTGGACTTATCCAGCCGCCCGTTGCGGAGCCGGTTTGGCTTATAAATAGAAGCCAAAACCCTTAGGGTTTTTCACCCATTCGAACTGCAGCCATTCCGTTTGCATCTGAAGCAAATCCACTCCCAGCGCTTGCTGCCGCCGTAGTAGATTCAAGTGCGCCGCCACCCAAAGCTTTTAGGGTAGCCCCCGAGCGGATGCGAGTGAAGACGCCCTGCACTTGGAGGATGAAGCCGTCACCGTCCAAGACGTCCAAGGCCGCCGGGAAGAAGAGGGGCCGCGAAGAGGCCGCCGCGGCGCCCACCGGAGCCGCGCGCGCCCATGTCTCCACCGCGGGGCGACCCAAGCCGCGAGTGGAAGAAGTCCAAAGTGAAGACGGAGGATCTGCTGACCCTCGTGAACAGCGGGTTCATCAGGGAGAAGGAAGTCGACATGTGGAGATCTGCCGCTGGAGATCCATATCCGATGGAGAAGGCCGAAGACAAGATCCCAATGTTTGTGCGGTTCGTGGAGCGCGGGCTTGCGCTCCCGGCCAGCGATTTCTTCAAGGGGCTGCTCGGGTACTACGGGATCGAGTACCTGAACCTGAACCCCAACGGCATCTTCCACACGGCGGTCTTCGTGCACTTCTGTGAAGCCTTCCTCGGGATCAAGCCACATTGGGTGCTTTTCCGGAAGTTCTTCCGCGTCAAGCCGCAACCAAGTGCCACCAACCCAAGAGTAGTCGGAGGAGCCGGCATCCAGTTGAGGGAGGACGCCGCGGAGCAATATCTGGCGTACAAGCTTGTCGACTCCAACACAGACTGGAAGACCAGGTGGTTCTATATCACGAACCACCACCCCGGCCTGCCGAAGCCGAGCGGACGGCAGCCCAGGCACAGAGAATGGTGGAACACGGAGCCCACCATGCAAGAAGGGATCCAGCTCCCCGAGCTGCTAGCACGCATCAAGGTGCTCAGGGAGGCAGGACTGAGGGCCGAGCACGTGGCCTTCAGTTTCATGAAGCGGAGAGTGCAGCCGTTGATGGCTCGAGACACCCTAGGCTTCGAGTACACCGGCGACGACGACACGTCGCGGATGCCCGGAGGCGAGCTGGACGACAGCGACATCATCGAGAGGTTGTCGCGGATCTTCAAAGATATGCCGCCGTACACGGCGTGCCCTGTTGAAGAGTACTCCGCCGCGCGCCCGCCCAAGGAGGTGAGTAGTCGTACTCTCCTGGTCGAGTAGTCGTTGCTTGGTATAGACTTGCTGATGTCTTCGTGTCTTGCAGGATGACTTGAAGAAATTCATCTCCGAGCCGCAGCCGCCCCCAAGTGGGATCGAGATCCCGAAGGAGGGGAAGGCGAAGGAGAAAGAGCGGCGAGAAGTCGGTGCAGGCGATGACACCGTCATCGTGGAGGACACCTCCGACGACGATGACGACGAAGACGATGAGACGTTGCAGGACCGCTTCAAGCTGCGGTCGAGGTTTAGCCGCCCGGGCTTGCCTCATGTTCCTCTGGTACAAGATCCTCCGACTAGCCTGGAGGCTAGCCTGGCTGCGCCGCCACGGAGGCCACGCAACCCCGCTAGGAAGCGGATGTCGAAGAAACTTAAGGTCTCGGAGACCACGCCTCAGGAGGTAAGTTGTCTTGAGCAGAGTAGTCGAGTACCCGCTGTACGAGTACGCTTGCTGATGAGTAGTCTCCCTTGTATGCAGGAGGTGCCACCAACGGAGCCCATCGAAGAGGGCGACGAAGGCGCGTGGGATACAGTGGGGGAGCCAGCTGGAAGTCGTAGTCCAGCCCCCACTGTTGAGGAAATCTTGGCGAACTGGAGCGCCAGTCCCCTGCTCCTCAGGGGAGCACGAGACCCGTAGCCGCCGCCGTTGAAGAGGTGGAGGCATCAGGAGCGCAGGAGAGCACTGCGCGGCCGCCGCTGCTGTGGAGGAGGCGGTAGCCGCAAGGGCGTCGGAGGAGGCGCCCGCCGAGGGTGGACTGGTCGATATCGCCAGCATCCTCGGTGCTCCGGCCGTGACAATTGTCCGGTCGAACTTGTAAGTACCGTATCCTTCTGAGTAGTACTTGTTGCAGTAGTCGATGTTGACTGACGACCATCTGTGAGTGTTTCTGCAGGAAGTCCACGGATTTGTCCTGGGAGGGGGACGAGCCCTCTTCAGCGGTGGCGGAAGAAGACGCGCCGCCCGCCGATGAGGCCGCTCCCACTACCCAAACGGTGACCGAGCCACCGGCTACCGAGGCGCCGTTGCCGGAAGCCACCGTAGTCGAAGGTGAGTACCCTTCTTGAAGCTGTAAGACTCTTTAAGGAGTAGTCGTAGGCACTGATGCACTTGTCGTCTTTGTGACAGGCGCTGAAGCTGGAGGAGACGACGTCCCTGCAGGGGTGCCGATGCAGAGGTTGACACCAGAGGCCCCCAAGGCCGCTGAAGGAGCCCCCGAGCCCATGGAGGAGGTCGTCGAGAAGTCCGCCGGGGGAGAGGCGGTCACCACGTCGCCAGAGATTGCTCTAGAGGTGGCTATTCGCTCCCCCGAGATCCAGGACACGGAGCCCATCCGCTCTGCGCCGATGACGGAGGCCACCACGAGTAGTCGTGGTGGAATAGAGCTGCTCGCGGACGATCTCATCGAGCCGGCGACGGTGGCCAAGCATCTGGAGGCGATCCGTCAAGCTGAGCAGTGGATGAAGGTAAGTAGCCGTAGCCTTTTGAGTAGCCAATCCTTCGTCGTTGAGTACTCTTTGTGACTTGAGTTGTCTTGTGCAGGACGTTGCGGAGCGGTCCCGCGACAAGTCGAACTTCTTTGCGGGGCTATGGCGACACGGTGCTCCGTGCCGAGGCGCTAGAAGAGCAACTTGTGAAGTCGCGGAAGCACGCGGCGCCATGCGATCGAAGCTCGACGCCGCCTTCGCCAAATATCACAACGACGTCCTGGAGTTGCAGGCGAAAGGCGACGACTTGGTGCGGAAGAATAAGGGCCTCCGCAACAAGAACAAAGGTACGCCGCCGACCCGGACGGGTACTTGTTAGAGGTCGGGAAGTCCTTGACCCGCCGTGCCTGTCGTCGTGTTGCGAGCTTGAGGGCCGGGTGGAGCGGTATTTCGAAGGCCTCGGAGACGAGCATGAAGAACCTCTTCTACGGGAGCAGGAAGCCCGCCAGGTACTCGAGCTCGACTACAAAGAACTCGCCTTCGAGTGCGAGAAGCATATGGAGCTTCGGATTGCTTCTGACAGGGATCTCGTCAACTGCTACAAATCCTTGCAGAAGTTGAACGAAGACTGCGAGGCATTGCGGGCCCAGTTGAAGGAGTTGGAGGAAGCCGCACTGCCGATCGCAAGGCTCCTGGTGCCGCAACCGGGCGGCCCCAAGATAGCTCCTCTAGTGGATCGCCTCAAGGAAGCTCCGAGCCGGCTGGCCGCCTTCGTGAAGCATATGGCGAGGTCGATCCCAAGACAAGTCTTGGCCTTCATGAAGTCGTACTTCCCGAAGGCCCCAGTGGAGGTAGTCGCCGGCGGGGTAGCCGCCAACTGCTCTGATGAGCAGTATGCAGAGCTGCTGGAGCAGATGGCTCCCATCGCGGAGCAAGTAGCCGACAAGCTTAATCTCCAGTAGCCCTGTAATAGATAGCTAGTAGCCATGGTTGTACAGGAAAACAATTGTAATGAATTGTTTAAGTAATAATGAAAGAAATTTTCCAGCAATGAGTACTCGTAGTCGCGATCTCAGAGTGCGGAGCCCCCATCGTGGAGTGGATGCGAGTAGTAGTACTCGGCTTTGGTAGTCCCGTTGTAGGGAGTAGACAGTAAAGAAGTTGATGAACGATCAAACTTTATTACTGAAGAAGTACACCTGGGTGGCCAGGGCCGTAGTTACAAGTAGTCGCTTGGACCCGGAGGGCCGCTTACAGCTTAGTAGTGCTGGAGCGGGTAGCCGCTTGCAGCAGTTGATCCGTAGGTAGCCGTGTAGGCTGGATCGTAGATCCGTAGGTAGCCGTGCGGTGGATCTTGGAGTGTGGTCTCTTGGTAGACCGCTGCTAGAGTCCTTGACGCTCGTCGCGGCCCGAGATCCGTAGGTAGCCGCGGGGGCCGGATCTCGGAGAGGAGTAGTCCGAGGCCGGAGCCGGGACCGGAGGGCCGCTTACGGCGGAGGGGTGTTGATGTAGTCGCGTAGACTTGAACCCCAGAGTAGTCGTGTAGACTAGGCGTAGAATCGACAGAGTTGGTCGACGTTCCACGAGTTGTTGATGTCTTCGCCTTCAAGTGTTTGGAGGCGGTAAGAGCCTGGCCCGGTCACCTTTGCGACGGTGAAGGGACCTTCTCAGGGGGAGCTGAGCTTGTGAAGTCCTTCCGTGTTCTGGATACGGCTGAGGACAAGATCTCCAACGTTGAAGGAGCGTTCCTTGACGTTGCGATCATGGTAGCGTCGGATACCCTCCAGGTACCTTGCTGATTGGACGAGGGCGGCGCGGCCGAGCTTCTTCGAGGCTATCGATGTCAACTCGTCTGCTGTCTTCTGAGGCGCCTTCGTCGTAGTGCTCCACTGCTGGCGAGTTCCATATGACGTCGGCAGGGAGGATTGCTTCGGAGTCGTAGACCAAGAAGTAGGGGGATTGCCCCGTTGGCTTGGATGGCTGAGTCCGTAGCCCCCAGAGTGCGTTAGGTAGTTCCTTGATCCACTTGCCCCCTTTGGAGTTAGCAGCGTCATGTAGCCACTTCTTGAGAGCGTCGAGCACCATCCCATTGGCGCGCTCGACTTGTCCGTTGGCCCGTGGATGGGCAACTGAGACGTATCGGACGTCGATCCCGCTGTTCTCGCGGTACTCCCGTAAGCCGGTGGTTGTTGAAGTTGGAGCCCAGGTCTGTGATGATGCGGTGGGGTAGTCCGTAGCGGTGTACGAGTTCATTCAGGAAGTCGAGTACTCTGTCGCCTTGGGGCATGTGACCGGCTTGACCTCGATCCACTTGGTGAACTTGTCGATGGCCACCGGTACTGCGTTGAAACCACACGGCGCGGTTGGCGGTGGCCCAATCATGTCGAGCCCCCCGGCGGGCAAAGGGCCGGGGTTGGCGGTATGGTGACTAGCTTGTAGGCTGGAACGATGTTCTCGCTTGGCGAAGTAGCGGCATCCTTGGCACTTTCTGACGAGTTCTTCGGCATCGCCCAGAACTGTGGGCCAGTAGAAAGCTCATCGGAAAGCCTTGCTGACCAGCGTGCGTGAGGACGCGTGGTTGCCGCAGACGCCCTTGTGGATCTCCTCCAAGATGTCCTTGCCTTCTTCACGAGGGACGCACTTCATGAGTACTCCAGAAGATGTGCCCTGCTTGTAAAGCTTGTCTCCGACGAGGACGTAAGACTTGGCGCGGCGGACGAGTTGTTCGGCCGCGTTCTTGTTGGAGGGGACCTTCTGCTCGCTGAGGTAGTCGATGAAGGGTTGCCTCCAGTCCACGTCGATCATCATGACCTCCTGCCCAGCTGGTGGATGGGCTAGGACAGTGGTCGGTGGCGCCGGCTCCGGGATGGATGGCGCGTGAAGCTCGTGGACGAAGACGCCCGCTGGCACTTGAGCGCGGGTGGATCCGAGCTTCGAGAGGACGTCCGCTACAACGTTGTTGTCGCGGACGATGTGATGGAACTCGAGACCATAGAATTTGTTCTCGAGCTTGCGGACTTCTAGGCAGTAGGCGTCCATGTTCTCCTTGTTGCGGTCCCAGGACTTGTTGACTTGGTTGATGACCACTGCGGAGTCGCCGTAGACTAGTAGCCGCTTCATTCCCACTGAAGCCGCGAGGCGGAGCCCGTGTAGGAGGGCTTCGTACTCGGCTTCGTTGTTTGAGACCTTCCAGAAGATCTGGAGGACGTACTTGAGTTGTTCGCCCGTTGGAGAGATCAGGAGTACCCCTGCACCTGCGCCCTCGAGGTTGAGTGAGCCGTCAAAGTACATCACCCAATGCTCGGTCGCACGGTGGGGAGTGGGTAGTGGTTCTCCCCGCCACTCGCCATGAAGTCGACTAGTGCTCGCGACTTGATGGCCGTGCGTGGCTTGAAATCGATGGTGAGGGCGCCGAGCTCGACCGCCCACTTGGAGATTCTTCCCGGTAGCATCTTGGTTCGCGAGGATGTCACCGAGCGGGTAGTCGGTAACGACGGAGATCGAGTACCGCCGGGAAGTAGTGTCGTAGCTTCCGCGAGGTGATGAGTACCGTGTGCGGTAGCTTCGTACAGGCTGATAGCGGGCCTTGGACTCTGATAGAACCTCGCTGACGAAGTAGACCGGGCGCCGGGACCGGGTAGGCGTGGCCGTCTTCCCCGCCGCTCGACAACGATGGCAAGATGCGACCACGTGAGTAGTCGCAGCGAGGTAGAGCAGTAGCTGCTCGCCTTTGCGGGGAGCCGTGAGGACCGGTGGCTTTGACAGGAAGTCCTTGAGCTGGGCAAGGGCTTGATCCACCTCCGGGGTCCACACTAACTTCTCTTGGTGCTTGAGTAGTTTGAAGAAGGGTAGGCCCCGCTCTACAAGCTTCGAGATAAATCTGTTCAGTGCCGCCATGCATCCTGTCAGCTTCTGGACGTCTTTGATGCTCGTGGGAGCTTGCATGCTGGTGATGGCGGAGATCTTCTCGGGGTTGGCTTCGATGCCGCGCTGGCTGATGATGAAGCCGAGTAGTTTGCCCGAAGGTACGCCGAAGACGCACTTGTTCGGGTTGAGCTTCCAGCGGTACTCGTGCAGTGATGCGAAAGTCTCTTTAAGATCGTCGATGAGGGTACTGGAGTTTCTGGTCTTGACGACCATGTCGTCACGTAGGCCTCGACGTTCTTGTTGAGCTGCCTCTTGAAGCAGGCCTGGATAGCTCGCTGGTAGGTAGCGTCGGCGTTCTTTAACCCGAAGGACATGGTCGTGTAGCAGTACGTGCCAAACGGGGTGATGAACGCGGTCTTCTCCTGGTCTTCTTCCTTGATCGCGATCTGGTGGTACCCGGAGTAGCAGTCGAGGAAGCAGAGCAGGTCGCAGCCCGCCGTGGAGTCGATGACTTGATCAATCCGCGGCAACCCGAAGGGGTCCTTGGGGCAGTGCTTGTTGAGATCAGTGTAGTCGACACACATCCTCCACTCGTTCGAGTTCTTCTTGCGGACGAGGACGGGATTGGCGAGCCACTCAAGATGGAAGACTTCTCTGATGAAGCTAGCCGCGAGTAGTTTGGCGAGTTCCTTCTTGATGGCGTCCCGTCTGTCATCGGCAAAGCGTCGGAGGTGTTGTCGCTTGGGGGTGGCCTTAGGATTGACGTTGAGGCAGTGCTCGATCAGCTCCCTAGGCACTCCTGGCATGTCCACTGGCTTCCACGTGAAGATGTCACGGTTAGCCCGAAGGAAGCTGATGAGCGCGTCTTCCTATTTGGGGTCGAGGCCTGCCCCGATGGTGGTGGTCTTGCTGGGATCGCCTGTTCCAAGGTCGATCGCCTTGACGAGTACCTCCTCAGGTGGTTGAGGCTTGTTGGCACTGTCAGACTTCTCTGGGATGTCGAGTTCACTTGTAGCAAGCTTCTTCGACGCAGCGTAGGCCTCCATCATCGCGTTGGGTACTTGATTTGTGGAGGCGATCTCCACAGCTTCTGTGTCGCAGTCGTGGGAGATCTTGAGGTCCCCTTGGAGGGAGAGTACACCGGCTGGGCTTGGCATCTTGAGTACCAAGTAGGTGTAGTGGGGCACCGCCATGAACTTGGCGATGGCCGGTCTGCCGAGGATGGCGTGGTAGGAGGTCTCGAAATCCGCGACCTCGAACTTGATGTACTCGGTACGGTAGTTGTCCCGAGTTGCCCCGAAAGTAACTGGCAGGACCACTGAGCCTAGTGGAATAGCCGCGTTGCCGGGGACGATGCCGTAGAAGGGCATGCTGCTCTTGGTGAGCATGGGAGTGATGTCGAGCTTCATTTTCTTCAAGGTTTTGGTGAAAAGGACGTTGAGCCCGCTTACACCGTCAATGAGCACCTTGTTGAGTTTGGAGCCCGCCACCGTTGGTTTCAGGACGAGGGGGAACCGTCCTGGTTCAGAGAAGCTGGTCCATTGATCCGCGCGGGAGAAGGTGATGGGTACCTCCGACCACCTGAGAGGAGTCGGGACCGCCGGTTCAATGGACATCGGTTCGCGACGGGTAGCCTTCTCGCTCCCGTCCGCCGGGGCAATCCGCCGAAGAGGACGTTGACGGTTTTCTCGGGCTCCCCGGAAGTCGTTGTTGTCGCCGTCCTTCTTCTTGCCCTTTTGATCATGAGGGTGCGGTGGCTCCGGCGTCTCCTTGAGTGCGTGCCTGAGCTGGTAGCACTGTTCGGTGGTGTGGTTGCCGTTTGGATGCCACGGGCACTTCTCCTTCAGCAGGTCTTTGAAGCCGCCAGAGTTCTTCTTCGAGTTCCCTTTCGCAGGACGCTGGATAGCCGCGACGGTGTTGTCTGGCTTGCGCTTGCGGTTGGGACCCGAGTTGTTGTTGTTGTTGTTGTTGTTGTTGCGACCGCCCTGGTTCGCGTTGCCGCCGCTGCTGCCGCCCTGGTTCTGCTTGGACTTTCCGCGAATGGCGTCGTACTTGGCATTGGCCTTGTCCTCTTCATCCGCCCAGGACGTGATCATGTCCTTGAGGTGGGGGATGGACCTAGGGCGGTGACGACCGAAGTCTTCGAAGGTGCGGCGGTGGTAGAGGCCGTCTTGGAAGAGGTCGATGACCTCCTTGTCAGTGACGTCGACGACGGTAGCGCGCTTGTCGAAAAAGCGGCGCATGTACTTGCGGAGGGTCTCGCCTTGTTCCTGCTTGATCATGGCCAGGTCCATGCGAGTACCCGATCGGCCCATGGCGCCCGCGAAGTTGCTTGTGAATTGCTCCTTCAGCTGGTCCCACTTGTCGATCGAGTGCTTGTCAAGCGACTCGAGCCATGTGAGTGGTGCCTGGTCCAGGCAGAAGGGGAAGTAGAGGCACTTGGTGTCGCTGTTGCCGCCAGCGTTCTCGATGGAGAGGGCGTAGCATCGGAGCCACTGGATGGGATCATGCTTCGCGTCGTACTTGGTGATCCCCAAAGGCTTGAACTTGTCGGGGAGGAGCAAGTTGCAAAGTCGAGGTGAGAAGGCGGGGAAGCCGTCGCCCTCAGCAGCAGTGGTCGACTTCTTCCGCCGCAGCTCCTCAATCTTCTGGCGGGCATCGTACCCGCCATGTGAGGAACCGGAGGCGTGGCTATTTGCATGGCCTCGGCCGCCGCGGCTGCCGCCGTCTCCAGCCCTCCTGTTGGCCCCATGGTTGGAGCTGCCGCCGCCGCCGTCGGGATCGTTGCCGCCGCCACCGGCCGGAGCGCGGTGGGGAACAACTTCTCGGTTGTCGTGGTCTTGTCTGTGAAGGTCCGCCGGCGTTGGAGCGGCGACGGTTTGGCTCGGGCCGGGAGGTCGGCTCGAGTACGGTTGGGACCGTTGTTGGCGCCGCGACTAGTAGCTTCGTTGTCGCGGGGTTTAGGCCGGAGGAGGTTGGTTGACTCTCGTTGTCGACCCGCATGAAGTAGGCTTCTTCGGCCGAGCTTGGTGATGACCTCTCCCGGCGCGTATGCCCCGAGCCCGGCGTGCGATCGGCCGTGAACGACATGAGGCACCGGCTCGGGGGTAGTGTGGACTCTGCTCTCGACCGCCTCGAGAGCTTCCGCAAGGTTGCGGACGGGGAAGTTGTCGCGGAGGCGTCGACGACGTTCGTTGCGCTTCCGGTTGCGTTCACGTCGAGCGTCCCTGTCTGCCGGAGTCTCGTTTGGTGGAGCATCGGCAGAGAGCTCGTCGGAGGAGATGTCCTCCAGGTACTTGTCCTGAGCCGTGCCTGAAGGCCCTGGGGTGTCGCCAGCAGCCATGAAGACTTGGCGATCGGGGGTGCCGAGGCTGGACTCAGAGGGTGCCACCTCAGTTGGTGTGTTTGAGTCAGCCCGGGCTAGCGGTGTTCCCTCCTGGAACGGTAGCGAGTCGATGTAGGCGACGTAGCGTGAGTCTCCCTTTATCGAGGTCGGCGGGCTTGCGGTCCGGCCGATGAGACGTATCTCCCGGCCGGCGTGGATTTTATAACCAGCCCAGAGGCTGGCCCTGACAAGGGAAGCTCGGTGGAGTTGTCTTCGGACTCGGGCTCCTCAGGGTCCGACCCAAAGTCGAACTCGTAGTCCGGGTTCGAGTAGAACTCGGAGAGAGGGCTGGAGTCCGAAACGTGATCGGGGGCGGTGTCGGAGTCCGAGTTGTACTCGGGTACGGGCTCCTTGCCGGCCGGCGCGGGAGTGGGAGCCCCCGTGCGGGCCGGCCGAGGATGCGGGGGCCACGTGCGGAGGGCTCGCGTGGTGAGGGGACCGCCCTGCGATGGCCGAGCGGCCGGCTCGCATGCGATGGCCCATGGCGACGTCGAGTTCGAGTTGGAGACGGAGACTCGAGCTCGAAGTCGGCCGTGGTGGTTGAAGAGCGAAATTTCGCCGAATTTGCCGGCGAGTTCGCCTGTGACGACTTCGGGAAGCGTCACGAAGCCTGTCTTCGGGTTGGGCCGCATGGTCAGGCGGCGCTGGAAGGAGCCCGCGCCATCGGCGGTGCGGACCCAGGCGCCGAACACGAAGGTGTCGCCGCGGTTGAAGGCGACGGTTGGCTTGAAGCAGACAGGAGCCGTCGAGTTCGCCATGTGATCTCGGGCGAGAGCCCCTACCTAGCGCGCCAGCTGTCGGTGTTTTAGACCGGCGACCTACTAAGGGGAGTACCCGAAGTAGATGAATGTGACTCGCCGAGATCGGTAACTCGAAGGAAGAGACACGTGGCACACAATTTAGACAGGTTCGGGCCGCGTGGTGCGTAATACCCTACGTCCTGTATACTGCGTAGCTCTGGATTGATTGGGCACGATTACAAGATGGTGCAATAGTGCGCCGTGAGTTGTAGGGGATTGGATGAGGTGATCTTGAGATCGGTCCCTGCCTCGCCTTATATAGTCCGGGAGGCAGGGTTACAAGTCGGAGTAGGGAGAGAGTACTAGTCGAGTACGTCTAGGAGTCCTCTATACAGTGCGGAACATGTACAGCTCCCTAACCGAGAACTACTCCTGTATAGTCCTTGTGCTCCACGTCTTCAGGTGCCGCGTAGCGCAAGCCGGGTAGTCCCAGGGGCCCACCGAGTAGTCGGTCCTGGTACCCACCGAGGTAGTGGGCCCAGGGAGGTCCATACGACAATAGCTTCAGAAGAGTACTCACCTTCGACTACGCTGGCCTCCGGCAGCGGCACTTCGGTAGCCAGCGGCTCGGGCACCGCCTGGGAAGCAGGAGCGGACTCCTCGGCGGGCGGCGCGACTTCTTCCGCCACCGCTGAAGAGGGTTCATCCCCCTCCCAGGACAGATCCGTGGATTTCCTGTAGAAGCACACACAATTGGTCGTCAGTCAACCTCGACTACTACAACAAGTACCACTCGGGAAGATGCAGTTCTTACAAGTTCGACCGAACTATTGTCACGGCCGGGGCACCAGGGATGCTGGCGATATCGACCAGTCCACCCTCGGCGGGCGCCTCCTTCTGCGCCCCTGCGGTTACCGCCTCCTCTGCAGCAACGGCGGCCGTCGCAGTGCCCTCCTGGGCTCCCGAAGCCACCACCTCTTCAACGGCGGCGGCTACGGGCTCCGTGCTCCCCTGTGGAGCAGGGGGCTGGCGCTCCAACTGCGCCAAGAGCTCCTCGATAGTGGGGGCTGGACTGCGACTTCCGGCTAGCTCCCCCACTTTGTCCCACACGCCTTCGTCGCCCTCTTCGACGGGCTCCGTTGGCGGCACCTCCTGCATACAAGGAAGACTACTCATCGGCAAGGGTACTCGTGCGATGGGTACTCGACTACTCTAGTCAAGACATCTTACCTCCTGAGGCGTGGTCTCTGAGACCTTAAGCTTCTTTGCCACCCGCTTGCGGGCGGGGTTGCGCGGCTTCCGTGGCGGCGCAGCCAGGCTAGCCTCCAGGCTAGTCGGAGGGTCTTGCACTAGAGGCACATGAGGTAAGCCTGGACGGCTAAACCTCGAGCGCAACTGAAAGCGGTCCTGCAACGTCTCGTCGTTGTTGTCGTCGTCGTCGGTGGTGTCCTCCACGATGACGGTCTCATCGCCTTCACCGACTTCTCGCCGCTCTTTGTCCTTGGCCTTCCCTTCCTTCGGGATGTCGATCCCACTTGGGGGCAGCTGCGGCTCGGAGATGAACTTCTTCAAGTCATACTGCAAAGACACGAAGACATCAGCACGTCTACTCCAAGTGAGGACTACTCGACTAAGGGAGTACGACTACTCACCTCCTTTGGCGGGCGCGCAGCTGAGTACTCCTAGACAGGGCACGCCGTGTACGGCGGCATATCCTTGAAGATCCGCGACAGCCTCTCAATGATGTCGCTGTCGTCCAGCTCGCCTCCGGGCATCCGCGACGTGTCGTCGTCGCCGGTGTACTCGAAGCCCAGGGTGTCTCGAGCCATCAATGGCTGCACCCTCCGCTTCATGAAACTGAAGGCCACGTGCTCGGCCCTCAGACCCGCTTCCCTGAGCACCTTGATGCGTGCCAGCAGCTCGGGACGCTGGATCCCCTCCTGCATGGTGGGCTCCGTGTTCCACCACTCGCGGTGTCTGGGCTGCCGTCCGCTCGGCTTCGGCAGGCCGGGGTGGTGGTTCGTGATGTAGAACCACCTTGTCTTCCAGTCGGCTTGCAAAGGAACTACGAAACACGATGGGACAAAGAGAAATTGAGAAACCGTAGCTCATTATTTATGGGCGATGCATCAGGGTTACGTCCGGTCTGACTTCTTAGCACGTACGTGCACACGTCTAGAGTCCAGACTGGTTTGGGTTCGTCACGTGTATGCTTGCAGCCATGATAAACAAAAGGCTGGCCTGAAAATCCAGATTGGTGTGTATGTCTTCCGTTGATTGCATGACTGTAGCTTAACTTTGGCCCAATAAGGAAGTGGTGATAGGATAAAAAGAAAAGAAAGGAAAATAAAAAGATAGTACGTACATGTAGCCATGGAGTAGCTAGAAAATATGTTGAGGTAGTATAGAACACGGTAGAGCCATAAATAATATTTGAGCTGGTGGAAAGAATTTCAGAGCTCTCTAGTAGATAGATTTAGCTTCTGGAAAAATGAGAATATATCCTAGTAAATTCTGGAAAATTCTCATAAGAACTTAGTCGTTATCAAAACACATTTCAAAAAAAATATTTTGCACTCCAGAAACACTAGGGTGCATCGGCATGAATGCAACACTCTCAACCATTTATTTAATTTAGATTTAGAAAATCAAGCAAGGCTTTTTCCTATACTATATTTCCTGTAAAGAAAATAAATGTTGGAAAAGTTTTAAAATTATGAGAAAATCATTGTTTAATTATTCTCTCTATTCACATCCTGAAATTGGAAATTTCAGGGTGTGACAGTAGAGGCTATGCCATGTCGTAAAGCTTCCACGGAGGAGTCCATTGCCATGATCAAGAGCGTGATTTTCCCTCGCTTCGGTACTCCGAGAATCTTGATAAGCGATGGAGGAACTCACTTCACGGGAAGAATTTCAAAAAGTACTTGTCCAAGTTGGGAATTGAACATAGGGTCTCTACGGCCTATCACCCACAAACCAACGGACAAACGGAAACATCGAATAGACAATTAAAGAGCATCCTCAACAAAACCATAGAGAAGGGAGGCAAATATTGGTCAAAGAAATTAGACGGAGCTTTGTGGGCATATCGAACGGCGTTCAAGGCACCGATAGGTATGACCCCTTATCAATTCGTCTATGGAAAACCTTGCCACCTTTCGGTTGAGTTGGAACATAAAGCCTATTGGGCGATCAAAGAGATGAGCCTCGATCTTGATGCCGCGGTGGTAAAGCGAAGAATCCAAATAAGCAAGCTAGAGGAGACGAGGTTGAAAGCATATGAAAAAGCAAGCATATACAAAGAGAAGATTAAAAGGTGGTATGACAAAAGGTTGAAAAAGAAAGAATTTAAAGAAGGAGATACGGTCCTCCTCTACAATTCGAGGTTTAAAACCTTCGAAAAGGGGAAATTGCAAAGCAAGTGGGATGGACCTTACGTTGTTCATTCGGTGCTCTCCAATGAAGCGGTAACCATTATGGATGTGAAAGGTGATCAATTCATGGTGAATGGTCAGCGACGTAAGGTTTACTACGAACCCGACGTTGTGCCTCTTCACCATATTGATGTCTTCACCATGGAAGAAGAGCCCGAACGTCTAGCCTATGACGTAAAACAAGGTGTGGATTTTTGTAAATAGTTTTTCTTTTATTTTTCTGGAGTTTCTCGCGAAGTTTTACCGGGCCATCTTTTTCTCATGGGCTGAAAATGCGAAATAAAGGGGGTACACGGAAAACTGGCCCGAACCGGTCCGCGAAGCAGGGTGGGCCGGCCGGCCCGGTCCAACCGGCCCAGGGGGCCGGCGGCGGTTCGCCCCCGGTTTTTCCCTGGGACGCGTCCTTTCGACTTCCTTCTTTGGTCAGAAAATTTTAAGGGAAGTTTGAAAAAGGAAAATGTGGTTTCTAGAGTACTCCTTTTCGAACTATTTAATTGGCCGAATTGGGAGCTCGGGAATCCATCCCATCTCGAATTCTCTTGCACCCACGCAGCAGCCATGATGTCCTTGAAGAGCGTAGAGTTGAAGCAAGGTGCTGAGGAGCCATCGATGGAGGAGGCGAAGCGATGCGAGCTTAAGGTACCCATGGAGATCAAGAGGACTGCCCGCATCCGTTGCAGAGGGCGTGTCCCGACCGGAGCAATCGCATCTCGCAACCCCGTCAAGGAGGAGAAGGTCCCTACTCCCGTTCGAAGGTCGATGCGCATCCAAGGCATGAAGAGGAAGGATTACAAGGAGGTGTCGCCTGAGCCTAAAGACTATGGGCGGAGCGACTATTTCGATGATCGTAACCCGAGCTCGTGGGCGGCCGCCGGAAGAGATGATATTGATTTGTATTATTGGGAAGGGGTGCCCAAGGAGAAGACTCCCGAAGGCCCCAACAGCGGCGACAACGGTGACGATGGCGGCGCCGACGACAGAGGAGACCCTTGCGATGACGACCCTTTTGGGATGCATTCGATGTGTTGTGCGGCTTGCCGTCACTCCATCTCGGAGCTCTACGCATCGGTCGACGAGTGTTTCCAGGCCATGGAGGCGATGAGGTAGCGCATGGAGGATTTGGAACGTGTGGTCGAAGACGACTACAAGTTCCTGAATCGCAACGTGCGAAAGCTATTCGGCATGGTGGGGAACATGAAGGGCAAGTGGTGCAATAGCTGTGGGAAGTACCACTAGATAGAGTCTCCCCCTTAGTTTTTTTAAGATACGACGAGGACGTCGTATGATTTTAGCGTGGGGGAGAGCTAGCTAGCTAGCCTTTAGCTTCAAGTTTAGTTTTGGTTCGGTTCAGTTTTCGCGAGAGTGTGAGAGTCTTAAGTTTTAGAGTGTGTTTTTTATTTTTTGCAAGTTTGAAGTGTCTTAAGTTAGTGTTTGCGTCAAACAAAATCAAATAAAAAGAGTCATTTAAATTTTTGTCTCTTGTGATGCTTTTCTTGCTTTACTCGTCTGTTCATCTTTAATTTTTGATATGTGAACATAAGTGTTTGGTTTGAAACGTTTATCGTGGTGCTTAGTGGAGTTGCTACCTCTAAAAGTACCCACATCATGCTTCGATCTAGAGCTTCATAAGGTTGTGCTATGTTCAATGCTAAAAGTTGTAGGAATTCAATTCTGAAAATTATCGAAAAATCCTTGTAATAAAGGTCAGCAAATCCTCTTTTTTCCAAGTTGAGAGTTTAAGAAAAATCCTATACAAAGCCAAACTTATTTTTTGCTCCACCATAAGTGCGATTAGCATAATGAGTTAGGCTAGGATCCTTCTCTCTCGGAAGTTTTAATTTCAAGCAATGATCATGTCCTTGTGCTTATCTTTTATTGCTAGCCTCGTCATGCATTCAGTAACGTGACTTCCACATTGGAAGTCCCGAACATCGCCGAATTCCATACCCAAACCTTCATATCTTTTTTGTACATCGTATTCCTTGAACACAACCTACTCTCGAAGTTTCGTCTTGTCTCTAGCATGGTTTTATTTTAAAATTCAGATTGTGTTCATGTAAGAAAGAGAGGAGTTGAGAGCTTTAGAAAGAGAGATAAAGATGTCAAGAGAGGGAAAAGTAAAGAGAAAAATATGTGTATGGAAAAGAAAGAAAGAAAAATAGAAAAGTAAAGAAAAAATATGTGTATGAAAGAATGAAAGAGGGTGATTGAAAAAAGAAAAAGAAGAAAAAGAAAGAAAGGGGATGGCAATAAAGATATGAGAGGGATGGATCAAGTGAAAGAAAAATAAAGTGCAAGGAAGGATATCACGTTGTTGAGAGATGGAACTTCCACTCTTTTTCCAACCATGTGCAATCCGACAACGAGGACGTCATCGGTGCCTCATAGTCATATTTTCTTTTGCCCTTGCACATGTCCATTATTCTATATCTTCTTATCCTTGATATCCCCACATATGGTTTATTCTCATGATCATTGGCTTTGAAAGGTAAACAACCATTAGGGGAAGTTCTTAGCTTGACGATACTTGTGTTGATTGTGCTAGCCATACCTATAGCTCCACTTTACATGTTATATGAGAGACTTATGGGAGGTGAGAGTTTTATAAAAATTGTTTAGGATAGCCACCTCATATGAGCGACATGAGAGAGCTTGGAGAAAGGATTTTGTCTAACACTTGTTGCAGGAATTTTATTTCTGAAAACCATAAAAACCCTCCGATGGAAGCAAAGAAGTAAGCATGGCTGAAATTGAAGACCTCGAGTGAGGAGTTTGAGTTGTGGGGTAAATCTTGATGTGGTAAAAATTCTAAACACCCATGTTTATGTATGACGATCATTGCTTTATGTTTATGTATTAAAGATAAAAGATTGACTGACTTGTGAAGAAAGGAATAGCGGAGCACGATTACAACGCCTTGGACAAAGTTCTTATACGACTACTTGCTCGAGGATGAGCAAGATCTAAGCGTGGGGGAGATGTTGACGGTGTATTTTGGTACACCAAACATGTTTGTTACACTTTGGTTTGGATTTGATTATGGAACTAACCCGCCATTAGGCACAATCATATAACAAGTCATCTTTGTGCATACATTTGGAAGTGTTGTGTTTATGTAGGAAAACATAGACATAAAGGACGGATTCACAACAAGTTCAAAGGAGCAATTACGGAGTCTTGTTCGTGTTCATGAGCTTGATGAAATCACTTCCAATGGTGGCAAGGACCGAAGTGTTACAAAGGAACATCCCCGAGGATTGAAGCGTAAAAGACCGAACTTCATGCACGGAGAACCTCCATCTTGGACGCGAGGATGACATCGTCAAAATGGTGCAAGTGGAGGGGGCAAAGTGCACAAATGCATGAGGACCCACGGGAGCGAAGGTGCGACCGAACCGGGCCGGGATGGGCCTGGGCCGGTCGGCCCAAGCCGGCCGGCCTGGCCCACTCCGAGGGTCGGTTCAACCCCCTTTCCTTGCACCCGAAGGATCTTCAACCCTAAGTTCGTGGAGGCGCCGCCATTCGCAAGACAGAGAGCCATTCGCACTGAGAGACCATCCACAAGCTAGAGAGAGAGGAGGGAGATCTTCGGAGGAGGATCACCCAACTCGAAGGAAGCACCCACAAGTGGAGAAGAAGGAAGACACCATCGGAAGCGTCACCATGATCAACGGTGCCATGTCTAGCACCTTCATGGGGTAATCTTCTCATTTGTCCATGGGTTGTAATCGATCTCGAGATGTAATCGCTACTTTGTTAGAATATCTATCTATCATCTTGTGTTCGAATATACTTTGATGTTTAAGGTTAGCTACCATGTCGTAAAGGGAGTAAGGCCCCAAAGCTCCCTTGGATCCATTCAATACTTAATGTCCATCATAGGTCTAGTCACGAATACCTCTGCGTAGTGACAGACGCGGGGGGGGGGGGGGGGGCGAAACCATGGTCACAACCCCTGATAGATTAGATTGGTTTTTCGTGCTTTAAGCGGCTGCATGTTCGAGTATCGTAGACCCATGGGCAAGTGTCTCTTTCTTATCTCGTCGGCTTAATCATTCTCTCTAGTGTAGTATAGTTGTTTTCTAGTTTAATCATAGATAGATTTTAGGTAAGTTAGTGAGTAGAAGTAGATCAAACGCTTGTAATCCCCTTGCTCCGCGGATTGACAAGAACCTAGGGAATCCCGTAGTGAAAAAGGTGTAGGTCCGTACGCTTGCGGATCGTAGGTGGATACGTCTTTTATCCGTCAACAGTTGGGTGTCATGGTGAGGCGGCGCCGGAAGGAGCCAGCGCCGTCTGCGGTGCAGACCTAGGAGTCGAAGACGAAGGTGTCGCCGCGGTTGAAAGCGACAGTTGGCTTGATGAGGACTGAAGCCGTCGAGTTCGCCATGAGATCTTCGGCAAGCTCCCCTACCTGACGCGCCAGCTGTCGGTGTTTTAGACCGGCAACCTACCAAGGGGAGTACCTGAGGCAGATGAATGTGGCCTCGCCGAGATCGGTAACTCGAAGGAAGAGACACGTGGCACACAATTTAGACAGGTTCGGGCCGCAATGTGCGTAATAACCTACGTCCTGTATGCTGTGTAGCTCTGGGTTGATTGGATGCGTTTACAAGATGATGCAGATGATGAGAGAGGGGTCCCTACCTCGCCTTATACAGTCCGGGAGGCCGGGTTACAAGTCGGATTGAGGAGAGAGTACTAGTCGTGTATGTCTAGGAGTTCCATACATGGATCCAGACATGCACAGCTTCCTATCTGAGTACTTCTCCACCATAGTCCTTGCGCTCCACGCCATCAGGTGTCGTGCAACACAAGTCGAGTAGTCCCAGGGGCCCACCAAGTAGTCGGTCCTGGTACCCACCAGAGTAGTGGGCCCAGGTGTCGGGGACAGCCATAAGGGTCCCCTAATAACCGGGGAAAACACCCCTTTCGAAAAATAATAAAAGGCAAACAAATAAACCCGCAAGCCGCAAAACACGCTCCACGTGCGCCCTGAACCAAAGAAGGGCCCACGACCCAAGAAGCCGCAGCGGCCCACGAAACGACCGACCGTAGTACCCCTCGGGCGAGTCTCCGTCTCGCTAGAGGACTAATCGCCGCGCCTCGGATTCTCTGCCTCGCTCGAGGGCCTGACGCCCCTCGGGCGAGCCTCCGCCTCGCTCGAGGGCCTGAAGCCCCCTCGGGCGAGTCTCCGCCTCGCTCGAGGGACCCGGACCCCCGAGCGAGTCTCCGCCTTGCTCGAGGCCACCTTAAACCCACGACGCCGCACCTACTCCCCCAACCAGAGCATTAAATGCCCTGGCACGCCACAGGCACTTGGGTCAAAGGCGAATCCCCGCCACACCGGCCCTCTGACACCGCCTGGGAATCATATCCCAGCGCTGTTCCACCAACCCGCGTTGTGCGGCCATCCCCAACACTGTGCGGGAGCTATGCGGGAAGGCCGGTGTCAACTCCACGACACTGTGCCGCCCACTCTCGCACCGCCTCCACATCGCACCCCTCGAAAGAGGACGGTGGAACCTTGGAAAGGGGTACGACCATCACCCCGCGCCCGCCCAGGACAGTGCCGTGACGTCAGACCAGCGGAGCACGTGTCCTGCGTCACTTCCAGCCCTGTGCGGCCATCCTCACCACTGTGCCGCCATCCCGGGTGCTGCAGCGTCATGCCCAGCACTATGGGAGCCTAGGACGACAGGACATCGCCACGCCTGCCGCTGTGCAGCCTCCGGTCCTCCGTCAGCCCAACCCCCGAGTCGGCGTACGGACGGAGACCAGACGAGAAGCTCCCACGCCGCTACCCTCGAAGTCGCTCCTAGACAGGCGCAGGACTCACCACGACGCCCGCCAGAGGCAAGATTCGCCAGGACAACCATCAACTTTATGGCACTGTGCGCCATGCCGTCATATGTAGTGCTTAGAGCCGTGCGGCATGACTGTAAACCGCCCCCTTGGCCTATAAAAGGAGGAGGTGGTCCCCCGGTCGCAAGGGGACGACAGATAGCTGTTCGCTCACACTTTTCCGCCCTCATCCACGATATTGGCACTTTGCCTCAATCAAACCTCAGTGACATGAAGGCTTCTCCTCCTCTCCTGTTTTGCTTGTAGCTCCCCTCTGCAAGCACCACGGTGCACTGCAATACAGCGCCCCGAGCGCACCCCTGTTGGACGTACGACCCATGGCCGGAACCAGGATAAACCCGTGTCATTGTGTTGCTTAGCACCGGCCATTGAGAGATAGATCTCAACGCTCTTACTGGTTAGTGTCGGGACTACTTTCCGCACCGACACCAGGGATGTCCATACGACAGCTACCGACACACATAAAGCTCCATCGCCGACCACCACGACTTTGTCATCTTCACCAACTACCATTGCGGCTCCATCGCCGATCGCCACGGCTTTGTCTACACGCAACCACAGATCAAGCCGACTCTGGTCGCGTCTACAGCCTGCTCCGGCGACAAACAACTATGTCATGTATTCAAATGATTACTTTGTTCTTCTCTGGCTTGTTTTGCGCACACAAAGGATTACTTATTTGTTACACTTCTCAACGAATTTTTCACGAGAGCTACACTATGCCACTACTCTTGGGGTATATGAAACAAGTCACAAAGAGCTTACTCCATCAACTCGGGGCTATCCCAAGGAGACAACTTCTAAAGTCCGCTCTGCACCAATCTCAAGTCCGCACTAGTGGCACAAGTCGACTTGAACAGACGCAACCTCAAGTCTGCCCCGACGGTACAGGTCAACTTCAACGGTCGCAACCTCTAATCCGCTTAGGCGGCACAAGTCAACTTCAACAGTCCCAATTTCAAATCTACTTCCCGACGGCACAACGATTTGAACGGTCGCAACTCCGCCCCGACGACACAAGTCGACTTCAACAATCGCAATATGAAGCCTGCTCCGGCGGCACATGTCGACTCCGGTCGCATCGGCTAGCGTAGTCCTCACACCACCAGGCCTATAAAACTCGCTAGGCCGCCATCAAAATGCCATTTTTGCCCCTCGAATGATTTTCGCATCAACCATGGTCGATTGGCCCGCACGCCCTCCCGCCCCTGTCCTCTCTCACTGCGTCCCCTTGTAGGCTCGCCTCTCCCGTATTCGCCTAGATCTCGCCGGGATCCGTCTCGTGTCGCTTGTATTTCGCCTTCGGAACCCGCTGCTCCTTCGGTGTGGGGAGCAGGGCTCGTTGGCGGCGGATCCGTGCTTTCATCGGATGTGGTTCGGCGGGGTCGCGTCGCTTCACGTTCGTGGTGCTGATTGTGGCGCCTTCGGCGAGGTGTGATTGGGAAGGGACTTGTGGTCTACGGAGCTGATACACGGCATGGACTACGGCGGGGCCGTGGACAGCAGCGGTGAGTGGTGGATTCTGCCCCTAGGGTTAGGGTTTGTTGTTTGATTGTCTATTTGCGGAATTATAATGTGTTAAACTCACTGTCACTGGAGGAATTGGTGGGAAATTTTTGTTGGTTGCAGAATTATATGGTTTTTATGGTGTAGGATTGTTCGCCATTTTTTAAGATTTATTTTGTAATGTAATTTTGGTGAAATTGATCTCGTCGGTTATTTCCCACAACAACTTTATGTCGTCGTGAAATTATTCAGGTTGTTTTGGTAAGAAGACATGACCTGTTTGCATATTATTGGGTTTGTGGCTCTGTCAAGTGAGGTATTAGCCTCAATTAGGGTATTGTATTTGGTTGTTAGTTTTAAATATTGTAAGCATTAAACGTAAGTGCAATATAAATAAAATTTGTCTCCTCATTTGGCGGTATCCTTCTGTCAGGATGCAAAGCCTCAATTGCTGCAAACTTTTTATTGCAGTCCTGAGATGAAAAATTATGTTCATTTAATTTATGAGAAGTGAGTCTTGCAGTAGCTGTGGATTACCCCTTGCAAAACAAATTGGTAAAATGGTTGCATAGCCACTGAGTCTTAACAGCCAACAAGTTGAAACCCACATTAAAAAAAAATCTGAGTATAGAAGGGCTTTTCGGGTGATCACATAGTTGTAGCGTAATTGCAATCATGGTGTAAGGGCTTTTGGATGGCAAAGCCATTCCTTAGCTACATCTTGTGGGTTTATGGCCTAGGAGATGTTGTATCTTAAATTTGTCTTTTCCTTAATTGAAAGGTAGAGCTCCTGCCATTTCCATTAAAAACATAATATGTTGAGAACGTATTTTGGGATTGTTTCACACAGGTTCTTGCCGGTGACAGGCCTGCTGGTTTGAACCAAGGTAATAACAACATTTGAGAAATGTTTGCTCAAAATTTTGGCATTGGTTACAGGAACCGATGATGATCTTCCACCATCATATCAGAATAGCAGAGGTATGAAAGGCAGTGGACGCATGCCTGGTAATGGAAGAGATACTATTGCTGCTGGTCCATACACTAAACTTCAACCGCAGACAGATATGGAATCACAAATACATGAACTTGAGCAAGAAGCATACTGTTCAGTTCTTCGAGCATTCAAGGCTCAGTCTGATGCTATAACATGGGTACACGTCTCTGCCTTCATGTTATTAATTTACTCAGCTTGGCCCACATTTCATAGAGTGACCTTATAAAAGTTCAAATATATTGTCTCAGGAAAAGGAAAGTCTCATTACTGAGCTTAGGAAGGAGCTACGAGTATCTGACAAAGAACATAGGGAGTTGCTAAACAGAGTTAATAGTGATGATATTATCCGAAGAATAAGGTATCGTCTGACAGATGAGTGTACATCTTAGCAGTGCAATACCCTCTTTGCCTCCATTTCTCCTCTATTTCTCACCTCTGTTGTTCTTCTCTTTAGGGAATGGAGAGAGTCAACAGGTGGGCTTCAGATGAATTCGGTTAATAGTGCTCAGCGTTTGTATGACCCCATGCCCAGTCCTACCACCTCTGCTCGCAAGAGGCAAAAGATATCTCAACCCATTCCCTCTGCATCTGTACCTGCACCATCTGCTATGCATTCACAGCCTTTAGCTGCACCAATGCAACCATCATCCTCAGGAGCAAAGAAGGCAGGCCCACCTGGCACAAAGGTGAAAAAGACCAAACCAGTAAGTGATGGTTGAAACAACTTAAGATAATTTTGTGCTTGTAATGTTTGTAACAGGATATGGATTATTTTGTGGATAATTAATTGTGCTTGAATGGCCAGAAGATACCTGGTGGCCCTGCAGTCAAATCTATACCAACTTCTGCTGGTCCTAGTGGGCGGAGACCAGCTATCAATAGAAATACTTCTGCTGGCCTTCCAGATGGACCACAATTAAATCCTTTAATCGGCCGTAAAGTCATGACTCGGTGGCCTGATGATAATAGTTTTTATGAAGCTGTCATAACTGATTATGATGTAGTAAAGGTACGTCTTATTTCTAAGGGTCACATCTTTCACTTGGTTCGTATAATTAATCAGGTCACTCCAATTGTTGTAGGATCTCTATGCACTGGTTTATGACATGAATACAGCACATGAGACATGGGAGTGGGTTGATTTTAAGGAGGTAATTATTCACTTTTGTCAATGAAGCAAAGTCTATGTTCAGTTCCAAGTCTTGATTCAGTTTGAGTTGTTCTCATGCTCAAAACCTGAAAAAATATGTAATTCAACTGTCAAATCTGTTGTAAACTATGTCCTAGTTAGTTTTGTGGGTGGTTTAGGTGATGTGGCGGACACATCACCAATTTTTACAGTATGACATCCACATCACCACTCCTGTGGTACTTTTGCATCTCCATGTGGATGATTTGGCTGTCTTATCACCCAAAGCACCCACAAACCACAAAATGTCCTTGCAAGATACTTTGCACTGGTAACATTGTTTTTTCGGGGAAGGTGTCAGATCAGTGAGACCAAAAGTTTTCTTTGTGAATGATCTGCAAATATTTGATAGCTATAATGTAGTTCCGGAAATCGTTTATGCCAATGACACGTGGAATCCAGTTTTGATCCTAAGATTTGATTCGAGGATACAGTGCAGCAAGCCACCCATATTTGATTTCTGCCACCCCCTCATGAATGCAATATTTTGTGCAACTATGCAACAACAACTACAACTACAACTTAGCCTTTTGTCCCAAGCAAGTTGGGGTAGGCTAGAAATGAAACCCACAAGAAACAAGGGTAGGAGAAGCACAAAGCACAAGAACACAAAAGCACAAAAGAAAAAGAAAAGATCATGTCTCAGGCACATTGATTGCAAGTCTCCAAGCACTTCTATCCATAACTAACTCCTTGTGGATGTCCCACTCCTTAAGGTCTCTCTTGACCGCCTCATCCCAAGTTAGTTTAGGTCGACCTCTACCCCTCCTTACGCTACCGACCCGGTCTAGCACCCCACTACGCATCGGTGCCTCGGGAGGCCTCCTGTGGACATGACCGAACCATCTCAACCGGTGTTGGACCAATTTTCCCTCAATTGGTGCCACCCCAACTCTATCCCAAATGTCTTCGTTTCGGACTCTATCTCTTCTTGTATGCCTACAAATCCAACGCAACATACGCATCTCAACGGCACTCAGTTGCTGGACATGTCGTCTCTTTGTAGGCCAACATTCAGCACCGTATAACATTGCTGGGCGAATCGCCATTCTATAGAACTTACCTTTTAGCTTTTGGGGCACCTTCTTGTCACAGAGGACGCCAGAAGCTTGGCGCCATTTCAGCCAACCGGCTGAAATCATGTGCCTAACATCCTCATCAATGTCACCATCCTTCTGTAGCATCGATCCCAAATACCTAAAGGTCTCTTTCTTGGCCACCACTTGTCCGTCGAGGCTCACAACTCCATCTTCATGTCCAGTCATGCTGAAATCGCACATCATGTACTCGGTCTTGGTCCTGCTGATTCTGAAACCTTTCGACTCTAAAGCGTCCTTCCACAACTCAAGCTTCCCATTAACCCCTGCCCCAGTCTCGTCAACTAGCACCACATCATCAACAAAGAGCATACACCATGGGATACTACCTTGGATGTCCCTTGTGACCTCATCCATCACCAAAGCAAATAAATAACAAAGCTGACCCCCTGATGTAGACCTATTTTAATTGGAAAGTCACTAGTGTCACCACCGCATGTACGCACACACGTCACCACATCCTTGTACATATCCTTAATAAGGGTAATGTACTTAGTCGGGACTTTGTGTTTTTCCAAGGCCGACCACATGACATTTCTTGGTACTTTGTCATACGCCTTCTCGAGGTCAATAAAGACCATGTGCAAGTCCTTCTGCTCCCTATACCTCTCCATCAATTGTCGTAGCAAGAAAATCGCCTCCATAGTCGACCTTCTAGGCATGAACCCAAACTGGTTTTGGGTCACGCTTGTCGCTGTCTTGAGGCGATGCTCGATAACCCTCTCCCAGAGCTTCATCGTATGGCTCATCAGCTTAATCCCTTGATAATTAGTGCAACTTTGAACATCTCCCTTGTTCTTGAAGATCGGCACTAATACACTCCTCCATTCCTCAGGCATCTTGTTTTCTCGGAAAATGAGGTTAAAAAGCTTTGCTAGCCAAACTATGGCTCTAGCACCCAAACATCTCCACACCTCAATGGGAATGCCATTGGGGCCGAAGTTATAATTATTGTTTTGGCTGCCATCCATACCTGATGAGCATGAAATTCAAATTTCTTGATTTGCTTAAGATACATACCCAATGATTGTGATCTTTTTATATATCAGTCGCATTTCCTGAGAAAAAAAGTACTTGTTAGGAAACTAGATAACTATTACTCCCTCCGGTTTGGTAAATTAAGTCATTTTGGACAAGTTGGAGTCAAACATTGGGAATATAAATCATGAATAACTTTTAATTCATTGAGTTTGGAAATGTGAAAGGAAATGTGAAAACTACATGAATAGATTTGTCTTGCAAAATACTTATAAAAGGATACATATGCTAAATATTTTTATAAAGGTAAGAAATCAAAGTTTTACTTTGGAGACCGTGTCATTGTCCTAAACGACTTCATTTACCAAACCGGGGGGAGTATGTTAATGAACTGGTTATGCAAGGACTATAAATGGACTAGGAGGACACCCATTGTAATAGAATTAAGAGTAGAACATCAAAGTATCATTAACAGCTGAGTACTTTCCTTGAACAATTTCAATAGTTATAAGCAACAAGCAAAATGCCTACACTGTTATCTATGTGTGACATTCTTTTATCTTTGCTGCAGATGGCACCTGAGGATGTAAGATGGGAAGGTGAGGAGCCTGATTTGAACTTTCTAGGTCGTGGTGCTACTGTTCATGGCATTAAGAAGTCAACCAGTCATGGTGGCCCCATGTCTGGTGCTGGAAGAGGTAGGGGGCCTCAGAAGAACTCATTTAGGAAAGATTATCCACCTTTACAAAACGGTGTTGGGAAGAAGAGTTCTAACTACATAGAGATTCTTCATACAGAGACACTTATAAAGGAGGTTTGTTTGGAAACATTAGCTTGTTGTTTTAGAACCCTACCAAATTATCCTTTTCTCATGACAATCTGCCCATTTAGGTGGAGCGGGTACTTAGTGCAGGCAACCCTGACCCCCCTGAGATGGAGAGGGCCAAGAAAGTGCTAAAGGTAAACAAAGACGTGCCAAAGATTATTGAAGTGTCCTGTCTCCTGAACTAACAGATGTTCTGGCAGGAGCATGAACAATCATTAATCGATGCAATTGCAAGGCTTGCTGAGGCATCTGATGGTGAGGGTGGTAAGTGTAGTGCAAAATTTCTCTTTTCTCAACCTTATTATAATGCAACCGTGCTTGAATGAAAAATATTCTTGTCTATGCTCTGATGATAATATAACCTTTTTAGTCAAATGTGACTGAGTTGAAGTCCTCCCATAATGCATTTAATATTGACTTTCAACTTTGGATACAAATTTATAAATCATGAGAACTGGGCTCTGATATGCTTAGAAATATCTTGAAGGGAAAAGACCATTTTACCACCAAAAACTATCCACTTTGTCCTTTTGAACAAAAGTATGGCTTGATTTTTCTTCCCTGAACTGTTTCAACTGGTCCAGTTTACCCCCTGTTGAGATTTTTCTTTTTGTCTCCCCATGTAAAAGTTCTATGGGATCAATAGGACATGTTAAGGCCCTCTTTGGTAGGACTCCGGGAGGTGCTTCTCTACCAGCTCCACCCAAACGGCTACGGTGGAGAAGCCTGCTAAATCCCGCTGAGACGAGCCATCAGATGGAGTGGGAGCCGAAAAAAGTGCCTCCACGTCGTGTCTCCTCTATCCCCGCATGCACAAGGACCCATTGCCCCTTAAATTTGAAGTTATTGTGGCCAAAATGCTACTCACTGGAGGGGTGTGACGGGATCGTGTGCCGGGGCGTTGAACAGAGTTGGGCTGCAAGGGAGTCGTTAGCTGTGGTCAGAGCGACGCAGTGAGGACGCAGAGCCCTGGGGTAGAGCAGTCGGCACAGTCAGAGCACAACAGTGAGGGAGCAGGCGGCCTTGCGACTGGGGAGCGGCACACTGAGCCTAGCTGAGCAGCAGGTCTGTGACAGAGACCTGCCCGGATAAGGGTGATGTGTTCCGTGAGCATTGATGACAAGTGGAGATAATGTCAGTAAAAAAAACGATGGAACAAAGATGTGGTGAAGAAGGAAGAAAAATATGGTGAAAAGAAAAGGATGCAGTAAAAAAGGTACTTATATGTAAATAAAAAGTTAATATGATTGCATGCATGGATGTGAAAATATGGTGAAAAGAAAAGGATGTAGTAAAAATAGGGTACCTATGTAAATAAAAAGTTAATATAATTGCATGCATGGATATATTTACTAAGAGCATCTCCAAAAGCCTAACTACCGTGGCTTGGCTAGCTAGAAAAAGAGAAACTCTTCTAAAAATATCCCCCCGTCTATTCGGCTAGCAATCCCTGCAGGTTTGCTCGGCAAAGATGTTGAGCCCCTCGGCTCGGTATTCCGCACGGTCCATCCAATCTCGCGGTCTCCCTCGCCTATAGCGCCAACAGCTCCCGCCCCACTTGTCGAAGTGTTAGCGCTTCGAGCCCCCTCCCAAGGTGGTGACAACGACGTTCCTCCCGAGGCCCGTCGATGGGGATGGGCGACCGCGAGGGCAGAGGCCAATTCCTGAGCATGCTGGCCATGGTGGAGATAGGCCACCACCCGGAGCAGACCCGGTTGCAGGGCTCAAAACACGTGCAACACGAGGCAGTTGTCGTCGTCTCGCTGTGGGACGTGAAGCTTGCAAACATTCACATGAAAAGGGTCGACGGCGTCTTCGAGGCGTGATACTGAATGCGCCGCGAGCGGAGCGGCTTGGGAGCGCAGCCTGTCGTCCAGCCCCCTCCTCCTTAGCATCTGACTTCAAAACCTACACAAGCGAGCGGAGTGGCCTGGGATCAAGGCCTGTTCGTCGAGCCTGTCGTCTTGATGCTCGTCACCTCCATTGCCGCAGCTGCGCTTGGGGACGACATTGCAAAGATCGAGTTCTTTTTAGGGTGCTTAGCACATAAAACTAGGGGCCTGTTTGTAAGGCACAAAACTGTTGATTTTCATATGGACCTCATTTGAATTTTGCAATCTCAAGATTTACCTAGTCTGTTGGTTTTCCCACTGTTTCAGAGGCTTTTCTATTTTTTTTTACACGGTTGAGAAACTTCAAATTTAGCTAGAAGGATAACTATTCTCTTAGAGTTGCTCTATAAACTTTTTTCAACTTATTATATGAAATCTAGTAAATAACAAATCTCATTTGGACATCCAATTCAAGTAGATGTAAGGGCATATTGGACAGTTATGCTCTTGTATCTGCAAATGAAAAACAAAAGTTACTTCATGAGAGAACCTGCTCCACTAGAAGAGCGGCAGCTGGGCAACAGGAGCCTTGAAAAAATAATTAAGTATTTTTCATGATTATCTTCATTCGTTAGGGTACTAAAGCATGTTGTTCGGGTTAGGATCATAAAATGAACTTCTTTACTTATCTTTAAAATATTGACTTGTAGTGGGTCTAGTTTAACATGTTCTTTTTTCTCTTTTGGTATCATCCTTGCAGATGACCATGCACGATCTCTAGAGTACAACCGTGGGTGGAGGAACCAACACCGAGGAAGATATGCAGATGACATGGAAATCAATGGCATTATGGCTGGAGATGCAGGTGCCATGTAAACCATTGCCCAAATGTACACAATTCCTTGATTAGTTTTTTCGCCTGTTGTAAAATACAGACGCTGATTTATTCTAGATTTAGCTCTAGATACTTCTGATTGGTTCTAACGAATGAATCAGTTGTTAGGATTGCTACTGTAATTGTTGTGCTTTTGTAATAGAATTGTACTCAGCTCATGCTTGACACTGTAAATTTAGACCTGGAGCTATTTTTGTTCTGTAGTATTTTGATAACAATCACTGAAGACATTTTTGGTTTCCAGTCAACTCAGATGAAAGGTCAATCTTGTAGTCGGTACAGTTTTATTACACTTCAAATGACCCCGTGATTTATACAACCTTTCTTTCCTCTTTTGATACCAGCAGGCGGATTAGTGTGCAGGCTTTATAGTATTTGGTCCAATCCTCGGAGTAACTGAACGAAGTGCAGGTTTCCTTTGTCTCGCAAAGACACTTCGTTAGAAAACTTTTGGATACATTATTAGCCGTGACAAGTGATCATACTACCTCTAATAACTCTGCTAGGTTTCTTAAATTTGGAATAAATATAGTGCATTTGAAGATGGAATAACTTTTCTTCTACTTACTCCTTCCGCTCCAAATGTTATTCGTTTAGAAAAAAATTTTAGAATTTTTTGCACACACTAGTAGTGTGACAAGTGATCATACTACTTTTAATCACTCTAGTTCTTTTTTGAATTCCGAAGAAATATAGTGCATTTTGATTGGAGAAAAGCACAAATTGATCATTTCATTGGCTCTATGCAATTCTCAATGCACTTCTTTTTATTGAGATGAGTGTTTCTTTTATAACTAATAGTTTCACTACCGGCAATGAACATTCTTTCCGGAACAAAATTTGAAAGCTAAATGAACCGTCTTTGTGGGACAGAGGAGATATTGTTTAATTTATGTTTCTGATTATTACACTAATTAGTTAAGGTTTAAGTTTTTTTACCGATTTTTTGTTTAAGCTTTCTAGATCGCCTTCACACTTGGACACTTCAATTATTCTTCTTACAGCCTTGACCATCATGACAGCTGGACGGTGCTGCTCTTTTTCACTAAATTGTCCTCGCTACAGTTTCCACTAAGAGCATGATTTTTTTTCGAATTACACAGTACATCAGAGACACTCACAACACACGCACACTCATCCCTATGAATACACGTATGCAAACCCTACCCGTAGGAGCATCTTCGAAGACTGTGCCGGCAAATCCTTAACCAGTTTCCACTAAGAGCATGACTATTTTTTTTTTGCGAATTACACAATGCATCAGAGACACTCACAACACACGCACACTCATCCCTATGAATACACGCACGCAAACCCTACCCGTAGGAGTATCTTCGAAGACTGTGGCGGCAAATCCTTTGTTTAAACTTTCTAGATCGCCTTCACACTTGGACACTTCAATTATTCCGGCAAATCCTTTGTTTAAGCTTTCTAGACCGCCTTCCCACTAGGACACTTCAATTATTCTTCTTTACAGCCTTGACCACCTTGACAGCTGGACGGTGCTGCTCTTTTCAGTAAATTGTCCTGGCTACAGTTTCCACTAAGGGCATGATTAATTTTTTTCGAATTACACAATACATTAGATACATTCACAACGCACGCACACACATCCCTATGAATACACGCATGCAAACCCTACCCGTAGGAGCATCTTCGAAGACTGTGCCGGCAAATCCTCAAGATTGACAAAGTCACCACAGGCGCCTCGCTGTCGACGGGAACGTCGTCTACCACTGAAAGCACAAACGCCGTTAAATCCTGAGAAATTCACTCCCACGAGGAGTCGAAGCTAAGACTTGACGTGCTACCGAGGCTCTTGTAACCACTAGTCTATAGACCTTTTGCGATCATGGTTAATAACTCAGCCGTGAAAATTATTTTGTACGATCGGTCACTCATCGACTGAACCATTCAGCCGTCAATCTTACCGATTGGCGTGCAAATATGTCTTCTAACGTGTGTATCCTTTTGTGTATTTCATTTTTTCTTCACTTGTATACTTTGTCACTCTGCCACATGCACATTTCATGATGAACATAAAGGTCTTTTACATCATTTCCTTCGACATAAAGTGGAACTCCTGCCACATCTTATCTACCCGAGCTAACATACTTTTTGATTTTGAAGCACACTCCTCACCAGTCCGCACAACCTCTCGCAGGCCCCTGTGCCACTATTGCTATCAAAAATATTTTTTATTCACTCCAATTATTACTCATGGTAGATATTTTCAACAATTCATGATCCGTCCACAACCTGTACATCCTTCAAACATTTGATACTCATCGATGCACTTTTAATGCCCGTAGGCCGGCTCCACCTAAAAATCTATTAGGTTAACAACTAATTACCAGCACAAACATTCTCTTGAGTAAATAATCATTTGCACTAATATTATAATAAAAAATACCACTAACTAATAATGTAAGAGAATCACTAACTAATAACATTCCCCTGAGTATTTCATAATCTGGTAAATAGTTGTTTGCATAGGCTCGATAATGATGTAACATATGATGTAACATGTTCATACATCTACATACAAATTCACAAAATTAATTATTACACATATAGATACATTAATCCATCTTCGTGACAACCGTAAGGTTAAATAACAAAATAAATGTTTAGTACTGAAAAGAAAAGGAACAAAAATGAAGAAACAGAAAAAACACTAGAACAAGCAGCTCAAGACAAACAAAAGAAAAAATCACAGTGCTCCACAAATTCCGTACATCGCAAGACCCAAAATAAAAAACAAAGAGAAAAAACACCATGTGCTCTTAATGTATATGCTTAACAACTGTACATTTATTTCAATTTTACAAAATATTTTGTTGCAAACACAAATGAAAATCTGAGCAGCCCATGTACTTCAATGCACAAATAAATCTAATATGCCATTTTAATTTTTTCTCATCCTTGACCACGAGGAACATTGTGGGTGCAAAAGAACTCATAACTTTTACTCATCTATACTTGAGATGCTCATAACTGAAATTTGCACATGAACTCTATATTTTGCATCTCAATCTTTTTTCCCCTGTGTGCATAATTAAGAAAATCTTATTCAAACATGCAAATAAACATGAGAACTGTTACATTACCTATTCAATGAATCTTACAAGAACAAGAAAAAGTGAAGGAAAAAGAACAAAAGGGAAAAGAGAGATTCAGACTAGTTGACATAAGAAACAATATCGATTCACTAATTCATGACACACGCTCTCACTAATTCACTAACTCATTACACACTTTTCTTTTTTTAAAAAAAGGAAAGTGATGCACATCTATAATCCAGTACTCCATAGGATCCGTGTCTGATGTAGAAAAAGTAAATCTATTCAAAACATAAAAAAAGAGAAGCAAGAACGAAGTTCCTTCTATGTGCCGAGGGACTTGTTGTCTGACCTTTAAGTTCAGATGTATATACAATCTCTCGTAGTAACAAAATAGCAAATCAATTAAAAAAGAAGAGCAAGAATGAGGGTCCTTTGCGATGAGGCAAAAATAAGAAAAGTAAAAAAAATCAACAAAACTAATCGCGTTTGTATAGCAGACCATGCTGCTTCCCAGCTGTTGACGCTTTTCTCGGTCGAACACACGAATGCGCTAGAGTCGCGCGGTCGTCGTAAATCCACTCGCCGAGCTTCCGAGCACGGGTCGGTCTAATCGCAGGGGCGGGGGATCTAACCGCATTGGACAGGAAGAATGTCGAAACCTAGATTCACTGCTCCGGGAGGGACCCCGTCGGGAACAGTGCGTCTAGGGTTGTTCTGAGGTCGGCAGGCCACTCAGAACTCCCTCAACCGCCGTGGGGACGAAGGAGGAGAGCAATGGAGGTTGGAAAAGCTAGGGTTTGGAGAAAATAAGATAAAATTGATATGTTCGATTGGATCATAGGTCTCAATCGGCCACGACCCTTTATATTTATAGGGTGGGAGGTCTTGCCCTGCAAATAGCACTTTACAACTCAGAATCAAGCTAAACTCCTAATTCTACCTGAAATCGGGGTGACCCGGTTAGACCGCCCCCGGGGGGCGGTCTAACCGCTTGGTCCCCTTTATGCCAGACCAGCTACAGGACACCCGGTCAGACCGCCCCTGGGACCCGGTCTAACGGACCTGCCTGGCCCGAGTCGGCTTTTGCCAATTTTGGGTGTCAAGACATGCCTTCCTGTTTTTTTGTAAAGCTTGCGTGCTAAAAAATAATTCTAAGGACGACAAAGTTGTTGTCGGCCATTTTTACGCTAAGGGCGATTTTCATAGAAACCGGCCATGAATCTTCAAGCATCTTGCCACACACTTGGATAAAACTTCTTCAGATATCTTCCATTGAGCGCCCTAGGTAGCTGCTGTCCTTGCAATGATTCCACCATATAGGAATTTTCAGAGCAAACTCTCACAACCTTGTATGGACCTTCCCAACTTGGAGACCATTTACGAAACTTGTTGCTCTTAGATCCTATAGGCAAAATAGTTTTCCAAACCAAATCTCCTACTTGAAAAGACTTAGCTTTAACCCTCATATTATAAGCTTTAGCAACTCGCCTTTCATCCTTCTCAATTGCTTCCAAAGCTTCCAAACGTTTGTTGGTCACTTCATCAAGGTTATCCATCATCAAAGCATGATATGCATCAACACTAAGATCATTTTGCTTTGCAAGTCTATATGCGCCCAAATTCACCTCAACAGGTAAAACGACCTCTTGACCATACACAAGCTCAAAAGGAGTAACTTTAGTAGCCCCATGTCTAGAGATGTGATGAGCCCATAAAGCTTCAGATAACACTTCATGTCATCTTTTAGGATTATCTTCTATCTTCTTCTTAATGAGCTTAACTAGAGTTTTATTACTAGACTCGGCTTGACCATTTGCTTGAGCATAATATGGAGACGAATTGAGCAATTTAATACCATAGGAATTGAAAAAATCACCCACCTCTTTAGCCACAAACGAATTACCTTGATCCGTAGTTAAAGTTTGTGGAATGCCAAATCTATGTATAATATGCTCCGTAATAAACCCAATCACCTCCTTGTGTGTCATGTTCTTGAGAGGAATTGCTTCAGTCCACTTGGTAAAATAATCAGTTGCCACAATCACAAAGCAATGTCATTTAGTCGACGGAGGATGTATCTTGCTAATGAAATCCAATCCCCAACCTCCGAATGGCCAAGGCTTGATAATTGGATGCAACAATGCAGCAGGCACCAACTGAACATCTCCATGCTTTTGACACTCTTCACATCCTTTGTAGTACCTAAAGCAATCGGCTATCATAGTAGGCCAATAAAAGCAAGCTCGTTTAAGAAGCCACTTCATCTTAAGAACCGATTGATGAGTACCACAAATTACCTCATGTACCTCTGTCATAGCTAGCCTTGCTTGATCAGGACTTAAACACTTTACAAACAAATCATCTGCCGTCCGACGATACAACTCATCACCATCTAGAACAAACTTAAGCGCCCATCGTCAGACTTTTCTGTCACTCATACTTTTAGGATCCTGCAAATACTTAACCAGAGGTGTTCTCCAATCTCCCACTTTGTCCTCAACAATCTTGGAAGAAACAGTGGCCGAAGTAGGGTTGCCCCCCGAGGGGCGGTCTGACCGGCCCGAGGGAGCGGTCTGACCGGGGTACCCGGCTTGACCGGCCTGAGGGGGCGGTTGAACCGGGTATTCCAGAACATAACCCTCGGCTTCACCAAACATCGGTTTCCGTTCTTGAAAATTTCTTTTCTGAACATTATAACCAGATGCTTGCTGAGCCAGAGCGTTAGCCTTCGGATTCTCCTCTCATGGTACATGATATATCACAAATTCATCCATGCAAGATATAATATCCAAACATTTATCAAGATAAGCATTTAAAGAACCATTTAAACATTGACATACCTTAGATACTTGCTGTACCACCAGTAAAGAATCACCATAAGCTTCCACATGTTTCACTCCCATGTCATGTAATATTTGTAATCCAAACAAGAGAGCTTCATACTCAATTTGATTATTAGTACATTTATGATCCAACCGGCTAGCTCCACTAGGTGACATAATAATAATTCCAACACCACAACCACTTCTAGATGCCGATCCATCAAAATGTAATTTCCATGGAGTAAAAGTTACATAACCGACATCTAGATCAAGTTGCTTATCAATCCTATGTTGAACAATAAAGTCGGCTACTATTTGACCTTTCATTGATCCAATAGGTTCACAACCCCCAAATCATATTCAACAAGAGCATAAGCCCACTTGCCGACTCTACCACTAAGAATAGATTTTTGCAACATGTATTTAATTATGTCGGTTTGACATGCAACATAACAAGTACTATACAATAAATAATGCCTTAACTTGGTACAAGCATAATATAAAGATAAACAAAGCTTTTCAATAAAGGTGTACCTCGTTTTGGCGTCTAGCAATCTTCTACTCTCATAAGCAACAACATACTCCTTGCCATCGGTCTCTTGGGTCAAAACAGCCCGCATAACACTTGGCTCCGCCGCAACATAAAGCCGAAAGGGAACACCACTCTTAGGCGCTTGAAGAACAGGCGACGAAGTCAAATAACTCTTAATCTCATCAAAAGCCTCTTGTTGTTTTCCCCCCAAGTAAATTCAGCTCCACTTTTCAACTGAAGTAAAGCTGTAAAAGCATCAACCTTCCCAGACAAGTTGCAAATGAATTGCCTCAAGTAATTAACCTTGCCCAAGAATCTCTGTAACTCTTTTGTAGAAGTAGGCGCTTGAACCTTCTTAATCGACTCAATCTTTTTAGGATCAATCTCCACACCTTTCTCATGCACAATGAAACCCAAAAACTTGCCAGCCGTCACTCCAAAAGCACATTTGAGTGGATACATCTTTAAACCATACCGACGCATCTTTTCGAATGCAAGTCTTAAATCGGCTAAATGAGAGTTTAGACTAGCCAAATTAACAACAATATCATCGATATAGACTTCTACAATAATACCAAGCAAGTCATGAAAAATCAAGTTCATAGCCCTTTGATAAGTAGCACCAGCATTTTTCAAACCAAAAGTCATGACTATCCACTCAAACAAACCCACAAACCCTGGACATATGAAAGCCGTTTTAGAGATATCCTCTTTGGCCATAAAGATTTGATTGTAACCAACATTACCATCAAGAAAGCTAAGTACTCTATGTCCAGATGCAGAATTAACAGGAAAGTCAGCTATAGGCATAGGATATTCATCTTTAGGAGTTGCTTTATTAAGATCCCTAAAATCAATGCAAACACGAAGTTTCTTTGTTCCTTTTTCTAAACAGGCACAATATTAGAGATCCAATCAGCATATCGACGAGGCCTAATAAACTTAGCATCAAGCAACTAATTGATTTCTTCTTTCACTCGGTCATAAATATCAGGATTAAAATTCCTACGAGGCTGTTTATAAGGCTTGAAACCAGGTTTAGTAGGTAATTTATGCTCTACCAAATCACGACTTAAACCAGACATCTCATTGTAATTCCAAACAAAGTAATCAACATACTCTTTCAAAATCTTTATTAATTCAAGCTTAAACATAGGATCAAGATTCTTGTTTACAAATGTCAGCCTAGGTACAGTGCCATCACCAATATCTACCTCCTCAAGAGGATCAGCCGACGTAAACCCTTGTCCTAACTTGCCCAAATCATCAAGATCCTCAATGGCTTCACACGTATCGGTCTTATGCGCCCGATAGTGATCAATTCTCTGCTGCAACCACTCTTTTGTTGAACTCATTGAGTCACATGAAGTGATGTAGTCGATTATCAAACGACTTTATGACAGCAGGAATGAAACATTGCCGGAACAACTTAAAAACTCATAATCAGATAGATCTAAACCAGATAGACACTTTACATCATCATGAACACCTATAGAATGACTATCGGATACAGCTACACAAGCAGAATTATCACCATGCACTACTTCTACTTCATCATCTACCCATTGTATCAACATTTGGTGCAAAGTAGAAGGAACACATTTGTTTGCATGAATCCAATCACGACCAAGGATAAGACTAAAGTTACCTTGTGTCTCAGCGACGAAGAAAGCCGTAGCGAGCGTCTTGCTTCCAATAGTGAGCTCCATGGAGATCATGCCTTTAGCCCCCATTGGCTCGCCTCCTCCAACACCGCTGATGGTCATGTTGGTCTTGATCAGCTCCTCATCTGAACCTCCAAGCTTCTTGAATAGAGAGTACGACATCAAGTTGACAATCGCACCTCCATCCACTAGCATCCGAGAGATAGGCTTCCCATTGATATGACCCTTCATATACAAAGCCTTCAGATGATTATCAATGTCTTTGGGCTTCTGAAATATAGCATCTTTAGGCCCAAAGTCAAGATGAGCCAAGTCCTCCTCAGTAGGCACCGAACCGTCAACAAATAAATGAACCACATTGATCTCAAGGTTCATCCGCTCTGGAGAAGAACTGTAGTCCACAAGTTGTTCGTTGTCCTCTGGAGTATGGACAGATGAAACCTTGTTGTCACAAACCATGGGGATCGAAGAAGCGAAACCGGGCGGCGTTTCTGTGGTACCATAGGCCTGTAGCTGTTGAAATCCTCTTCCCTCTTTTTCTCTAGTTCCTTCTCCCTTTTCTCATGTAGCCTCAATCGCTGAAGCTTCCTCCTTTGAGTATGAGTTAGACCGGGAGGGCACCACCTTGGCAAAAAGCACTCCGGACGAGACTTGCTTCCGTTGGCCTCATGATCATTAGCAACAGATCCCTTTTGAGTTGGTGTCACAACTTGATTGTTTGGCACAACCGGTCTTTTGCCACTTTCTTCAACGGGGACGTTCATCGTCCCAATCTGAATAATGTCAAGGCCAGTAGTCCTCTCTAGGTCAATATTCATCTCTTGAACTTCCTCCTCTCTGATCTTGGCCTTGTACACCTTCTTCAGAGGAAATCACACTCTTCTAAGCAGGGCGGTCTGACCGCCTGTAGGGGGCGGTCTAACCGGGTCAGCCAGACGACCCTGCCCTGTTTGTCGTGGAGCCCAGTGATCCCGTGTATGACTCGAGATTCTATCCAACACTGATCTCCTTGGTCGTCTTCATCCAGGATGGAAAGATTGCTGATACGGCATCCACATTACTCCATTATCATCATAGATGGGGCGAAGTGAAGGATCCCAATCTGGAGTAAAGTTTTGCCTTTGAGATGATTCACCTCTGAACCTGATGGCTGCCCTGGGAGACGATGCTGGTTTCTCTTGATGTGGAGGTGATCTCATCCTTTTTTTACCGTCCAATCACTTGTAACGGCCTTTTGTTTCGAATATTTGTCAAATAGCATATCAAACGTGACCTTTTGCTTTGGATTGCTTCCTTGATTCTTTGCCACGTTAAGCTTCCTGTTTCCTATCTCAGGCCGCTTCGGAACAAGCATCTTTGAGCGACCATGTGCAGGGGCGGTCTGACCGCCCTGTACCCTCAGTCTAATCGCCCTGTCCAGGACAGGCTTGGTTGTTTGTTGACCAGGCGACGTGGACGATCCTTGCCCCCCATGTCCAGAAGCTTTGACAGTAATCTTGAAAGTTTCTCTGCCATCAGGGGTCTGTTCATATGCCACTTCTCTTGTCAACACTTTCCCCCTCAAATCGGACTTAGATTCCCTGACCATCACGTTCTTGCCCTTAGTAGCTTCGGCTTGATGCGGCCGAACCAAGACCTTAGGCCGTTTCAACTCCATAGTGTTGATGGGAAAATGTTGGTTATCCACTTGCATCTCATGAAGCATCAAACGACCTTCATTAATGGCCGATTGTATCTGACGATGAAACACATTGCAATCATTAGTGGCATGAGAATAAGAATTATGAAACTTACAATATGCACGTCGTTTAATTTCATCAAGTGGAGGCATAGTATGAGAAATTTTAATGTTTCCAAGCTTAAGTAATTCATCAACTATACGATCACATTTAGAAATATCAAAAGTAAATTTTAATTCTTCTTGCCGACCTTTAGTAGCCGGTTTAAGAGATGCACAAGAACTAGCTTTAGACTTTGAAGGCCACACAAATTCAGCAACATACACTTCATTCTCGTCGTCTGAACTATCAAAATCATATTCAACAACATGCACATTAGACTGATGAGGTTTAGAGTGTTCTTTTCCTTATTCAATTTTAATTCTTGTTCCATACCCCTAACAAGAACATTATCAAGCGTATGAAATTCTACACCTTCTAATCTATCTCTAATAGCAGGTCTTAAACCTCTAGCAGCAAGATCAGCAAGGTCAGAATTAGTAAGAGACAAATGAAAATAATGGTTTTAACTTCTTTAAAGCGCTTAAGGTAATTAGAAACCGATTCCTCTTTATTTTGTCTAACCGATGTTAAATCTGTCAATTTTAGTTGGTAGCTCCCACTAAAGAAGTGATCATGAAACTTCTGCTCTAGTTGATCCCAACAATCAATAGAGTTGGGAGCTAACGAAGAGAACCAAGCAAAAGTGGTACTAGTCAAAGACAATGAAAACAAACGAACTTTTACAAAATTATAGGTACCAGCTTCACCTAGTTGAGCAGTATATTGACTAATATGTTCCCAGGTTGTACGGTTGTCATCACCACTAAATTTAACAAACATAATCAAAATCGACCCTATATGGTTTTTGATATAATCTAGTACTACCCATATCAACACCGAGTTTATTTTTCATCATGTTAGCTATCTCTTCCTTAAATTGAGCCAGTTCATTCCTAGCAGCTAACTGAGATTGCATTGTAGATGTTCTTAAGTTACTCATAGGGGGTTGATTAGGATTTTGTATGCGATGCAAGTCAGTAAACACATCATTAGGCACACCATAATATGGAGCAACATTAGGGATAGGTGGTGATGTGTGAGCTATTGTGCTATACATTGGTGAAACAGTACCATAAGCATTATTTTGACTCTGAACCAATGCACTAGGCACAACCGACAAAGGCAACGGCTGATCCGGAGACATGACCATCTGGCCAGACGGGGCAGTTAGACCGGCCTAGGGGGGCGGTCTAACCGGGGTTGACTTAGGCAATGGAAATGGCTTCGGATAAAACCCCGTTAGCATACCATACAGAGGAGCTTCAGGTGAAGCTTCCAGTGCTGCCGACGTGGTCGAATGCAGAATCTCTTGTGAATCTACTTGAGGGATACCGTCATTAGATATATTAATAACATGTTTACCCTCTATTTTTTCAAGGCGAGTAACAACACTAGCAACCAAACTACTCTGATCATTAAACGCACGTTCAAATCTATCAGTAATAGCAGATAATTGTGTAACTAGATCAGGAGAGGATGCTTGACTTACAGTGGGTATTACCTCAATGTTGTCCTTGTTCAGTTTGATTGCCGGCAACTCAAAATCTTGATTGAGTGTCACCTTGCCTGAACGATCCTTCTTGGCGCTAGAGAGAAATTGCTGCTTGATGTATTCTTCCAGCTCTGTGTACTTCCTCTGGTCTTTTTCCTTGAGTTCTTCGATGTTCACCATGATTGCGTTTTTCTTGTCAATGTCGCACTGTGATCCCATGCAAAAATTGAAAGATCGGTTGTGAAAACAGATCTATTCCCCAACGGAGTCGCCAAAAGTGTGTTGACGCTTTTCTCGGTCGAACACATGAATGCGCTAGAATCGTGCGGTCGTCGGAAATCCACTCGCCAAGCTTCCTACCAGGGGGGCGGTTTAACCTCTTTGGACAGGAAGAACGCCGAAAACCTAGATTCACTACTCCGGGAGGGACCCCGCCGGGAACAGTGTGCCTAGGGTTGTTTTGAGATCGGCAGGACACTCAGAAGTCCCTCAACCGCCATGGGGACGAAGGAGGAGAGCAATGGAGGTTGGAAAAGCTAGGGTTTGGAGAAAATAATATAAAATTGATATGTTCGATAGGATCATAGGTCTCAATCGGCTACGACCCTTTATATTTATAGGGTGGGAGGTCTTGCCATGCAAATAGCACTTTACAACTCAGAATCAAGCTAAACTCCTAATTCTACCTGAAATCGGGGGTGACCCGATTAGACCGCCCCCGGGGGGTGGTTAGACTGCCTGGTCCCCCTTTGTGCTAGACCGGCTACAGGACACCTGATCAGATCGCCCCTGGGACCCGGTCTAACCAGCCTGCCTGGCATGAGTCGGCTTTTGCTAATTTTGGGTGTCAACACCAGCACCATGCGGGACCAAGATCAAAGAAAGGGAAAACTACCACATAAAAGAATATGCAGTGGGCCGCTTGTCATCGTGTTGCTCAGCGCCCCCTTTAGATTTGGGACCGCCGCCGGTCGATCTTGCTACCATACCGTCAGATTCGGGCCTGCCGCTCGACCTTCGCCAGATCTGGCCACCGAAGGCAGAGGAGTGGCTAGCAGTGGGCCAAGGGTCGGTTTGAGCAGCGTTGCACATACCGCTGGTGTCCCCGAGCTCATGTCGAGTGAGCATCGGAGGCCCCGTGCTCGTACCGAGTTGTCTCCTGTCGGAGGAGCTGGACTAGGGCCTGGTTTACATGGCTAAAATTTCTAGTCTTTTCTCAACTCTCTCCATCACATCACATCACATTAAATACGCTAAAAGACACATGTTCGAACTATTAAATATAGGTACAAAAATAACTAATTACATAGTTTGGATGTCCTTTGCGACACAAATCTTTTGAGCCTGGTTAGACCATGGTAGGATAACATTTATCACAAACAAATGAAACGTTCTACAGTGTGCTACAGGAGTTCCAGCAATTAAATTTGCTAAAGTTTTAACCAACTAAATAAGGCCCAGATATGGCGCAGGAGCACGCGGACCCTACAAGTAGGCCTAGGCACTTTCCCCGAAGACCGAAAACCGAACCGAACCAAAATGCTGGTTTTTTGTTTGTTCAGTTCGACTTCGGTTTTCAGTTCAACACAGGGTTTACAGTGTCGGTTCCGATTTTGGCACTGCACCAAACCAAACAACCGAACTACCTTACGTGAAACACACACCAGGCCCCTGCGCTGCACCCAATAAGTCAACTAACAGGTGATAGCCCAATTATTTTTGGTAATGCTCGTATTAAGACGTCCGACGCTAACAAAGCCTCTCCGGACGGACGCGTGGTGAAACTTCATCCACATCTTTTGCGTAGCTTTTATCTGAACCTCCACCCATCGCTTCTTCCACTGATCCCACCAAGCACCAAAATATCTCTTCTTGTTGCAATATGATCGGGCGCTGCTGTGCTTGGAACAAAGCAGTCGAGCTCTGCTGCTCCGCCGTGCTCGAGATCCAGGGCATGACCGGGCCCTGATGCTCCACGGCGCTCGAGATCTAGGGCATGGCCAGATGCCGGGCGCCGCTGTGTTGCTCCACCCACGTTTGCTCCAAGCGCGGTCGGATGCCAGGTGCCGTTGTGCTTCTCCTCACACACCCGAGCTCTAGGATGCGGCTGGACTCCAGGCACAGATGTGCTGCTCCCCACGCTCAAGCTCCAGAACGCGACCTGATGATGAGTGTCGCTCCCCTACGGCCGGGTGCGTGGGCATGTGGGCGGCCCGAGGAGCGCCGCTCCGCCCCTCCCCGGCCTTCGGTGAGCGCCGCCCCTCCCTGGCTACGCGTTTCGATGAGCACGCGCCTCCCTAGTCACGCTGCCTGTGAGCACGCCCACCCCAGCCTCTAGTGAGCGTTCCCTTCCCTAGTTGTGACTACATTGAGCGTTACCTCCTCCTCGGTCATCAGGGCACGGCCGGGAGCATGTCTCCGCTCCCCGTGGCCAGGGGCGTGGGAGGAGAGGCCGGGCAACACAAGTCGTAACATCGTCGCAACATGTGTCGCTTGGGTGTTGTTGCCGGGGGGAGGAGGGAGGAGGTCCGTTGTTGTTGGATGTTACACGCAACATGGTCGCAACATGGCTCGCAATGATTCACAACATGCTCGCAACATGGGTCACTGCACTTTTTGATCCGACGGTTGATGGACTGAGTTGCTTTAAATCCAACGGCCGCAGAGGCATCCGATGCTAGTGCCCAGAACGAACATCCAGGCGCTAGTAGTTCCGCATTATTTTTGGCCCACTCAGCCCAAACTCAAAGTAGACCTAGACACACACAACCCTAATGCAATCCTCAATTCCATCACATACGCACCACCCAGGCAGCGACGACTCCACCATCACCGCTCGAGCGGCCACAGCTCCATGCGAGCGGCGGTGATGACTCCCCACCACGGCTCCTCGTGACGCGAGGCACGAATGGAGGTGCCTACGGCTCCCCTCCACAGCTCCGCGTGACGTGAAGCGCGAGCAGCCTCGGTGGCAGTGGGCCATGGACCTCGGTGAGCAGCGATGACTCCCCTCCACATGATGCGAGCTGGGAGCCTGGGACACACCTCCACAATGCAGCAGCCTAGCAGCGCACATAGTAGGCACACACGGTGTTCGTGCTCAATGTCTCCTCTTCCTGCTGGTGTTCACCTGTTCAATTTCTCCTCTTCCTGCTGGTGTTCGGTATTACCAAAAAACTGAAATGAAAAAACCAAACTGGAATACGTCAGTTTTTTATTCTCTGGAAAACCGATCCGTTGTTTGTTTGTGAAAAGTTAAATTCTTACGCATCGAACAACTAAACAGAATAGTAAATGCCCAACCCTACCTACCAGGGCCCAGGAACACTGACGTCCCCTTTGGCTCTGTCATTGTGTTTGGGGTTTACGCTGGCCGACTGGGCTTGCCCCCGAGCTCGCAGGCCGCTGCTGGTGCGCATCAGCCTGCGACGGTGTACATCTAGACACTGACCTGCGATCGCCTCGACCTTGCATAGCGCCGCACCACCTGATGCAGCTTGCCGAACAAGAAGGGGAAGGTAGACGCTAGCGTCCATCCTCGCGCCGGGCCGTCGAATCGACAGCTTTGGACGTGTTGTCGGCGTGCCGCTAGAGGTCGAGATCTGGTATTGAGCCGCCGCGAACCTCTACCTACAATGCTCGTACCTCCTGCACCGCCAAATCAGGCCACCAGAGGGCGGGGACTGCCCCGCGCCGCCTTTGCGTTGTACCGCCACGACCATGCGCCACCGGTCTGGCAAATGGCGAGGAGCAGCACATTTGGAGCGAGAGGACGCTTGCCTGTGTTGCCCATCCCTCCGACCGGGAGATGGAGTGCCGGCTGCGAAGGGGATGACGACCATGGACCTCTGGTGTACTGGCCAGCTAGCATCACCACTGGATCTAGCCTCCCGCGCCTCCACCACACCGGCGGTGAGCTCAACGAGGAGCCCCGCCAGACCTCCTCACAGCTCTGCCCAGATCTGGTGCCGACCGCTAGTTGTACTGATGATGTTGCACCGTCTACCGCCGCTCCACCCCGTGCCGTCCGCCGGATTTGGATGAGAGAGGAGTCAAGATGCAGGCAGGTGCGCCTGCGGACGCCCGGCAGGTCGCTGCAACCGCCTGCGGGCAGATAACAACAAGCCTGCGGGTGACTGCAGGGTTCCTTGCTTTCCCTGCATTTGCCTGCCGGGCCTTGCGGTTGCGGAAGATGCCATGCAGGTTGTAGGCACCCGCAGTACCTGCTGCCGGAGCACATTCAACAACTAAGACAGTTCAAGATTGATTACAGATTACACATCACTGTCTCATACCAAAACGAATGCATGCTATCTAATCTTATAACAAACAAAGGCAAAGGTCTGCAACATCCCAAGCATCAACACATTAACAGATAATGATTTAAATAACATTATTACAATCTCACTGCATATTTAAGTTTAACAAAAAAACAGTTAATAAAGTTCACTTCTTGCAGTTAATCTGTAAGGAATCAAGCATCCAGTTAAGTGATGTAGATGCGCAGCCAAAGCCTCCTCCACTCATCATCATGTTGTACACTTATCATCGCCAAGGAAAGGATGTAAAAGCATCAAGTTGCTTCTGGAGCTTCAATTCCGGGACTTCCTTCTTTGCCTGAAAATTTTAGATGTTTCCTTCAATTAAAAGCAGGAGTTTGACATATGACCATCATTGAAAAATCAGTGCTTTATAAATTAATCCAACTGTAAGATATCTACCTGTAGCTGTTGGATTCTTTTCAATGTTGCTATTTGGAGTGGTAATTGATATTATGTCCAAGTATGAAGAGCCTAAAAAATATTAGAAAACAAACATATTTCAACAAAGCTCAATGTCTGAAATGCATAAAAGTGATCAGCAGGCTGGATTCACAAAAAAAGCAATCACCTGCTGACTGAAGCCAATCTTGGAAGCAAATTAAAGCCTCAACAGTATCGCGTGCTAGTCTGGTGCGATGATCATTGACGATGCGTTCACTTGTGCTGAAGGCAGACTCAGATGCCACGGTAGATGCAGGAACAACCAACAAGTCACGAGCCATACATGCCACTACTGGGTACTGTGATGCATGTATCTTCCACCAGTCTAAAATATCGAAGCTCTCATCCTCCAATGAAAATAGATCAACCTGTAGATACTTGTTGAGCTCACAAAATGCTTGATTATTTCGGGCGGTGATGTGCCGAAACCAATCAGACAAGGAATTATTTTTTCCTGCTGTTGATGTCTCTCCTTGAGAAGCAGAACTGGTGGTGTTTCCCATCTCAGAAGAGTATCCATTGAACAAATTTCTGAGGATTTTATCCACTTTAGCAATATGGTCACCCGCATTTACACCATATACTTGCTTCAAACGAAATTCAACAAAGCCAAACTTGAAGCGAGGATCCAAGATAACAGGAATACAGTTGGTCAGGTAACAAATGTCTCAATACTTTTCAAACTTGTTTTGCATTTCTAAAACCATGGATAAAAGGGTTCTGCTTGGGTAATTTCTTCCTCATCCAATACTTGTTTGATATCCCAAATCTCATGAAAATAAAGATTGGATGTTGGGTACTTTGAACCTGAAACAGTTTTTGTAGCTTTCCTAAACACCATCAACAACTTGCATACCACAGCTGCCCTTTTCCAATCTTTAGTACTGGGACAGTAGATGTAGTTGGAATCCAATTGGGCTAACTCAAGAAAAGCATCTTTGAAAGGCAAAGCAGACTCTAGCATGTCACAGGTCGAGTTCCAACGTGTGGCCACATCAAGTGAAGGACACTTTCTACATTTTATCCTTAAATCTCTAACTATCTCCTCAAACTTCTCCCACCTAGATGGTGAACCTTTGATATATCTGACACTTTCTCTTATACTATGGATGGCACCATCACTTTCTCGGAGTCCATCTTTAGCAATGAGATTAATTACATGGGTAGCACATCTAACATGGAACACGTCACCACTAGAATGCAGCATATTCAACTTTACCAAATGTCCTTTTAGCAAATCTAGTATTGAATTGTTAACTGACACATTATCTAGTGTAATTCTGTCGTATGGACCTCCCTGGGCCCACTACCTCGGTGGGTACCAGGACCGACTACTCGGTGGGCCCCTGGGACTACCCGACTTGCGCTGCACGGCACCTGCTGGCGTGAAGCACAAGGACTTCAGAGAAGTACTCGGATAGGAAGCTGTACATGTCCCGCACTGTATAGAGGACTCCTAGACGTACTCGGCTAGTACTCTCTCCCTAAACCGACTTGTAACCCTGCCTCCCGGACTATATAAGGCGAGGCAGGGACCCCTCTCTAGATCATCTCGCTCATACGCACCAGATTGCATCGTCTTGTAATCGCACCCAATCAATCCAGAGCCACGCAACATACAAGACGTAGGGTATTACGCACCTCGCGGCCCGAACCTGTCTAAATTGTGTGCCAAGTGTCTCTTCCTTCGAGTTACCGATCTCGGCGAGGCCACATTCATCTACTTCGGGTACTCCCCTTAGTAGGTTGCCGGTCTAAAACACCGACAGCTGGCGCGCCAGGTAGGGGATCTCGCCGAAGATCACATGGCGAACTCGACGGCTTCCATCTTCATCAAGCCAACCGTCGCCTTCAAGCGCGGCGACACCTTCGTCTTCGGCTCCTGGGTCTGCACAACTGACGGCGCTGGATCCTTCCAATGCCGCCTCACCATGCCGCCCAACCCAGAGACTGGCCTCGTGACACTTCTCGAAGTAGTCACGGGCGAACTCGCCGGCAAATTCGGCGAAATTTCGCTCTTCAACCAACACACTGACTTCGAGCTTGGATCCGCCTCCAACTCGAACTCGACGTCCCCGTGGGCTATCGTATGCGAGTCGGCTACTCAGCCATCGCATGTGGAATCCCCACCCCGCGAGCGCTTCACACGTGGCCCCCGCAACGCCAGCGGGGCCCACTCGAAGGCTCCCACCACGCGCCGGGCCGGCAAGGAGATCGTACCCGACTACGACCTGGACTCTAACACCGCCCCCAGCTACAACTCAGACTCCAACCCTCTCTCCGGTTTCTACTGGGATTCCTCTTATGAGTTCGACTTCGGGTCGGACCCTGACGAGCCCGAGTCCGAAAACAACCCCGCAGAGAAACCCCTGTCAGGACCAGCTGCCGGCTTGGTTATAACACTACACCCGCCGAAAGATTTGTCTACTGGCTAGACCGCAAGACTGCAGACTTGACAGGAGGGAACTCACGCTGCATCGCCTACCTCGAATCACTTCCCTTCGAGGAGGGAACACCGCTTGCTCCAGCTGGGGAGCACACTCCTACAGAGGTGGCAACCGGCGACTCCAGCCTTGGCTCCCCCGACCGGCAAGTCTTTATGACTACCAACGAGACACCAGGGCCCTCAGGGACGGTCCCTGACCAATACCTTGAGGACATCTCAGCGGACGAGTTGTCCGCCAATGCGCCCGCCGACGAGACCGCTGCCAACAGAGACGCCAGACGTGAACGCAACAGAAAGCGGAATGAACGACGCCGACGTCTCTGCAACTCCCTCCCCATCTGCAACCTCGCTGAAGCACTCGACCAAGTCGAGAGCCGGGTACACACTACCCCAGAGCAATGCCTCATGTCTATCACTACGATAGCACGTCAGGCCCAAGGGATGCGCGCGGGACAAGTCATCGCGAAGCTCGCGGAAGACACCTACTTCATGCGAGTCAACACCAGGGTCGCTCAACCACCTCCCGTCATGAACCGCGACAACGAAGCAACAAGTTGCAGTGCGGACCTCGGTCGTAACCGTACTTGAGCTGAGCTGCCGGCCAACCCCAACCGTACTCGTGCAACGGCCGGCGGACCCTCTCAAGGTGGCAACAGCGCTGCAGCTGCTGGCGGCGATCGCGAGGTCGTCCCTCATCGCGACCCTGGCGGCGGAGGCAGCGACGGCGGAAGCTCCAACCATGGGGCTAACAGGAGGGCCGGCGGCGGAGGCGATCGCGGCGGCCGAGGCCACGCGAATAGCCACGTCTCCGGAGCCTCACGGGCGGCTTCGACGCCCGCCAGAAGATTGAAGAACTACGGCGCAAGAAGGCTTCCACGTCAAGCGACAACGACGACTTCCCCGCCTTCTCTGCATGACTTCGCAACCTCCTCCTCCCAGAGAAATTCAAGCCTCTGGGAATCACCAAGTACGACGCGAAGCAAGACCCTGTGCAGTGGCTCAGATGCTACGCCCTCTCCATCGAGAACGCTGGTGGCAACAACGACACCAAGTGCATCTACTTCCCCTTCTATCTGGACCAGGCACCGCTTACATGGCTCGAGTCACTTGAGAAGTACTCGATCGACAAGTGGGACCAGCTGAAGGAGCAGTTCACCAGCAACTTCGCGGGCGCTTTGTGATGAGGACATGACACCCATGCATACGACCATGATTGGTGCATGGAATGGAGTAGAAGAAGTCCAACAAGGGTTTCCAAGTCAACAAGGAGGTCCAAGGTTGATCCGGTTCGAGTCCCCGAGGTGGAGGCCAAAAACAATTCAAGTTCGAGTCCAGTTCGGAGTCCAGGAGAAGTGCGCAATAAAACGGACGCCCAGGTCGCATACGGAGTCGGTTTTGGACGTTCTATATATGGTTGGAAGCAGAATTTTATAAAGCTTCCAATGGCACCAGTCTTGTGCCAAAATTCGTTCCGAGTCAACGGGAATCGTCGAAACAAGTTGACGTCCAGAATCTGCCAAAGTGCTGCGCTGACAGTTTGGTTGGGCCTTAGGCCCAAGTTGGGGGCGCCCCACCCCTGGTCGCCCCCAACCCTAGGACGCCCTCTCTTATATTTTCAGTAGCCGCCGCCTTAGAAACTTGAGTTTGATTTATTTGTTAGCCTTAGCCACAACCGAACAGCCGCTCTCGTGCTGCCGTCGTGTAATTCAGACTCCACCTTCGAGTGATATTAAGATTGCTCGCCTCAGATTCTTGTTCGTTCTTCGATTGCGTATAGGAATTGATCTTCGTGATCAGGCTGATCTTGCGCCGGCAAGGTTGGTAACCATCGGGAGTTGGTTCAGCGATTGCATTGGCGCTTCGAGTCTTGCTCGTCGTAGTCGGATCGTGAGGGTCAACAACCACCAAATCGGATTTATCTCAACTCACTGAAAGATCGGGCACTCCCCCTCTATCACTATGGGTCGCTCAGGCACTCGCATGGACCTGACTATGGTGAAGCAGGAACAAGGTGAGACCCTTCGCAAGTACATGCGGCGCTTCTTCGACAAACGCGCCAAAGTAGTCGATGTCTCTGACAAGGAAGTCATCGACCTCTTCCAAGACGGTCTCTACCACCGTCGGACTTTCGAAGACTTCGGCCGTCGCCGCCCAAGCTCCATCACCCACCTCAAGGACATGATCATGTCCTAGGCTGATGAAGAAGACTAGGCCAACGCCAAGTACGACGCCATCCGTGGCAAGAGCAAACAGAGCACGGGCGGCGGCAGCAGCAACAACGGGAACCAAGGCGGTCGCAATAATAACAACTACTCGGGTCCCAATCGCAAGCGCAAGCCAGACAACACTGTCGCGGCTATCCAGCGCCCTGCGAAGGAGAACCCGAAGAAGACTTCCGGCGGCTTCAAAGACTTGCTGAAAGAGAAGTGCCCGTGGCATCTGGACGCAACCACACCACCGAGCAGTGCTACCAACTTCGGCGAGCACTCAAGGATACTCTAGAGCCACGGCACCCTCACAACAAGAAGGGCAAGAAGAAGACTGACGAAGGCAACAGCGACTTCCAGGAACCCGACAAGACGGTCAACGTCCTCTTCGGCGGACTACCTAGCCGACGGGTTCAGAAAGCTACCCGTCGAGAAGTCATGAGCATTGAACCAGCGGTCCCGACTCCTCTCAGGTGGTCAGAGGTACCCATTACCTTCTCCCTCGCGGATCAATGGAACAAGCTTCTCTGAACCAGGATGGCTCCCACTCATCCTGAAGCCGGTGGTCGCGGGCTCCAAGCTCAACAAGGTCCTCATCGACGGTGGAAGCGGGCTCAACGTCCTTTTCACCAAGACCTTGAAGAAGAAGAACCTTGACATCACCCACATGCTCACCAAGAGCACCTCGCCCCTCTACGGCATCGTCCCCGGGAACGCGGCCATCCCACTGGGCTTAGTGGTTCTGCCAGTTACCTTCGGGGAAACACGGGACAACTACCGTACTGAGTACGTCAAGTTCGAAGTCGCCGACTTCGAGGCGTCCTACCATGCCATCCTCGGCAGACCGGCTATCGCCAAGTTCATGGCAGTACCCCACTACACCTACTTGGTACCCAAGATGCCAAGCCCAGCGGGTGTACTCTCACTGCAAGGGGACTTGAAGATATCGCACGATTGCGACACGGAAGCTGTGGAGATCGCCTCCACGAATCAAGTACCCAACGCTATGATGGAGATCTACACTGCATCGAAGAAGCTTGCCCCAAGTGAACTCGACATCCCAGAGAAGTCAGACAAAGCCAACAAGCCTCAGCCAGCTGAGGAGGTTTTGGTCAAAAAAATTGACCTCGGGACAGGCGACGACAGCAAGGCCACCACCATCGGGGCGGGCCTTGACCCGAAATAGGAAGACGCGCTCATCAACTTCCTCCGGGCTAACCGCGACATCTTCGCGTGGAGACCAGCGGACATGCCAGGGGTGCCCAGGGAGTTTATTGGGCACTCCCTCAACGTCGACCCTAAAGCTACCCCGAAGCGACAACACCTCCGCCGCTTCATCGACGACAGACGGGATGCCATCAAGAAGGAACTCGCCAAACTACTCCCGGCTGGCTTCATCAGAGAAGTCTTCCATCCTGAGTGGCTCGCCAACCCCGTCCTCATCTACAAGAAGAACTCGAACGAGTGGAGGATGTGCATCGACTACACCGACCTCAACAAGCACTGCCCCCAAGGACCCCTTCGGGTTGCCGCGGATTGATCAAGTCATCGACTCCACGGCGGGCCGCGGCCCCGCTCGCTTCCTCGATCGCTACTCGGGTACCACCAGATCGCGATCAAGGAAGAAGACCAGGAAAAGACCGCGTTCATCACCCCGTTTGGCGCGTACTGCTACACGACGATGTCCTTCGGGTTGAAGAACGCTGGCGCCACCTACCAACGAGCTATCCAGGCCTGCTTCAAGAGGCAACTCAACAAGAACGTCGAAGCCTACGTGGATGACGTGGTCGTTAAGACCAGGAACTCCAACACGCTCATCACCGATCTTGAAGAGACTTTCGCATCCCTGCGCGAGTACCGCTGGAAGCTCAACCCGAACAAGTGCATCTTCGGCGTACCGTCGGGCAAACTACTCGACTTCATCATCAACCACCGCGACATCGAAGCCAACCCCGAGAAGATCTCCGCCATCACCAGCATGACAGCTCCCACATGCATCAAAGACGTGCAGAAGCTGACCGGGTGCATGGTGGCCCTGAACAGATTCATCTCGAAGCTTGGAGAACGGGGCCTCCCCTTCTTCAAACTACTCAAACACCAAGAGAAGTTCGTGTGGACTCCAGAGGCGGACCAAGCCCTTGCTCAGCTCAAGGACTTCCTATCGAAGCCACCAGTCCTCACGTCTCCTCGCAAAGGCGAGCAGCTACTGCTATACCTCGCTGCGACTACTCATGTGGTTAGTACTGCCATCGTTGTCGAGCGGCATGAAGACGGCCACGCCTACCCAGTCCAGCGACGAGTCTACTTCGTCAGCGAGGTCCTGTCAGAATCCAAGGCACGCTATCAGCCAGTACAAAAGCTTCTGTACGCAGTGCTCATCACCTCGCGGAAGCTACGACACTACTTCCAGGAGTACTCGATCTCCGTCGTCACCGACTACCCGCTCGGCGACATCCTGCAGAACCAAGATGCTATTGGAAGAATCTCCAAGTGGGCAGTCGAACTCGGCGCCCTCAATATCGACTTCAAGCCACACACAACCATCAAGTCGCAGGAACTAGTCGACTTCATGGCGGAGTGGCGGAGAATCAGCTACCTACTCCAACCGAGCGCCCAGAGCACTGGGTGATGTACTTCGATGGCTCACTCAACCTCGAGGGCGCAGATGCAGGGGTACTGTTGATCTCTCCAACGGGCGAACAACTCAAGTACGTCTTGCAGATCTTCTGGAAGGTCTCAAACAACGAAGCCGAGTACGAAGCTCTGCTACACGGGCTCCTCCTCGCGACTTCACTGGGCATCAAGTGGCTACTAGTCTACGGCGACTTCGCAGCGGTCATCAACCAAGTCAACAAGTCCTGGGACCGCAACAAGGAGAACATGGATGCCTACTGCCTAGAAGTCTACAAGCTCGAGAACAAGTTCTATGGTCTCGAGTTCCACCACGTCGTCCGCGACAACAACGTTGCAGCGGACGTCCTGTCGAAGCTTGGTTCTACTCGCGCTCAAGTACCAGCGGGTGTCTTCGTCCACCAGCGGGTGTCTTCGTCCACGAGCTTCACGCGCCATCCATCCTGGAGCCGGCGCCACCGACCACTGACCCAACGCATCCCCCGGCTGGCCAGCAGGTCATGATGATCGACGTGGACTGGAGGCAGCCCTTCATCGATTACCTCAGCGAGCAGAAGGTTCCCTCGGACAAGAACTTGGCCGAGCAACTCATCCGCCATGTCAAGTCCTACGTCCTCGTCGGAGACAAGCTCTACAGGAGGGGCGCATCTTCCGGAGTACTCATGAAGTGCGTTCCCAGACAAGAAGGCAAGGACATCTTTGAGGAGACATAAAGGCGTCTGCGGTAACCACGCGTCCTCACGCACACTGGTCAGCAAGGCTTTCCGACGAGCTTTCTATTGGCCCACAGCTCTGGGCGACACCGAAGAACTCGTCAGAAGGTGCCAAGGGTGCCAATACTTCGCCAAGAAACAACACGTCCCGGCCTACAAACTAGTCACCATACCACCAGCTTGGCCTTTCACCTGCTGGGGGCTCGACATGATTGGGCCACTCCCAACTACGCCAGGTGGATTCAACAGAGTACTGGTCGCCATCGACAAGTTCACAAAGTGGATCGAGGTCAAGCCGGTCACATGCCCCAAGGCTGACAGAGTACTCGACTTCCTGGATGAACTCGTACATCGCTACCACATCATCATAGACCTGGGCTCCAACTTCAACAACCACCAGTTCTGGGGGTACTGCGAGAATAGTGGGATCGACGTCCGATATGTCTCAGTTGCCCATCCTCGGGCCAATGGACAAGTCGAGCACGCCAATGGGATGGTGCTCGATGCTCTCAAGAAGCGGCTACACGACGCTGCCAACACCAAAGGAGGCAAGTGGATCAAGGAACTACCCAATGCTCTCTGGGGGCTGCGTACCCAACCCTCCAAGCCAACGGGACAATCTCCATACTTCCTGGTCTACGGCTCCGAAGCAATCCTCCCTGCTGATGTCATGTGGGATTCACCAGCAGTGGAGCAATATGACGAAGGCGTATCCGAAGACAGCAGACGAGTTGACATCGACGGACTCGAAGAAGCTCGCTGTGCCGCCCTCGTCTAATCAGCAAGGTACCTCGAGGGTATCCGGCGCTACCACGATCGCAACGTCAAGGAACGCTCCTTTAACATTGGCGATCTTGTCCTCCGCCGCATCCAGAACACGGAAGGACTACACAATCTCAGCTCACCCTGGGAAGGTCCCTTCACAGTTGCAAAGGTGACCGGTTCGGGCTCCTACCACCTCCAGACGCTTGAAGGCGAAGACGTCAACAACTCGTGGAACGTCGACCAGCTCTGTCGATTCTACGCCTAGTCTACACGACTACCCTGGGGGCTCAAGTCTACACGACTACTCAACGACCCCTTCGTCGTAAGCGGCCTCCAGGTCGAGGCACCAGTCCCCGGACTACTCTATTCCAAGATCCAGCGCTAACGGCTACTAACGGATCTTGGGCTGCTCTGAGCACACAAAGGACTCCAGCAGCAGTCTACTGAGAGACCATGTACTTCTAGATCCAGCCTACACGGCTACTAACGGATCTACTGTTGTAAGCGGCTGTACGCCCTAGCACTACTTAGCCGTAGGAGGCCTCCGGGTCCTGGCGACTACTCTTGTACAACGGCCCTGGCCACCCAGGTGTATTTCTCTCAGTAATAAAGTTTGATTATTTATCAACTGCTTTACTGTCTCTTTCCCTCAACGGGACTACTGTCGACTACGACTACTCGCGACAACTCCATGATGGGACTCCGCATTCACAGACCACGACAACGAGTACTCATTTATGGAAGTTCCCTTCATTCATACTTAAACAAGTTCATTACAACTTTGTTTATACACAACTACTTCTACGAGCTAACTCTACAGGACTACTGGAGATTGAGCTTCTCGGCGACTTGTTCGGCAATGGGTGCCATCTGCTCCAGTAGCTCCGCGTACTGCTCATCCGTGCAGTTGGCGGCTAGTCCGCTGGCGACTACGTCAACAAGAGCCTTTGGGAAGTACGAATTCTTATACGCCAGGATCTGGTTGGGGATCGACTTCGCCAAGTGCTTCACGTACGTCGCCAGGCGGCTGGGGGCTTCCCTCAGCCGGTCCACCAATGGAGCTATCTTCGGTCCCCCGGGGTGAGGCACCAGTAGCCTCGCGAGGGGAAGCGCGACCTCCTCGAGTTCCTTCAGCTGGGCCCGCAGCTTCTCGCAGTCCTCGCTCAACTTCTGGAAAGATTTGTAGTAGTTGACGAGGTCACGATCCGACGCAATGCGAAGCTCCATGTGCTTGTCGCACTCGTAAGCAAGCTGCTTATAATCATACTCCAGTACCTCGCGGGCCTCTTTCTCCCGGTAGAAGAGATTCTTCATGTCGGTCTCTGAAGCCTTCAGCTGGTCGACGTGGGTCTCAAGCTCTGCAATCAAGAAGGCAAAGCGGGTCAGACTCCATCAAGGTACTACCAATGGGTACTCAGCACGACAACGGCGTACCTTTATTTTTGTTGCGAAGAGACTTGTCCTTCCGCACCAGCTCATCGCTCTTCGCCTGCATATCTTGGATTTCATTGTGATATTGGGCGAAGGCGCTGTCCAGTTTCGACTGCATCGCGGCGGCGTGCTTCCGGGCCTTCACGAGCTGTTCTTCTAAGGCCTCTGCCCGGAGCACCGTGTCGCCGTACCCCTGAAGCATGTCAGACTTCTGCTGGGACCTCTCCGCGACGTCCTGCAACAGACAACACATGTCAAACGGGTACTCAACACTAAAGGATTGACTACTCAAGGGTGACGACTACTCACCTTCATCCATCGCTCGGCCTGGCGCATCGCCTCCATGTGCCGAGCTACCATCGCTGGATCGACAAGGTCATCCGCCAGCAGCTCGATCCCGCCACGACTACTCGTCGCGGCTCCGGACATTGGTGCCGAGCGGATTGGCTCCGCGTCCTGGATCTCTAGCGAGCGAACGACTACCTCTAGAGCCAGTTTTGACAGCATGTCGTCGCGCTCCCCTCTAGCTGTCGCGGCAGCTTCTTCAACGGCCACCTCCATCGGCTCGGGGCTCCTCTGGCAGCTCCCTGGGTCTCTGGTGTCAAGTCTTCAACAGGCACTGCTTCGGGAATGGCGCTTCCCTCGGCTTCGGCACCTGTCAACAAAAGGACAACTGGATCAGTCATACCTAGCAGCTACGACTACTCTTCGGGGTTACTTGCACTTGAGCAAAGTACTCACCCTCTACGATTGTGGCCTCAGGCAACGTAGCCTCCACGGCCGGCGCTTCGGATTCTGCTTGAGGAGTGGGAGCGGACTCCCCAGCGGGTGGCGCGACTTCCTCTCTAGCCACCGCTGTGGTGGGTTCATCTTCCTTCCAGGTCAAGTCTGTCGATTTCCTGCAAGTACACAAGCTGGTGGTCAACCCAGTACGACTACCAAATCTAATGTACTACCCGGGAAGGATCAGCACTTACAAGCTCGACCGGACTACCGTCATGGTTGGGGCACCGAGGATGCTGGCAACGTCGGCCAGTCCAGCCTCGGCAGACGCTTCCTCCTGCGCCTCAGAAGCCGCTGCCTCTTCACCGACAGCAGCGGCTGGTTCCGTGCTCCCCTCAGCAACAGGGAGCTGGCACGACAACTGCGCCAAGAGATCTTCTACGGTGGGGGCTGGGCTATGACTACCCCCAGCTGGCTCCCCCACTGTATCCCAGTCGCCTTCGTCCCCCTGTTCTACGGGGTCGGAAGGCGGAATCTCCTGCAAGCAAGGGAATTTCATCATCAGCATACTACACCGAGACACAAGAACTCGACTACGCTACTCAAGAAAGCTTACCTCCTGAGATGTGGTCTCCGTGACCTTCAGCTTCTTGGCCACGCGCTTGCGGGCCACGTTGCGCGGCCTCCTTGGCGGCGCGGGCAAGCTAGTCTCCAGGCTAGTTGGCGGATCCTGAACGAGAGGAACATGCGGCAATCCAGGGCGGCTGAACCTCGACCGCAGCTGGAAGCGCTCCTGCAGCGTCTCCTCATCGTCTTCATCCGAAGTGTCCTCCATGACTACGGTGTCGCCCTCTTCACCGACTTCGCGGCGCTCCTTGGCTTTTCGTTTCTCTTCATCTGGGATCTCGACAAGTCGAGGAGGCGACACCGGCTCGGAAACGAACTTCACCACGTCTTCCTACAAGAAGCATGTCGGATGAGTACGACTACTACTACATAATCAGTACCCGACTTCAGTACGGCTATTGACCTCATTGGGTGGACGCGCGGCGGAGTACTCGGGCACAGGGCACGACGCGTACGCCGGCATGTCTTTGAAGATCCTGCCCATCCTATCAACGATGTCGTCGTCGTCGACTTCATCTCCGGGCATCCGCGACGAGTCGTCGTCGCCGGTGTACTGATAGCCCAAGGTGTCGCGGGTCATCAGCGGCTGCACCCTTCGCTTCATGAAGCTGAAGGACACATGTTCGGCCCTCAGCCCGGCTTCTCTCAAAGTCTTAATCTTCGCCAGCAGCTCGGGTAGCTAGATACCCTCCTGCATTGTTGGCTCCGAATTCCACCACGGCCGGTGCTTCGACTGCTTCCCGCTCGGCTTCGGCAGCTCCGGGTGGTGGTTGGTGATATAGAACCACTTCGACTTCCAATCTTGGTTGGAGTCGATCAGCTTGTACGAGAGGTACTGCTCCGCGGCGTCTTCGCGCATCTGGATCCCGGCTCCCCCACTACTCGGGGATTGTTGGCGCTGGGCTGGGGCTTCACTCGAAAGAATTTTCGGAACAGTATCCAGTGGGGCTTGATCCCCAAGAAAGCTTCGCGGAAGTGCACGAAGACGGAGGTGTGGAAGATACCGTTGGGGTTGAGGTTGAGGTACTCGATCCCGTAGTACCCCAGCAGCCCTTTGAAGAAGTCGCTGGCCGGGAGGGACAGCCCTCGCTCCGCAAACCGGGTGAACATAGGGATCTCGTCCGGGTTCTTCTCCATGGGGTACGGATCCCCTGCAGCGGCTCTCCACATGTCAACCTGCTTCTCTCGCAGGAATCCACTATTGAGAAGCGCCAGCAGATATTCGGTCTTGGCCTTGGATTTCTTCCACTCCCGATTCGGATCTGGTCGCGGCGGAGACACCGGCAGCGATGTCCCCGTGGCAGATCCGGCGGCCTCCTCGCGAGACCTCTTCTTCCCACCAGTGGTCTTCAAGGTCTTCGACGGTGAAGGCTTCATTCTCCAAGTGCACGGTGTCTTCACTCGCATTCGCTCTGGGGCTACGCGGTGGTTTCCGGCGGCGGCTCGCTTGGATCTACACTCCCCTCAAAGGCGGCAGCGCGCACTGGTGATGGTTTTTGGCACGATCGGCTGGGAATGGCTGCAAATGCGTGGGGTGAAAAACCCTAAGGCTTTCGGCTTCTATTTATAAGTCTACAGCGGCTCCTCCAACGGCTGAATGGATAAGTCCCCAGACGGCTGACTCAGCGGCGGCGCCTGACTCTTCAACTTCTACTAGTCGACGCGCCTCGTCTCGGGGGCTCGGCAACTTCTATTCAAGTTCCTGGGTAGCGACAAGATTCAAGAGCAACTCAAGACACATTCTACAAGATGACCCTTCAATTCGAGAGGAAGTACTCGACTCAAAGCTCGGGGGCTCCGTGCCACGTGTCCTTCGGTTTTTTCTCCGGATTTTGCGTTATATTCTTGCCAAAACTTCAGATGGACCCTCAGCCAGAGTCTACAACTCAACCTAAGGCTCGGGGGCTACTCCATATGGAGTGCGATTTTGCAATTGCACTTCCATATCAGTTTCGTCTTCAAGGCAACACGGGCATTGTTGAAGACCTTCAAGAGTAGCACTCGAGGACGCTTGGGACTACTCGAGAAGACTTCAGGATTGCTCAAACATTAGCTGGAGTACATTCCAGCCTCGGGATGCTTCAACTATTCTTGAGGACTTTTGACTTGTAGCACTCGGGGACGCTTGAGGACTACTCGTTAAGGCCGTCAAGACTACTCGAAGCTATCCTTCTCGACTACAAAGTACTCGGGGGCTTGTCGTATGGACCTCCCTGGGCCCACTACCTCGGTGGGTACCAGGACCGACTACTCGGTGGGCCCCTGGGACTACCCGACTTGCGCTGCACGGCACCTGCTGGCGTGAAGCACAAGGACTTCGGAGGAGAAGTACTCGGATAGGAAGCTGTACATGTCCCGCACTGTATAGAGGACTCCTAGACGTACTCGGCTAGTACTCTCTCCCTAAACCGACTTGTAACCCTGCCTCCCGGACTATATAAGGCGAGGCAGGGACCCCTCTCTGGATCATCTCGCTCGTACGCACCAGATTGCATCGTCTTGTAATCGCACCCAATCAATCCAGAGCCACGCAACATACAGGACGTAGGGTATTACGCACCTCGCGGCCCGAACCTGTCTAAATTGTGTGCCAAGTGTCTCTTCCTTCGAGTTATCGATCTCGGCGAGGCCACATTCATCTACTTCGGGTACTCCCCTTAGTAGGTTGCCGGTCTAAAACAGCGACAAATGCTACACAACTTGTCCTCAATACCATAAAACCGTATAGCCTTTAACATTACTCTATAAATATTGAAACCATCATGCGGTGTTTGGATCCAACAAAATCTGATTATTTTCTTCTGGACTTTCCAGTTGACATCAATGTAATGGCAAGTTACACAAATGTAGTTGGTTGTGTTATTACAAGTCCAGATATCAGTCATTAATGAAAATCTACACTTGGAATCCCGAAGTTCATCTCTAAGTGTTGACCTATGGTTCTTGAAAGCTTGTATGCAATTCTCTTTAATTGTAGTTCTAGAAACAGACTCAACAAGTGGATTCAGACTGAGTGAATGACTACGAAATCCTTCATACTCAACAAGGGAGAAAGGAAGTTCATGAAGAACTATAAATCTGACAAGCTCAGCTCGAGTTTTCTTTGGATCAAACTTCCAATTTGATAGATGGGATTCCTTTGTAGACAGTACAGATGACTTCAAATTCTCAACCATTTCAACCATTTTAAGCCTAGTTTCACAGATGGACAAATGCCTACGCATGTGACTATTTCCAGAGTTGCGTGCTGCAGAAAATACCTCATTACAGTGCTTGCAACGAGCTTTTACAACCTTTCCTTGGCGATAAATTGGCTCCATATCAATCCAAATCTTAGATCTCAACTTGCGTGGATTACCATGTGCTGAAATGATGAGCATAGTTACATGTAAGTAAGAAATCATGTGCTGAAATGAGGACAACCTCAATATTGGCGAACAAAAAGCAATGGCAATTACCAGATTCAGGTGCAGTTGGCTGTGGTAGTGAGGATGGCAATACCGGAGGGCTCCTTGGACTGCATGAGTACCTCACCACCGAAGGAGACAACCTCCAAATTGGCGAACTTGTCACAATGGGAGACCTTCTCACCATTGGAGACTGGAATTTCTTAGCAGCTGCCTTTTGCTGTTGACTTGTTCTTTGAGTCCCTTTTTGAACCAGCAATGGAGGTCTTTTATGCCTTGTGGTGGAAGAACCAGCATGGGGGATTGACGACGAGCCTAGTAGATCAGGGGTGTGCTGCCCTCCTGCTGTAGACTTGGGTTCAGGCATGATAGAACCCTTTGCCCTTTTTGCTCTAGCGTTTTGTTGATCTGTAGATGAATGTCTTTTACTGAATCTTCATAATTCAAGAACAAAGCAAATGTTAGTATCACAATGCAGAATTCGTTTCCCAACAACATAACAAACCATGAGATCAGTTGCACCAATCTTACCTTGGGGGCACGACGTGGGTGAGCGACAGCGAGTTTAAGGTGTGGGCATCAGTTGGATCCGGGGCATGCTGTCCTCCCACTGCAGAATGAGGTTGACGCGCGGAGGAGCCAATATTGGGCACGGGGGTGGATTGGATACATGGATCCAGAGCTCCTTCAGATAGGTTGGCGGCCATGGAGCTGGCAGTGCTTAGAAAAAATGAAGATTAAGCAGATTGGATACATGAGATGCATTCATTGGCTTTTTTTGGGAAACATATGCATTCATTGGCTTTAAAAAAGCATCATCTGGGTAAAAACCAAAATGGTCATCCAACCAAATCACAAGACACTGACTGCATGCACAAATGTGACACTACTGAACCTACCAATAAGCAAATAAGCAATTTCTATAAGTTGGTTCAAACATTGAACAAAAGTTTAAGACATTCAGTAGTTTTACAGTTTCCCAGTGACACCACAAACAACCAGAGTGTGCGCTTTGAGAACTCAATTTGTGCACAAATACCATTAGGGGCATTACTCTATATATAGTTGCATACTGACCATTAGGGGAATCTGGAACACCTAGGGGCACCAGCACCAAGCCCGCTGGACATGGTCATCAAGGTGTTGATGTTGAGTTGTTCATTTAATTACTTCAGTATTTGTCACTTAATATTGTTATTCTAGTATAGATTTGTTTCACTCCCAATATTTAAAACGACAGTAAAGAAACAATCATCAATAAGTCCTAATGCAAATGAATGCTGGGAAAATCAAAACTGAACTGCAGGTATTAAGATAGATAGTGGATAACACCAGTGCTTCATTGTGTACCCTACCTGAATCAAACAACAAAAAATAATCCAAAAGTACATTGGTGCATGAAGCAATACATGATGATATCATAACCACTGGCGGAGCCAAGCAATACATTGTCAAGTAGTGTAGCCGTGGGTGATTGCAAATCAGGCCCTTCACTTCTTGGAAAAGCAAAGAAGTACTATTCGTCTAGTGTTTTCTTTTATCAGCAATTACCAAGAAAACATTGATAAACACTGTTAAAGTATTATACACATCAACAAGGAAGAAAAAGGCGTAGGTATAAGAAGTTTCAGGAACTAAAGTGTACTACATGAATAAATATCAAATAGCCTCGTACACTGAAACAATACCAAAATTTGTGGTAAGCACTGTAAATAGCAAATATTGGATGCCACACTTTCAGCAAGTCCTAGAAAGGGCTAGGTGGTAAGTGCTATTCATTTCACAGCATTTATGGATATATATTCACAAAATTCAGCCAGCAGCCTTTCCTCCTGTTGCATGCTACGTGGATGCTTCACTTCTTCTTTTTTAATTAGTATATTTCTTCTCTTCTTAAAATAGCTATGATAACTTATTACCGATATAAAATGAAATCTTAATTGTGTTATCTGCATTAATTTCCATTTCGGCAAACTCTCAAGTAGATCAAGCAAATTAAGAAGATTCCCTAGTACAGTAGAGACAGTAGTATATAATTGTTGAGCAAGCCATAGTAGCAGCCACAAAATAAAGACTGCCCGGATTTCGTGGAATAGGGCGTGTCTAAATTCTGACAGCAGCAAATTGCAAATGACTCGGTACGGGATTCACTCGGTTCATCGCTAACTTCATCGACCATAGTAGCATTCCAATCAAGCTGATTAGGCAACAATACTGACATATTTCAAACTACTACGGAGATGGGGAATCAAGCTTTCAGTTGAAATGAATCCCCCAAAACAGGTTGCATTCTCTCCTCAGTAGTGGGAAGCTCTGAGGTGCCAACTAGTGTCAGTATTGTGCACGCTGGAGAAGGCGAACCTAGTCGAATCACTAACGAGTGCAGCGGATCAACAGCCGCACGACGCCCCCAAACTAATCTCCCAACGAAATGAAAACCAAATCCAGCGCTCGGAATAAGGGAATCCATCAAGTCAAAGCTGGGATTACATGCCAACGAGTGAAGAGGATCGATCCACGTACCCCCGAATGGATGTCCACTCCACTCCACTCCACTGAGAACTGAAGAGTTGCAGGTCGAGGATCCGGCGGCGGCGGCGGGAAAGGGAGCTTCGGAGGTCGGACGCGCACTCGACCCTGGGGTGTGACACGCTCGGCGGCCTCGTCGAAGCGGAACCCTAGCTCGCTAGGGCGACGACTCCGCGCGACGGGGTCGACGAGCAGGATGAGGAGCCCAGGGTTCACAGGTGTTTGCGGGCGAGGCAGACCGTCGCGGGTTTGGCAGGCAAGTTTGTAGAAGCCCACCGAGCTTGGCAGGTTTTCCTGCGAAAGCCCACTTGCGAAACTCGGCCGCCGCAGTGCCCATTAGGGGCCGACCCCCGCGGGCGGGCACGGGGCGGGCTCGCGGGCCGTCTTGCATCCACTTACATCCTTAGAGCGGAGGGAGAGATGGGAGAGGAGAGAGACTGAGAGGTTCAAAAGCATTTGAATCACCAGGGAACAGTCTATTTATTATGTGCATCTCAGTAGCTCGGTCGGTACAAATCAATGGCACAACATGATCGCAGGACAGAATATGGATTACTATACGACTAGACATACGATGTGACATAATACACCTCCTACCATCTCCCCACCGGATCTCGATGCACCCTGCCCCACAAATCCAATGTACAAGATAACCCCCTATCCGAACTGCCGGGGGTACAAAATCTTAAGGCCCTGTTTGGCAGTCCACTATTTATTCAGATTTGTAATTAATTTACAGGTGTAAAACCTTGTGCACAAGAAATACAAGTGTTTATTTTCACCCTTGGAATCAGCTGTTTGGGTGAAGCGGAAAATTAGCACGCTGGTTTACAAACCTCATTTGCTGCAACCACCGGCCGAATTAGAAAGAAACACATCGAGGATAGATGGTGGAAGATTACTTGAGAAATGAGATGCTAGGTAGCACAGATTCGAGTAGTAGCAGTGCAGGCTCTTGCCATCGTCGTGGAGCCGCTCACCATGGACGTGGATCTATTTGCTGTCGCTGTGGATCTGCACGCGATTGATGCTCTCAATTATTTCTCTCGTGATGGTTCTTCTTGGAATTGCAGATGGGTACCATCATGTGCGAGCTGGAATCGCCGTATGCTACCACTATCGGTGCCGGCTGCGACAAGGCCAAGGTAGACGGCGGCTGGTTCACCTTCTCTGGCAACAGCAAGGGGAAGGGCAGGCGGCTTGGGAGAGGCCACGGAGGTGGTGCTCCGGCTGGAACATGGCACAACGGCTTGTTCCAGCCTCGCTGTAGAACCATTGGCGGCAGCGGGATGCATGCATTCGTGAGGACCCTGGCACCTGGTTGGGAAGAGACTCGCCCTCGACGCGCGCCCCTCCGTCGGTGTTGACCTGGTTCGCTCCCCCGCCTCCGCCGTCGGGATCACCCCTGCCGCCGCTTTCGGCAGGAGCAGACGGGAAGCTCACTGGCGCCCTTGGATCGACCGGAAGCGGGAGACTCCAGTAGATCCTCGACGGGGGAGTGGGCTCGCTGCGAGGAGAAGGAGGAAGAGAAGGCGGCAGCGACAGCCGACGGGATGGACCTCCTGCCGCCACCCCTGACGGGAGGACGCACGAGTCGCGAGGAAGGAGGTCGTGCGAGGAGGCATACCCGATACTTCTCGTTTCTTTACTCGGGCCGGAGGAGGTGTTTTTATTGCCACCGATTTTGGCTCAAAACAGAGGTAAAAGGAGTGGGCTCACCGGTCATCCATGCTTCGAATTTGACCCATGTCGGGAAAATTTCCAGACCTGTAAATTACAAAGGTTTTGGGCCAAATACCGGTCTTCCAAACAGGGCCTAATCCTTTAGCCCGCAGCGAGCTGTATAGTAATAGCAACTCCAATAGAGGGTTTTAAATTGTCTTCTACTATAAAATTTAGTGTTTTGCTGCAAAAAATTAATTTCAGTAGGGCTTCTAAATGGGTATGTATTTTTCATGCCCCTTCAAATTTCACTCTTCATTCTTAAAGAACCTCCAATCCCCCCTACAAAACATGGGTCCCATCAGTTTTCTGTTCTTTTGTTTTTAATTTTTCTTTTCCCCTCTCTCCTCCTTCTATCTCTTCCTGCACGCAGCTGCCCTATCGCTGCCGCCGCTCACCTGGCCGCCAGCCTCCGCACGGCACCGCCACTCACCTTGCCACCAAACCCTCCAGCATCACCGTTGTTCATGCCGAGGCCCGTGAGGAGGGACACGACGGGATTAGTGTAGGTGGGTGCGCTAGCGTAGCCATTCCAAAGTTGCAGATCGTGAGTGCACCGCCAGGGCCGACGAGCATGTTCTCTGGCTTGATGTTGCAATGCAGCGTGCCCATACGTGCACCGCCATTACGCCGTGCAGGAGCTGCCCGACTACTTCCTCGGCAACAGCCTCGATGCGCTGGTGCAGCAGTTGGACGAGGGCGACGTGGGCTGCCAAGGCATGCCATCGGCCAAGAAGGGTGATACGATGCGCAACAGCTGATCGTTGGGACTTGGGGCAACGGCGACGACGCGGCCAGCCGCCTAGTCTGCCTAGAGGACTACTCGCCCGACAAGTGCGCCCACGAGATGCCATGCAGGCACAAGTTCCATGCCATCTTTATCATGTCATGGCGGGAGATGCACGACTCCTACCCCATCTGCCGGTTCCAGCTGCCGGCCGACGACAATAATTGCTCATGCGTGTTGAAATAAATGGCCCCAAGTCATTTATTTTAACAATTAAAAAAATTAAATTCCATTGTTATAATGCTAGGCAGAATAAAAATGAATAATATCGTACGAGTATTTGAGGAGGGTTTTATTCGACTTATGTGGCATACCAAACGTACACCACTTGTGAAATTGAATAAGAAGATTAGCGAGCAACACGCGCGTGTGCTTGCTCACCTCGCCTTGCCGGGCCGTGGGCATGACGTGTCGAGTCGAGTCATGATGAGACGAGCGGGCAGTGTAGACGGACAAACGTGATGTGTTGCGGGGCGGAAGAACCTTTTGTCGTTGAAGGAGCCTTACCCACAGGTGTCTAGGTACGCTGAATCGCGTCCCGTTTGTGTCCCAGATCTAGATATGGGCGGCCCCCGCAGGTCCCTCGCGGCGTATATAAGGACGCCCCCTTCCTTCTGTCCATTCACCCTCTGGAACCTCGACCGCTGCTGAAGATCTTGCCCGGGATAGGCGGGTGATAAGGTTTTTTTGGGGGGGGGGAGTGTTTGACGCGACTGCTCGCTCTTTGTACGACTACTTCGACTACTTCCTGAAGGCCGTCTGAGATCTGCACTGCGTACATCTTCCTGAATCGAATTCATTCGACTACATCGACCGAGGTTCTCCCACGGTTAGCCAAATGGTTAACCTAGAGAACAACGGCACATCGGGTGACTCCGTCTCCCGCCCTGCCTTTGGTACATCATGAACCCCTTGTTGTTCATGTTTAATTTTTATTTAATCATGAACATGTTTATGTTTAGTAGTTGTTTAAACATGAACACTAGCTCATGCTGTGTCTAACTCACGATAATTCTTTGGTTGAAATATCTATTTAATTATGGAATTAAATTATGCTGATTAATCACCTAATATCTAGCAATCCAAAAACCTTATATTGATGATAAGAGGATTCCGGTAGCTAGCTTTGTAAATTCGATCAAAACAAAATCATTTACTGGTTCCAACTTTAAGGGGTGGCGAGATTTGGTCACCCTTTGGTTGACAACCATGAACATGATGTACGTTGCTTCCAGAACTGCTCCCGAGGGTGTCTCGGCTGAGGCTTTTCAGGCTGCTGATAGCCTGTTCTAGGGCGCTGTCATCAACATTTTGGCTGACAATCTAATTGACACCTATCTCTGTTACAAGACAGGGAAGGAAATTTGGGATGCTCTTGAGGCTTAGTTTGGAGTTTCTAGCGCTGGCAGCGAGCTGTACGCCATGGAACAGTTACTAGACTACAAGATGGTCGAAGACTGTCCAGTAGTGGAACATGCCCATGAAATACAAGGGCTAGCCAAAGAACTCAAAGACTACAACAAAGAGAATCCATTTGAGTTGCCCAAAAAGTTTGTGACTGGAGCTATTATCTCCAAGTTACCACACTCTTGGAGGGTTTTGCTACAACTCTAAAATACAAGAGACAAGTGTTCAACTTTTGATGCTGAGGATAAGGCGAGAGCATAAGACACATGTGGAAAGGTAGTGGCCGGTACCTCGAGCGCAAACTTTGTACAGAGGGGCAATCCCAAACCACAAAACAAGAGTAAGAAGCCTCCACAAAACTCACCCAAGGCTAAGCAAGCCCACGGGGCTGTAAAGAAGAAGAAGAAAGCACCAGGGGCTTGCTTTGTGTGCGAGAGTACAGAGCACTTGATTGGGAAGTGTCTGGACCATAAGATGCCCAAGTCGGCAACACATGGTTCTTAGCGAGGGTGGAGGAACATCTGGGTACGGTAATTCTTTACCTACAGTTCTTTCTATTTGTCTCTCCCTAGAGTGGTGGATGGATACAGGCGCTAATATTCATATATGTGCTGACATTTCTATGTTTTCTTCTTACCATGTCAGGGGGACTGGCTCCTTGCTGATTGGGAACGATGCCCATGTGCGTGTCTTGCTGTTGGTACATTCACTCTTGTTGGGATAAAAATATTCCCCGAAGTGGGTCCAACAATCGTAACAAACTAAGGGAAACAAAAACGCTAAAGACACCGAAGAATGGAAACTCGAACTCGACTGAGCGTAATGAAACTCAAGCCACTCTCCAATCACCCCCATTTTATTAGCGTCGGGTCCTTTTTATAGGCCCGTAACAATTATGCTTTACAGCACTTGCCACTACTTTTTTACATTACGCAAAGCATCTCAAGGGTATTTTGGTAACCTCGTAGGGCCCGTACTCACATACTTTACAGATGTTCACTTTACACACTATTAGCCCACATTTCTGCTCACATGGCATTTCAATCTTCGCTAGTCTTCTTATTCGGCCCGATCCTCACGACCTTCCCTACACATGCTGTCAAATCTTCGCCAGCTCTTCACCTCTGCGCCCTTCACACTCCATCTTCAGTGCAATTCATCGGGCTTCACGTAGGTCATTTCCCCCGAAGTGTGCCCTTGGCCGTTCTTCTCCGCATGTACTCTTCGCCCTGTCTTGAAGCACTTTCTCAACGATTCCTTCATTGCACCTTCGCGTGCGGACTCGGCTCCCCCGAACAAAGATGCTAAGCTTTGGTCTATCTTCGCTCGCCACTCTTCGCCTGCCCTTCGCTGGCCAAACTTCTGGTCATTTCCTGAAACAACCAAAGAAAGAACCAAAATAGGTCCCGCTCTTCTTTGATGAACCGAAGATACAGGGGAGGGGTTAGTTGCGAAATATTTACCCCAACATTCAGTCCCTTGCTAGTGAGGGTTTCAACCTAGGACGAGCTGAACTAGCAAAACCTCTTCGTGATGGGTGAAAATGTTTCGCTCCCAAGAGCCTCCCCTCTTCGGCCCATCTACGTCTTTATTATTATTATTATTATTATTATTATTATTATTATTATTATTATTATTATTATTATTATTATTATTATTATTATTATTATTATTATTATTATTGTTGTTGTTGTTGTTGTTGTTGTTTTGCATGTTTATCTGTGAAGCTCCATGATTTTCACCACCTCATGCTAGTGATCCTAGATTTTCGCCACGTTTCTCGCTACACGATCTCCGAGATTTCTTCTTTTGGCAACCTATATAAGGTTCGTCCCTGCCCTTGTTTGTTTTCACCTCGGTAAAATCTCTATTGCTTAACCTCTGCCTTCGCGAGAGCTAAAGCTTTCTAGGCTACCTTCGGTGCCTTAGTTTCCTTGGTATCTTCTCCCCTCCTCTTCTTTCATCTCTTTATTCTGTTTAGTTTCTTACTGCCTTTTGTACTCGTGTAGTTTTCTTCTTCACTTCCTTGCTACTTCATGTCCATGGCTCCCAAAGTTGATAGATCTCCGCCCACCTTCATCTTCGGGTGTAGCAAAGTTTCGGAGGGTCTTTTAGCAGAGTTTGTGATCTCTGGATACATTAAGGAAGAGAAGGGCAGAGCCCCTGGCCCTGAAACTATTCCCACACCTCGTCCCAACAAAGTGGTGGTTTTTCGCAACTTGTTTACTACTGGACTTCACTTCCCCCTTAATGGGGCTATTGTTTCCACTCTTCGGAACTTTGAGATGTATCTTCACCATCTCACTCCTAATGTCGTTCTTCGGCTTGGTGTTTGCATGTGGGCTTGCAAGACAATGGGAGTGGCCCCCTCTACTGCCAATTTTGTGAGGGTGCACACCGTGCACCATCAACCTCTGAAGGTGGATCAGGTCACTGATGGTTCTCTTGTTCGCGAAGTGACCGAGTTTGCTTCTCTCTAATTCAAGTATCGCAGTGATATCGATGTTCATGTTGTTTGTTATAAGAACAAATGGGATGAAAACTGGAATCATTACTGGTTCTACTATACAATTTAAGACGAAGAGCTTCCCCTTGTTTGTACTCAATTTCAGAATTTTCCGAAGGGCGTTGGCACTTCGTATGAAGATGGGGATGTAGATAGTGTTTTTCTCACCGCTTTCCAAGAACTTGCGAAGACCTATGCTACTCGCGATCTGGCCGAGGAGTATATTGATGCGAAGTTGTTTCCTGTTCGCGCTGGTTGGTCCGTTGCCGCCTGGAATGACTTCGCTATCAAGATCCCGAACTTCACCCAAAGCTTTCGCTTGACGAAGAATGATACCCACCTCCTCTTTCTTTGATATTTCTTTCTTTGCTTAGCTTACATTTTTTTATTGAGTTTTTTCTATTCTATTTTGCAGATATCAATGTTGTGGAGATTGAAGCGAAGGCCAATGAAGTTCTTGGCCCTATTTCTTCTAGGGAAGATGCTGACGTTCAAGATCATCTTGGCGGTGACTGTGATAATCGACTTTTCTTCTTCTTTGGTATCCATGCTAGTGACCGTGCTATCACCATTGGCCGCCGCGCAGCGCAAGCGAATCGCGTGATGAAGAAGGGTGGCCAGGAGAGCTCCGAAGCCTCAGCTCCTTCAGCACGCCTGAAGGCTATTAAAAAGTGATGAGGACACCACAAGTACATCTACACCAGCAGCACCTTCTCCTACTTCAGCACCGGCAGCACCGTCTTCGGCACCACCTTCTGGGCCAATTACTCGGGCCTGTGCAAGAGAGTTCAACTTCATCATGATGCTGAAGAATGAATGCTCGAAAGACTGAAGGCTGGCCCAACAGGAGGCCTTGTGCGTGGGCGCCTAGGACTAGCCCAAGAGAGCGCCTAGGGTTGCACCCCCGCACCCACGGCGCTAGGGGCGGCGCCCCTTTGTTGGCCACCCCTCCCCTAGGGGCTGCGCCCCCTTTATTAGTCAGAGTCCTGTATCTTTTACAACTTGAGTTTTGTTTTACATCTAGCTTTAGCTACACCGGAACACGCACAAATACGTGTTATCCTCTGTGATTCAGAACTCCACCTTCGAGTGATATTAAGATTGCTCGCCTCAGATTCTTGTTCGTTCTTCAATTGTGCACATGAATTAATCTTCGTGATCAGGCTGATCTTGCGCTAGCAAGGTCGTTAACCATCAAGAGTTGGTTTAGCGATTGCATTGGCGCTTCGAGTCTCGCTCGTCGTAGTCGGATCGTGAGGGTCGCGTTGTCGTATGGACCTCCCTGGGCCTGTCGGTGTTTAAACCTCTCGACCTCCATGGGAGGTACCCGCAGCAAGGTAGAAGGTGAGGATCGCCATGATCTGGAACCCGAAGGTACGCGTGAGGACACAAGACACAAGATTTATACAGGTTCAGGTAGCCGGAGTAGCTACCCTACGTCCTGTTTGGAGTAGTATTGCGCCCTACGCTTGGTGTTGTTCCCCGGAGGGATTGAGGATGTGCGGCTAGGTACCCGACCCTCCTTTATATAGTCCAGGGGGCAGGTTCCTAGTCGATTACAAGGCAGGAGTCCTAGTAGGATTACACAGAGTGAGTCCTATTAGGAGTACAGGAGAATTCTAGTAGGAGTCTGTCTTCTACTCTTCCTCCTTCCTTGCATGAGTACCCGGGGTGTATGCCCGACAAGCCCCCGAGCACGTTGGAGTCGAGAGTACTAGTTCGAGTAGTCTTGAAGCCTCTTCGAGTAGTTCTTGAGCGTCCTCGAGTACTGCTTGGAGAAGTCTTCAATAGTACTTGAACTGCCACGAGGCTGGAAGGTGGTCCAGCTCATCTGTCTTGAAGTCGAGATTATAAGGAAGTGCGGTTGCAAAATCGCACTCCATATGGAGTAGCGCCCGAGCCTTAGGTTGAGTTGCAGACTCCAGCTGAGGGTCAATCTTGATTCTGAATCTTCCGTCTTGAAAAAATTGAACGATGGGTGTAGCATAGTAGCCCCCGAGCCTTGAAATGATTAGGTAATCAATCCAAGGGTCTTCACTGTTCGCGAAAGCCATCATCTGAGTACTCTTGTAGCGTGTAGCCCCCGAGATAAGAGAGTCATATGAGCCATGTTGAGTAGTTATTGGTGCGGAGCCCCCGAGCTTGAGAGCGAGCGAAGCATGCTGAAGTTATCCTCGAGTAGTATGTTGAGTGCAGCCCCCGAGCTGGAGAGATTCTGAGTAGTAATTTGGCATCGAGCCATGGAGCTTGAGAAGTAGCCGTGCCATCAGAGCGGACTTTAGGTGCGACCAAAGTCGACTTTAGATGCCGGCAGAGCGGACTTTAGAATGCGACTTGAAAACCGAAGTAGACTTCGTGCCGCGCGGAGCGGACTTTGAGATGCGACTTAAAAACCGAAGTCGACTTTGTGATGCCGCATGGAGCGGACTTTGAGTTGCAACTTGAAAACCGAAGTTGACTTTAGGATGCCGCACAGAGTGGACTTTGATATGTGACTTTAGAAGTCGACTTTAGAATGTCGCGCGTGTTAACACCAGAATTTGGTAAAGAGTATGACTGGTGGGTCCAGTTCGAAAGAGAGTCCGTCTGGTGGAAGGAAAGATATTTCTAGAGATTTTCGGCAGAAGAATCCGCGGTCGGCTATCTGCTCCGGTTCGGCAAAAGAACAGTAGAGCTGATTTTGCGGGATTGGACGGTGACGTGGCTCAAATCAGGAGAGACGAATGGATGGGTAGGCAATCAAGTTTAGTTAGGCAATGAATCCATTCGCAGTTGTAATCAGCAGGGTATAAATACGATCCCTGGATGTATGTAACAAACACGTTCATTCCTCAATACACACCGGCCTTACGCCAAACCCTAGAGTCCTTGTCGTGTCGTCGAGTTCTTCGAGAGGACCAATCGATCCGTCGACCTCCGTGAGTACCGGCAACCTTGTATCATGTCTAGTATCATGCGGTAGATTTAGATCTGATGCAAGTAGTCTTGTTACCATGCTTCGTGTCACGCGGTAGATTCAAGCTTGGTTCAAGAGTGTTTCTGGTTAGATCATGAGCCATGCGGTAGGCTAAGATCTGGCTTGAAGCTAGTTATCGGCTCTATTGGATTTTGGCAAGATCCGATAGATTCATTAAGTTACCCCGTGTTATCATGAGTTTTTGCTTTATGTTTTAATTCATGTAACACACCCTTGCCCAATCTAGATGGGTTTGGATCGGCTATATTTCTTCTAAGGTCCTTGTACGAGCAGGTTTCGTGTTTTGATGTGTGGATCTTGTGCTCTCCGATAGCCGAAACCGAATCGATCTAGGTTGTTACGTGTTGCGGGTTCAAGCTTGCCTTGTTAGTATAAATCTTGAAAGAGCCGGGTATCATGCGGTAGATGCAGGTTTTTGGGTTGCTTTGGAGCTAGTCATCCGGTGGATTAGATTTCCAATTCAGCCTGACAGATTTATTCACGTGGTAATGTTTGTTCCTTCTTCATGGACCCCGGATCGGTTGTTCAGCCGTATTCGGTTATATCTTCACGAGTAGATCACGTGCGTTATTTATGTTTTAAAAGACGTATGCTTCTAGCTTTCCATATTTAGATTATATCATGCGGTGGATAGATCTATTTGTGGAAAGTGGTGCGTTTTTCATGCAAGTTGTATCATGCGGTGGATAGATTTGCTTGATATCGTGCCCGACGGATCTTAAAGTAATTAGACATGCGGTAGACTAATGCTTTGGATTTATGCATGCTTATTTTAATACATGATCGTGTCCGTGCTTTACTTTATTTGCTTAATGTTAATCTTCATGAAGATCGGTCATAACTTTGCACATGCATCCATGTTTATCCAAAGACCGTTCGTTATCATGCTTACGTCACTCATTCGGCAATGTTCTTTTTCCTGTGCGGTTACCCGAATGGTCGTGGTTCTTTGACAGATAGCTTTGCGTAGCTATATGTCATCTTGCTTGGCTCTTTAGCCGTAAATATGGAACTGTCTGGTACCACCCGGCAAGTTCCAAGCTTTGGTATTTAACTGTCTTGTCTTTTGTTAATTTTCAGGAAAAATTGACTGGCACGTCACTCTCTCTCTGCGCGTGCGAAGCCAGCTTTTCGGCTTGCTGTGTGATTGGCGCTGAGTGCACTTTTTGCGTCAACAGCGCGGAGCAGACTTTGAAATGCGACTTTGGAAGTCGACTTTAGTTTGCCGCGTAGAGCGGACTTTGAGTTGCAACTTGAAAACCGAAGTCGACTTTAGGATGCCGCACAGAGCGGACTTTGATATGCAACTTTAGAAGTCGACTTTAGAATGCCGCGCAGAGCGGACTTTGATATGCGACTACAATAGTCGACTTTGCGCCGCGCAGAGCGGACTTTGAAATGCTTCTTTGGAAGTCGACTTTAGTTTGCCGCGTAGAGCGGACTTTAAGATGCGACTACAGTAGTCTACTTTGCGCCACACGAGGTGGACTTAAGATGCAAAAAACGAAAAAGCACTTTCCGGAAAGCCAAAGCAAATGAAAAATCAGAGAAAACGAATAGTTTTACCACCAGAGCGGGCTTAAGATTGCGACCAAAGTCGGCTTGTGCCACCGGAGTGGGCTTGGATGCGTCCGTTAGCGTCGACTTGTGCCACCGGAGTGGGCTTGAGTACCTGAGCCATGGATTTCGGACCCAAGGTACAGTTGCTGCCAGAGCGGGCTTGAGGGTGCGACCGGAGTCGGCTTGTGTACCTAGGCCATGGATTTCAGACCCAAGGTATGGTTGCCACCGTAGTGGACTTGAAGGTGCGACCGGAGTCGACTTGCGTACCTGGGCCATGGATTTCAGACCCAAGGTACGGAGCGCGAGTACTTAGGGTACTTGGACCCATGGTACAGAGCGTGAAGACCACGTGCAGCTAGGTTCCATCGTCGCCAGGACCTGAGGGCCGCTTACAGCTAGGTTCCATCGAAGCTTACACACGTAGTATGCCATTGAAGCAGGCGAAGATGCGTCCGGAGTCAACTTTAAGTTGCCGCACGGAGCGGACTTTAGAAACTACCTCCTAGGGATAGCCCCCGAGTTGATGAAGTAGACTCGTGGCGACTTGATTTATATACCCCAAGAGTAGTCAGCAAAGTGTAGCTCCCGTGAAAACCCGCCGAGAAGCATACACAAATGAGTAGTCGGCAAGTTGTCCTACATGATGAGGAGAACAAGCCAAGAAAACAGTAATCATTTAGATAAATGACTTAGCTGTTGCTACCTGGGCAGACTGATGATGAAGCCGTGGCCATCGGCGATGGAGCCGCGACGGTTGTTGTTGAAGTCGACTAGTCAGAGTTGATTCCAACTAGTTGTTGGGGGCGTGACTGCCGTTCTCGACTAGTTTGGAAAATTAGTCGAGATGAATGGTCAACGCGATGCGACCAAAAGACAACGTCGTGGCGGCGTGCGGCGTACTCGAAGTAGAGCCAGTGTTGCCGCGAGACAAGTAGTCGTGATGCACAACGTGGCTGAAGTAGAGCCAGTGTGGCCGCAAGAGGAAGTTGCGGCGCACGGAGTAGTCGACGACGAACCTCGTGACGGGCCGTGCGACGTGCGGAGGCACCCGGACGCGCGGCGTAGGCGAAGTAGTCGATGACGAGTGGCGCGATGAGCCACGCGACGTGCCGAGGCACCTGGCTGGCCGCGCGGCGGAGGCGAAGTAGTCGACGACGAGCCTGTGCGAGGCGGAGTAGTCGACGACGACGAGCGCGCGGTGGAGGTGAAGTAGTCGACGATGAGCCTGCGCGAGGCGGAGTAGTCGACGACGAGCGATGAGCCGCGCGACGTGCCGAGGCACCCAGACGTGCGGCGTAGGCGAAGTAGTCGACGACAAGCCTGCGCGAGGCGAAGAAGTCAACGACGAGCCTGGGCGAGGCGGAAAAGTCGACAACGAGCCTGGGCGAGGTGGAAAAGTCGACGACGAGCGGTGCGACGAGCCGCGTGACGAGCCGCGCGACGTGCCGAGGCACCCGGACGCGTGGCGGAGGCGAAGTAGTCGATGACGAGCCTACGCGAGGCGGAGAAGTCGATGACGAGCCTGCGTGAGGCGGAGAAGTCAACGACGAGCGGCACGACGAGCCGCATGACGAGCCACGCGGCGGAGGCGAAGTAGTCGACGACGAGCCTAGAGTAGTCGACGATGAGTGGCGCGATGAGCCGCGTGACGAGCCGCGTGACGAGCCGAGGCACCCAGACGCGCGGCGTAGTCGAGGTAGATCGCTGCCAGCCGGGAGAGTGGAGACGAGTACTCGCGGTGCACGACGAGGTTGACGTAGAGCGCGTGCGGCCGGAGACGAGTAGTCGCGGCGCACGGCGAGGTCGACATAGAGCGCGTGCGGCCGGAGACGAGTAGTCGCGGCGCACGGCGAGGTCGACGTAGTTGATGTAGAACCCGTGCGATCAGGAGATGAGTAGTCGCGGCGCACGATGTTGTTGATGTAGAGCCGATGCGGCCGCAGGACAGCGTCGTGGTGCACGGAATTGTTGAAGTGGAGCTACTGCTGCAGGCGAAGGTGATGCAGCCGCGGCATCATTGGAGTAGTCAACAGCAGGTTGATGTAGCCGTGGTAGTTGTTCTCTCGTACGTCTTTGGTGTACTTGAGACAAAGGTCTTGGAGCCTTGCTGGTAGCTTTCCGTGTGCACATAGCAAAGAGCGAATATGCCTCAAGGTCTTCACGTGCAAGGCATAGCCAGGTTCAGCAAGTTGCAAGCGAACCAGCTTCGGACTCGAATCAATTTCAGCAAGTCTTCACGTGCAAGGCATAGCCACGCCTACACAAAAACAGAGGTAGCAGACTGCATGCCAGATTTTGACTTGATGCCGACGTCTCGTGCTTGATGCGGACAGCTACAGGTGAATTGCTTCCAATCTCGCGTGGTGCACCAGCTTCGGACTCGAATCAATTTCTGGTAGGCTTCGGATTTTATGCTTCGCCGGATTAACCAGAGTTGAAATCGTCGCGAATGCGTACGCAAAGATTCGACGAGTCGCCGAGGGATCTCAGGATTGATTTTTGATGACGAGAGGTCCTTCGAATTCACCTGATGATCGTGACGATGGCCCCACGGTGGGCGCCAGCTGTCGGTGTTTAAACCTCTCGACCTCCATGGGAGGTACCCGCAACAAGGTAGAAGGTGAGGATCACCATGATCTGGAACCCGAAGGTACACGCGAGGACACAAGACACAAGATTTATACAGGTTCGGGTAGCCAGAGTAGCTACCCTACGTCCTGTTTGGAGTAGTATTGAGCCCTGCGCTTGGTGTTGTTCCCCGGAGGGATTGAGGATGTGCGGCTAGGTACCTGGACCTCCTTTATATAGTCCAGGGGGCAGGTTCCTAGTCGGTTACAAGGCAGGAGTCCTAGTAGGATTACACAGAGCGAGTCCTATTAGGAGTACAGGGGAATTCTAGTAGGAGTCTGTCTTCTACTCTTCCTCCTTCCTTGCATGAGTCCCGGGGTGTATGCCCGACAGGGCCCACTACCTCGGTGGGTAACAGGACCGACTACTCAGTGGGCCCCTGGGACTACTCGACTTGGGTCACACGGCACCTGATGGCGTGGGCCGCAAGGACATTGGAGGAGGAGTACTCGTATAGGAAGCTGTGCATGTCCTATACCATGTAGAGAACTCCTAGACGTACCCGACTAGTGCTCTCTCCCCAAACCGACTTGTAACCCTACCTCCCGGGCTATATAAGGCGAGGCACGGACCTTTACCTCTCTCATATGCATCATCTTGTAAACACACCCAATCAATCCAGAGCTACGCAACATACAGGACGTAGGGTATTACACACCTCGCGGCCCGAACCTATCTAAATTGTGATGAGGACACGAACTACATCACACGTACATCTACACCTGCAGCACCAGAAGCACCATGTACATCTACACCAGCAGCACCGGAAGCACCTCAGGCGCCATCTACACCACTAGGCGCACCTCCGCCATGCGGACGTCATTCCCTCCACCGGGCCAATTACTCGGGCTCGTGCAAGGGAATTGAACTACATCATGCTCTTGAAGAACGAAGGTCCGAAGCATAGATGATGGCCCAACGAGCGGCCGGGTTGGGGCGCCTAGGGTTGGGCGCCGCCACCCTCCTCCTGGCCGCACGCCCTTCCTTATCCGCCAGGAGCTGCGCCCCCTATTTAGATAGACTCCTCTTTAATTTTCAGACTTGAGTTTTGTTTTACATCTAGCTTTAGCTACACCAGAACACGCACAAATACGTGTTGTCCTCTGTGATTCAGAACTCCACTTTCGAGTGATATTAAGATTGCTCGCCTCGGATTCTTGTTCGTTTTTTTCGATTGCGTACAGGAATTGATCTTCGTGATCAGGCTGATCTTGCGCCGGCAAGGTCGGTAACCATCGGGAGTTGGTTCAGCGATTGCATTGGCGCTTCGAGTCTCGCTCGTCGTAGTCGGATCGAGAGGGTCGTCTCCCACCAGATCGAAGCTATCTCAACTCACCGAAAGATCGGGCGCTCCGCCTCTATCAAATTGTGTGCCACGTGTCTCTTCCTTCGAGTTACCGATCTCGGCGAGGCCACATTTATCTACATCGGGTACTCCCCTTGGTAGGTTGCCGGTCTAAAACATCGACACGCCTCCCACCAGATCGAAGTTACCTCCACTCACTGAAAGATCGGGCACTTCGCCTCTATCAAGTGGTATCAGTTATCAGGTTGACCGGTGAGTTTTATCTAGTATTTTCCCCTTCCTACAGTCCACAAAAAACCGAACAAAAATTTACTTTTAGATTAGATCTTTTCCCCAGCAACCGTTCAACCTTGCACATTCTTTCAATAAGTGTCTTTGTTGAATTTGTGTGCTTACGCATTCAATTGTTGCTGGTTACTTGTGTTTTCTACCTTTTGTTCCATCCTTTCTTGTAACCCTAGTTTCATCTCCTCTGCTCATCCATCCGCCACCTCATGTGCACATCCGTCGCGCCGCCGCCTCTCGGTCGCCCCATCCCTATTCCATGGTGCGATAGGCCAAAAAAAGGAAAGAAAAAAAAGAAGGAAAGCAGTAAAAAAAGGAAAAAAAGAATAAAAAAGAGAGACCGCCGCACAGTCCAAGTGGGAAACGGGATCCGATTCGTCTCGGTGAAGGAGTTTTGTGCCACAGTTTCTCCTGGCTCTCAAGCCTTCTGGTTTGCACCGTGCATGCCCTGGTAGCTATCTCTCCCTGATCGTGCTACGTACCCCCACACCGAGCCATAGTCTCTCCATTTTCCAGTACCATATTCTGAGTTTGCTTTACTCTAGAGAGAGAGAGTATATTTTAATTACCGGAATACCCCTGTACTTTCGGAAAAAGTGCATGTGGTGAGTTGCTATTTGAGATCCTCTGTGTTCATGTTATCAGTTTTTGGGGCACCTTGAAAAAAAAGTTAAAAAATTCGAAAAAAAGAAAAAAAAAGAAAAGAGGTGCGCCCCTCCACCTTTTTCACTTCCCTTTCGGTTTCACTTGTTACCAGCAGCGTTTGATCGTGTTTAGCACTATTATTCAGCTTTGCATTATTGTTTGATTGTGCTAATCCTTCAACTTGAGTGCAGCCTTCCCAAAACTCCACATATTTCTACGACGAGCAGATTTTGTTTCTCCAGGCAATCGCTCCTCCAATCTTTCGTGAGTTCCACCGGTTGGTTGCGGTGTCGCCCCGTGTGTCGGTAAGAACGGATAAGAATTTGATAACAGCACTAGTTTGAGCGCCTTGTGAGCCGTTCCACACTCGCTTTTGTTGTCATTTTGTTTTTGTGTTTGCGCTAACCATGTCGGGCGACACCGACAAGAAAGAGTTGCGGGACATGCGTGCGAGATTGAAGGCCTTGTCACCGACATCCGGACCATTCACGAACGAATGGACTCCACGGTTACTACGGCCAACGAGCGGTTCGACCGGCTCGACCTCGCGCGACAACCACCAAGACGACGCTCGACGCCATCGTGTCACGACTCGATGCATTGAACACGGTGGTAACCGATTTGGTGGCCCAAGGATGTGTGGGTGACGATGAGCGAGGAGGATGCCGACCGCCGCGGCAAAGCCCGCCGTGTACCACGCCGCCCGCCGGTAACGACTCCTTCTCTAAAATCAAATTTAAAATTCCACCCTTTAATGGCAAATACGATCCTATCGCATATCTTGATTGGGAGTTAGAAGTTGAACAAAAATTTTGATGTCATGATATTGTTGCTACTTCTCAAGTTAAGGCTGCCATTAGTGAGTTTACCGATTTTGCTTTAATCCGGTGGCGTGAGTATAAGAATAAAAATCCTACCGCTGTTCCGACCACTTGGGAGCAATTAAAAAGCGCTATGCGACATCGCTTTGTGCCTTCATATTATGCTCGTGATTTGCTTAACAAAATGCAGCGATTTCAGCAAGGTTCTCAGTCTGTTGAAGACTATTACCAGGAGTTGCAAAAAGGTAAGATTCGTTGTGGTATATTGGAGGAACCCGACGCTGCAATGGCACGCTTTCGTGGTGGTTTGAACCGCGAAATTCAGGACATCCTTGATTATAAAGAATATGTTGACATGACCCAATTATTTGAGTTTGCTTGCAAAACTGAACGTGAAGTGCAGGGATGCCGCTCGAGGACATATTCTAACACTTTTGCAGGTAGAAATTCGTCGTCCAGTTCAGCACCTACTCTTCCTGCGCCATCCACACCTACACCACGTGAGAAGCCAGCTACGCAGGCAGGAGCCACCCCAGCCACAGGCACCACTCCATCCATAGGCGCAGCATCCACCACAGGTCGTACACGGGATATCACGTGTTTTCGTTGCAGCGGATGTGGCCACATGTCTCGGGACTGTCTGAACGAACGCACATTACTCATTCGTGACAATGGTGAGTACTCTTCAGCTAGTGATTCAGAAGAACTTGAACATACTTTGCTTGCCACTGACATTGCAGCTAAGACGGACATACATGTCAATCCGGGGGACGCCGATAGGTACGAGAGTCTTGTTGTGCAGCGTGTTCTAAGTACACAGGTCGCCCCAGCCGAGAAGAATCAGCAACACACTCTGTTCCATATGAAGGGTGTTGTGCAGGAGCGGTCGATTCGCATCATCATTGACAGCGGCAACTGCAACAATTTGGCGAGTACTATGCTAGTTGAGAAGTTGTCATTACCCACTCGTAAGCATGCAAACCCATATCACATTCAATGGCTTAATGATGGTGGCAAAATTAGAGTATCACGCTCGGTGCGTGTTCCTTTTTCTATAGGTGCTTACTCTGATTATGTTGATTGTGATGTTGTTCCTATGGAAGCATGTTCTTTGTTACTTGGTAGACCTTGGCAATATGATACTGATAGCTTGCATCATGGTCGTTCGAATCATTATTCTCTCATGTTTAAGGGTCAAAAAATAATTATACATCCTATGAGTCCTGAACAAATTGTTAAAGATGATCTTGCTAGAGCTGTTAAAATGGCTAAACAACAGGAATCATCACCCTCCACTTCTGATAAATCTGAAATTAAGTTGAATGCTCCTGTTTTACTTGCTACACGTGCTGGTTTTGATGATATTCGAGATGCTCCTTTGCCATGCTATGCACTTGTATGCTCTAGTGTGCTTGCTTCCCTTGATGATGCACCATATGTGGATATTCCGCCTGCGGTTGCTAACCTTTTGCAGGAGTGTGCTGATGTCTTTCCCAAAGACTTGCCACCAGGTCTCCCACCGCTTCGTGGCATTGAGCACCAGATCGACCTCATTCCCGGTGCCCAGCTTCCAAACCGCGCCCCGTATCGTACAAACCCGGATGAGACAAAAGAGATTCAGCGCCAGGTGCAGGCGTTACTTGATAAGGGTTACATTTGTGAGTCTCTTAGTCCTTGCTCGGTTCCTATGTTACTTGTTCCTAAGAAAGATGGTTCATGGCTTATGTGTGTAGATTGTCGTGCTATTAATAACATAACAATTCGTTATCGCCACCCTATACCACGCCTTGATGATATGCTAGATGAGCTTAGTGGTGCCATTCTGTTTACTAAGATTGATTTGCGTAGTGGTTACCATCAGATTAGAATGAAATTGGGAGATGAATGGAAAACGGCTTTTAAAACTAAATTTGGCTTATATGAATGGTTGGTTATCTTGTTTGGTTTGACTAATGCTCCCAGCACTTTTATGCGCTTGATGAATGAAGTTCTGAGGCCCTTCATAGGATTGTTTGTCGTTGTCTATTTTGACGATATCTTGATTTACAGCAAGTCTATGGCAGAGCATTTAGAACATTTGCGTGCTGTTTTTGACGCGTTGAGGGCTGCCCATTTATTTGCTAACATTGAAAAATGCATCCTCTGCACACAACGTATCTCGTTTCTTGGTTATGTTGTTACTCCACAGGGTATTGAGGTGGACAGCAGCAAGATTGATGCTATTCGGGAGTGGCCTACACCGACAACTGTTACCCAGATTCGGAGTTTTCTTGGTCTTGCAGGTTTCTACAGCCGTTTTGTCCGTGATTTTAGCACCATTGCAGCACCTCTACATGAGCTTACAAAGACAGATGTTCTTTTTGCTTGGAGTGATGCACAGGAGGTAGCGTTCACCACATTGAAAGATAAGTTAACCCATGCTCCTCTCTTGCAGTTGCCTGATTTTACTAAAGTGTTTGAGCTTGAATGCGATGCTAGTGGTATTGGGCTAGGTGCTGTTTTGTTACAAGAAGGTAAACTAGTTGCTTACTTTAGCGAGAAATTAAGTGGTGCTAGCTTGAAATACTCAACTTATGATAAGGAACTTTATGCTTTAGTGCGAACTTTGCAAACATGGCAGCACTATCTTTGGCATCGCGAGTTTATAATTCATTCGGATCATGAGGCTTTGAAACATATTCATACCCAAAAAAATCTGAACCGTCGTCATGCTAAATGGGTCGAATTTATTGAGTCCTTTCCTTACATCATAAAACACAAGAACGGGAAGGATAATGTTATCGCTGATGCTTTGTCTCGTCGTTATACTATCTTTGTCACGAGTTAGATTTTAAAATTTTTGGCTTGCAAACTGTGAAAGATTTATATGTGGACGACGCTGATTTTAAAAATGTTTTCGCTCATTGTGTTAATGGGAAACCTTGGGGCACATTTCACCTGCAGGACGGGTTCTGTTTCGCGCTAACAAGCCGTGTGTTCCGGCTAGTTCGGTTCGTCTCGTTGTTGTTGCGGGAAGCACATGGAGGCGGTCTCATGGGGCATTTTGGCGTTTACAAGACGCATGAGGTGCCGGCTGCCCACTTCTTTTGGCCCGGATGCGCAAAGATGTTGAGCGCGTTGTTGCACGTTGCACTACTTGTCAGAAAGCTAAGTCACGTTTGAGCAACCATGGTTTGTATATGCCTTTGCCTGTCCCTACCTCTCCTTGGCTTGATATTTCGATGGATTTTGTTTTGGGATTGCCTCGAACTAAAAAGGGGAGGGATAGAATTTTTGTGGTTGTTGATCGTTTCTCCAAAATGGCTCATTTAATACCTTGTCATAAGACTGATGATGCTAGTCGTGTTGCTGATTTGTTCTTTAGAGAGATTGTTCGTTTGCATGGTATTCCAAATACAATAGTCTCTGATCGTGATGCTGAGTTTCTCAGTCATTTTTGGAGATCACTTTGGAATAAATTAGGAACTAAATTGCTGTTTAGTACAACTTGTCACCCTCAGACTGATGGGCAAACTGAGGCGGTTAATAGGACTTTGTCAACCATGCTTAGGGCTGTTCTAGATAAAAATTTGAAACGTTGGGAAGATTGTTTGCCTCATGTTGAGTTTGCTTATAATCATGCAACACATTCTTCTACAAAGATGAGTCCTTTTCAGATTGTGTATGGTTACATTCCGCGGGCGCCTATTGATTTATTTTCGCTTGATGCCGAGGACGTCCCGCACATAGATCTTTGTTGCACATGTTGAACAAATGATTAATCGCATGAACAAACTCACCAAAACATTGTCGTCGCTAATGCTAAGTATCAAGTTGCTTGTAGTAAAGGTAGAAAACTTGTTACTTTTGAGCCTAGTGATATGGTTTGGTTGCATTTACGAAAGGATCGTTTTCCGCTTTGTGCCGTTCTAAATTAATGCCTCATGCGTCGGGTCCTTTTAAAGTGCTAACCAAGATTAATGAAAATGCTTATGTTCTTGACCTGCCTGCGGAGTTTGGTGTTTCCACTAGTTTTAATGTTGCAGATTTGAAACCATACGCGGGCAAAGATGACGAGTTGCCGTCGAGGACGACTTCAGTTCAAGAAGGGGAGGATGATGAGGACACGAACTACATCACACGTACATCTACATCTGCAGCACCAGAAGCACCATGTACATTTACACCAGCAGCACCGGAAGCACCTCAGGCGCCATCTACACCACTAGGCGCACCTCCAGCCCAGACGTCATTCCCTCCACCTGGGCCAATTACTCGGGCTCGTGCAAGGGAATTGAACTACATCATGCTATTGAAGAACGAAGGTCCAGAAGCATAGATGATGGCCCAACAGGCAGCCCGGGTTGGGGCGCCTAGGGTTGGGCGCCGCCACCCTCCTCCTGGCCGCACGCCCGTCCTTATCCGCCAGGAGCTGTGCCCCCTATTTAGATAGACTCCTCTTTAATTTTCAGACTTGAGTTTTGTTTTACATCTAGCTTTAGCTACACCAGAACACGCACAAATACGTGCTGTCCTCTGTGATTCAGAACTCCACTTTCGAGTGATATTAAGATTGCTCGCCTCGGATTCTTGTTCGTTTTTTTCGATTGCGCACAGGAATTGATCTTCGTGATCAGGCTGATCTTGCGCCGGCAAGGTCGGTAACCATCGGGAGTTGGTTCAACGATTGCATTGGCGCTTCGAGTCTCGCTCGTCGTAGTCGGATCGTGAGGGTCGTCTCCCACCAGATCGAAGCTATCTCAACTCACCGAAAGATCGGGCGCTCCGCCTCTATCAAATTGTGTGCCACGTGTCTCTTCCTTCGAGTTACCGATCTCGGCGAGACCACATTTATCTACCTCGGGTACTCCCCTTGGTAGGTTGCCGGTCTAAAACATTGACACGCCTCCCACCAGATCGAAGTTACCTCCACTCACTGAAAGATCAGGCACTTCGCCTCTATCAAGTGGTATCAGTTATCAGGTTGATCGGTGAGTTTTATCTAGTATTTTCCCCTTCCTACAGTCCACAAAAAACCGAACAAAAATTTACTTTTAGATTAGATCTTTTCCCCAGCAACCGTTCAACCTTGCACATTCTTTCAATAAGTGTCTTTGTTGAATTTGTGTGCTTACGCGTTCAATTGTTGCTGGTTACTTGTGTTTTCTACCTTTTGTTCCATCCTTTCTTGTAACCCTAGTTTCATCTCCTCTGCTCATCCATTCGCCACCTCATGTGCACATCCGTCGCGCCGCCGCCTCTCGGTCGCCCCATCCCTATTCCATGGTGCGGTAGGTCAAAAAAGGAAAGAAAAAAGAAAGAAGGAAAGCAGTAAAAAAAGGAAAAAAGAATAAAAAAAGAGAGACCGCCGCACAGTCCAAGTGGGAAACGGGATCCGATTCGTCTCGGTGAAGGAGTTTTGTGCCACAATTTCTCTTGGCTCTCAAGCCTTCTGGTCTGCACCGTGCATGCCCTGGTAGCTATCTCTCCCTGATCGTGCTATGTACCCCCACACCGAGCCGTCGTCTCTCCCTTTTCCAGTACCATATTCTGAGTTTTGCTTTACTCTAGAGAGAGAGTATATTTTAATTACCGGAATACCCTTGTACTTTCGAAAAAAGTGTGTGTGGTAATTTGCTGTTAGAGATCCTTAGTGTTCATATTATCAGTTTTGAGGACTTCTGCAAAAAAAACCAGAAGCAAAAAAACAGCCATTTGCTGCACCCTCTCCACCTTACTTGTTGTCCTTTCGATTTCAGTTGTTGCCAGCTACGTTTGTTTCGTGTTTAGCACTATCATTCAACTTTGCATTACTGTTTGAGTGTGCTAATCCTTGACCTTGAGTGCAACCTACCTAGAACTCCACATATTCCTACGACGAGCAGATTTTGTTTCTCCAGGCAATCGCTCCTCCAATCTTTCGCGAGTTCCACCGATTGGTTGCAGGTCGCCCCTGTGTGCGTGGTAAGAACATATAAGAATTTGATAACAAAATTAGTTTGAGTGCCTTTGTGAGCTGTTCCACCCCTGTGTTGGCGTCCGTTTTTGTTTCGTGTCTGCGCTAACCATGGCAAAAGATGACGACAAGAAACAGCTGCAGGACATGCGGGCCGAGATTGATGGCCTTGTCACAGACATCAAGACGATCCACGAGCGGGTGGATTCCACAGTTACTGTGACCAACGCGCGGTTCGACCAGCTTGATCTCGTGCAGATAGCCACCAAGACGACGCTCGACGCCATCGTCTCACGACTCGATGCATTGAACACGGCGGTCACCGATTTGGTGGCCCAAGGATGTGTGGGTGATGATGAGCAGGAGGATGCTGACCGCCGAGGCAAAGCCCGCCGTGTACCACGCCGCCCTGCTGGTAATGATTCCTTCTCTAAAATCAAATTTAAAATTCAACTCTTTAATGGCAAATATGATCTTGCTGCATATCTTGATTGGGAATTAGAAGTTGAACAAAAATTTTCATGTCATGATATTGCTGCTACCTCTCAAGTTAAGGCTGCCATTAGTGAATTTACTGATTTTTCTTTAATTTGGTGGTGTGAGTATAAGAATAAAAATCCTACTGTTGTTTCGACCACTTGGGAGCAATTAAAAACTGCTATGCGACATCGCTTTGTGCCGTCATATTATGCACGTGATTTGCTTAACAAAATGCAGTGATTTCAGCAAGGTTCTCAGTCTGTTGAGGACTAGTACCAGGAGTTGCAAAAAGGTATGATTCGTTGTGGTATATTGGAGAAACCCGACGCTGCAATGGCGCGCTTTCATGGTGGTTTGAACTGCGAAATTTAGGACATCCTCGATTATAAAGAATATGCTGACATGACCCAATTATTTGAGTTTGCTTGCAAAGCTGAACGCGAAGTGCAGGGACGCCGCTCGAGGACATATTCCAACACTTCTGCAGTAGAAACTCGTCGTCCAGTTCAGCACCTGCTCTCCCTGCGCCATCCACACCTACACCGCGTGAGAAGACAACTACACCAGCTGGAGCCGCCCCAGCCACAGGTGCAGCATCCACCACAGGTCGTACACGGGATATCACGTGTTTTCGTTGTAGCGGACGTGACCACGTGGCTCAGGACTGTCCGAACAAGCACACATTACTCATTCGTGACAATGGTGAGTACTCTTCAGCTAGTGATTCAGAAGAACTTGAACATACTTTACTTGCCACTAACAATGCAGCTAAGACGGACATACATGTCAATCCGGGGGACGCCGATAGGTACGAGAGTCTTGTTGTCCAGCGTGTTCTTAGTACACAGGTCGCCCCAGCCGAGAAGAATCAGCAACACACTCTGTTCCATATGAAGGGTGTTGTCCGGGAGCGGTCGATTCACATCATCATCGACAGCGGCAGCTGCAACAATTTGGCGAGTACTATGCTGGTCGAGAAGTTGTCTTTACCCATTCGTAAGCTTTCCAACCCATATCACATTCAATGGCTTAATGATGGTGGTAAAATTAGAGTATCATGATCGGTGCGCATTCCTTTTTCTATAGGTGCTTACTCTGATTATGTTGATTGTGATGTTGTTCCTATGGAAGCATGCTCTTTGTTACTTGGTAGACCTTAGCAATATGATACTGATAGCTTGCATCATGGTCGTTCGAATCATTATTCTCTCATGTTTAAGGGACAGAAAATAATTATACATCTTATGACATCAGAACAAATTGTTAAAGATGATCTTGCTAGAGCTGTTAAAACTGCTAAAGAACAGGAACCATCACCATCCACTTCGGATATATCTGAAATTAAGTTGAATGCTCCTGTTTTACTTGCTACACGTGCTGATTTTGATGATATTCGAGATGCTCATTTGCCATGCTATGCCCTTTTATGCTCTAGTGTGCTTGTTTCCCTTGATGATGCACCATCTTTGGATATTCCGCCTTCGGTTGCTAACCTTTTGCAGGAGTACGTTGATGTCTTTCCCAAAGACTTGCCACCGGGTCTTCCACCGATTCGTGGCATTGAGCACACCAGATCGACCTCATTCCCGGTGCCCAGCTTCCAAACCGCGCCCCGTACCGTACAAACCCGGATGAGACAAAAGAGATTCAGCGCCAGGTGCAAGCATTGCTTGATAAGGGTTACATTTGTGAGTCTCTTAGCTCTTGCTCGGTTCTTTTGTTACTTGTTCCTAAGAAAGATGGTTCATGGCGCATGTGTGTCGATTGTCGTGCTATTAATAACATCACCATTCGTTATCGATACCCTATACCACGCCTTGATGATATGCTAGATGAGCTTAGTGGTGCCATTCTTTTTACTAAGATTGATTTGCGTAGTGGTTACCACCAGATTAGAATGAAATTGGGGGATGAATGAAAACAGCTTTTAAAACGAAATTTGGCTTATATGAATGGTTGGTTATGCCGTTTGGTTTGACTAATGATCCTAGCACTTTTATGTGCTTTATGAATGAAGTTCTGAGGCCCTTCATAGGATTGTTTGTTGTTGTCTATTTTGATGATATCTTGATTTACAGAAAATCGAAGACCATTTGAAACATTTGAGTGCTGTTTTTGATGCGTTCCGTGCTGCCCGCTTATTTGCTAACATGGATAAATGCATCTTTTGCACACAATGTGTCTCGTTTCTTGATTATGTTGTTACTCCACAGGGCATTGAGGTCGACAGCAGCAAAATTGCTGCCATTCAGGAGTGGCCTACACCAACGACGGTCACACAGATTCGGAGCTTTCTTGGACTTGCAGGTTTCTACCGCAGGTTTGTTCGTGATTTTAGCTCCATTGCAGCGCTTTTACATGAGCTTACAAAGAGAGATGTGCCATTCGCTTGCAGTGATTCGTAGGAGGTAGCATTCTGTACTTTGAAAGATAAGTTAACTCATGCTCCCCTTTTGCAATTACCTGATTTTAATAAAGTGTTTGAGCTTGAATGCGATGCTAGCAGTATTGGACTAGGTGCTGTTTTGTTACAAGAAGGAAAACTAGTTGCTTATTTTTGTGAGAAATTAAGCAGTGCTAGCCTGAAATATTCTACTTATGATAAGGAGCTTTACGCTTTAGTGCGCACTTTGCATACTTGGCAGCACTATCTTTGGCATCGCAAGTTCATAATTCATTCTGATCATGAGGCTTTGAAACATATTCGTACCCAAACAAATCTAAACCGTCGTCACTCTAAATGGGTAGAATTCATTGAGTCTTTCCCTTACATTATTAAACACAAGAACGGGAAGGGTAATGTTATTGTTGATGCTTTGTCTCGTCGCTATACCATGCTGTCACAGTTAGATTTTAAAATCTTTGGCTTGCAAACTGTGAAAGATCAATATGTCGACGATGCTGATTTTAAAGATGCTTTTGCCCATTGTATTCATGGCAAATCATGGGGAAAATTTCACATACAGGACAGGTTCCTATTTCACGCTAGCAAGCTGTGTATTCCAGCTAGCTTGGTTCGTCTTTTGCTGTTACAGGAAGCGCATGGCGGCCGACTCATGGGACACTTTGGCGTCTATAAGACGCATGGGGTGTTGGCTGCCCATTTCTTTTGGCCCCGGATGCGTGCTGATGTTGAGCGCCTAGTTGCACGTTGCACTACTTGTCAGAAAGCTAAGTCACGGTTGAACAACCATGGTTTGTATATGCCTTTGCCTGTTCCTACTTCCCCTTGGATTGATATTTCTGTGGACTTTGTTTTGGGATTGCCTAGAACTAAGAATGGGAGGGATAGCATTTTTGTGGTTGTTGATCGATTCTCCAAAATGGCTCATTTCATACCTTGTCATAAGACTGATGATGCTAGCAATATTGCTGAATTATTCTTTAGAGAGATTATGTTTGCATGGTATTCCAAATACAATAGTCTCGGATCATGATGTTAAGTTTCTCAGTCATTTTTGGAGATCTCTGTGGAATAAATTGGGAACTAAATTGTTGTTTAGCACAAATTGTCACCCTCAGACTGATGGGTAGACTGAGGTGGTTAATAGAACTTTGTCAACCATGCTTAGGGCTGTTTTAGATTAGAATTTGAGACATTGGGAGGATTGCTTGCCCCATGTTGAGTTTGCTTATAATCATGCAACACATTCCTCTACAAAGATGTGCCCTTTTCAGATTGTGTATGGTTACATCCCTCGGCCTCCTATTGATTTGTTTTCATTTGATACTGAAGACGCCCCACACTTAGATGCTGTTGCACATGTTGAACAAATGGTTAACCGGCATGAACAAACTCACCAAAACATTGCTGCTGCTAATGCTAAATATTTGGTTGCTGGTAGTAAATGTAAAAAACATGTTACTTTTGAATCTGGTGATATGGTTTGGTTGTTTGAGAAAGTATCGTTTTCCTACTTTGCATCGTTCTAAATTAATGCCTCGTGCTGCTGGTCCTTTTAAAGTGCTAACCAAGATTAATGATAATGCTTATATCCTTGTCCTGCCTGCGGAGTTTGGTGTTTCTACTAGTTTTAATGTTGCAGATTTGAAGCCATATCTAGGTGAGGATGAGGAGTTGCCATCGAGGACGACTTCAGTTCAAGAAGGGGAGGATGATGAGGACACCACAAGTACATCTACACCAGCAGCACCTTCTCCTACTTCAGCACCGGCAGCACTGTCTTCGACACCACCTTCTGGGCCAATTACTCGGGCCTGTGCAAGAAAGTTCAACTTCGTCATGATGCTGAAGAATGAAGGCCCGAAAGACTGGAGGCTGGCCCAACAGGAGGCCTTGTGCGTGGGCGCCTAGGACTGGCCCAAGAGGGCGCCTAGGGTTGCACCCCCGCACCCACGACGCTAGGGGCGGCGCCACCTTTGCTGGCCGCCCCCTCCCCTAGGGGTTGCGCCCCCTTTATTAGTCAAAGTCTTGTATCTTTTACAACTTGAGTTTTGTTTTACATCTAGCTTTAGCTACACCGAAACACGTACAAATATGTGTTGTCCTCTGTGATTCAGAACTCCACCTTCGAGTGATATTAAGATTGCTCGCCTCAGATTCTTGTTCGTTCTTCGATTGTGCATAGGAATTGATCTTCGTGATCAGGCTGATCTTGCGCCAGCAAGGTCGATAACCGCTGATTGCATTGGCACTTCGAGTCTCGCTCGTCGTAGTCGGATCGTGAGGGTCGCCTCCCACCAGATCGAAGTTACCTCCACTCACCAAAAGATCGGGCACTTCTCCTCTATCAAGAAGTGTCGTGGCCGTGGCACCGGGCGAAGTGCTTCTAAGCGCTAGAAAACTTCTTATGTGACGACCTCCGAAATTGTGTCGTCCAACTCCGAAGAGTCCGATCACTCTAAGGGTGACACTGAGACGCATCCTCCCGAAGTTGGTGTTGGCTCTGGTACAAATATTGAAGTTCCTTCAGTGGACTAACCTGAAGAGATAGTAGATGTTACTTCTCTTTCTCCTGTTGTTGTTGCTGGTGCCACACTTGCTGATCCTCTTGACATTGACTACAACGAGCCTGAGCCCGAAAGTGATGAAGATTGCATCGCTCGAGCCAAGCCTTCGAAAGACAAGACTCTTGTTCCTCCACCTTCAGTTGTTGAAACTGTAGTGCCTTCGGCTACTGAAGTTCCTGGTGGCAGTAAAGTTGTTTCAGCTACTCACCATAAAACTTTGGCTCATGTGGAGCAGGGCATCGACTCTTCATCAGAGACTACTAGTGACACTCGGAGTGGTGGTGTTTTTGTCAGTAACGAGTCGCCTATTGTTGTTGCCCGGCGTGTTGGCCTGAAGCCTAGCGCTCACATCTTCGGCGATTTTGTGTGCAAGGTGCTCTAGTTCTGCAGTGATGAACGCGAGCGCACTTTGCTCCTGAAGCTGGTGATAGCACTACAAGAAAAACACCGACTAGTGACACAAAAAAGGCCGTTTCTCGTCATAAACCACGATTAATGGCGCTGGTTGTTACGAAAACGCTCCATCATTAATCGAGCATCACAAACCGCAATTTATGACGAGACCTTATTTCGCGGCATCATGAGTTTAATGACGCATGGAAAATCATGTATACAATGCGTCATAAGTTCAGTCCTGTAGCTTTGCCACGTCGGACGGAATCTGATGTGGCATCCGATGTGGCATGCCAATTGTGACAAATCGTATGCGTCATAAAATGAATTTGGCCGTTTGTAGCTAGGTTGCGCCCAAAACTGTTCCTATAGGATGGTGTTGTTCATATAGCCCAAAAAACATTTTGTTGGGCCCAATTGTAGCTTTTTAGATGAAATTTGATTAGGTCGGGCCCGTTTTGGTTGGGTCGAGTCCAACAGGTGCGCATATTATTGCGGCCTTCTATGTCACGTTAATTTGAAAAAATTGACTTTTGGACCAATTAAAATTGGGCTAAGCCCACGAAAGGACAATATAAAATGAACTAATCATGCATCAGCATTAATGGATTTCATTTCAATTTTGATCCTTTTTTGAATAATTCCAATCTGGTTGGTAAAATAGTAATCAGCACATATTTCTTATACAATATAATAAACTATGTTTACTATCAAGCACGACCATATTGTTCATCTCATATCAGAAATTATTACAAGATAACAGTATCACAAGGAACATTGATTAACAAAGCTAAATCCAGTGCATAATCACAAGAGAAAGTGGAGATTTGATCTAATGACCTTAACCTCTTCATGTTTTACTGCTGTGACAGAACCACCCAAAATAATTCCGTATTATTGCCTAAGCCGGTCCACGTGGCCATTAAGCAATAATAAAGAATTATTAAGTCGCTTCCGCCGGGTAAAGCCCGGTAAATCACATACAACTGGATCGCTGATATGCGCTAAGCCCACACGAAGGCGGGACCAGAGTACAACATTACATTACATAAAAGTTCACAAGTTCATAAGTACTTAATATTACAAACCAGGTTTTTTGTACATAAAAGTAAACATGGTTCAGAGTTTAAACAGCGAAAAGTAAACTACACGCATGATACACATAGGAGGCCATCCATGCATATCACTCATCATCATCGTTCTCCCATTCAACCTCCCATCCCTCTGGAATAACACCAGGCCAGATAGGATTACCTGAAATCAACAAATTAAGCAAGGCTGATTACTAATACTCAGCAAGACTTGCCCGACAAAAATAAAGTAGGACTAGACATGCAAGGCTTTTTAGCTTGTGGGTTTGTTTTGCCAAAAGCGACTAAGAGTGGATCCTTATTTTCAAGTTTTAGCTCATATTCTAGTATGTTAATCAGTCTAGGTGAGCACCTGTACTAAACAAGCATGTTCTACAAACAATATTAAACAGGTAACAATATTAATCCAAAATGTTCCATAAATAAACATGGGGTAGCCAGTGGTCAAGCCGACTCAGATAACGGCGAGTGACCGACGATCAATCGATTTATATCCTTGCAAGGTAAACCCAAGATACACGGAAGAAGTAGACCCCAAGAATTCAATTAAAAGCAAATGCGGGGTCTACCCCGACCAGGCGGTTCCCGTCATTCCCCAGATTAGGAAAAGATGCTACATTCCTAAGTACAAGGTTACTGGAACACCCTCACACGGCCCGTCCAGGATCACACTTGCACTTCCGGGAGCAAACCGGGAGACACATCTCAAGAGTAGTAGCGATAAAATTCCCGCACTGGTTCATTAGGTACTAGTCTTACCGGTCCCATTCCCAACAAGCACTTCGTACGTTCAATAGCTTAGACCAGCACAATGCTACTCGGTCGAGACCGAACCCATTGCTCTTACCACATGAGCGAGTCAATTTAACCAACTTATGATTCCAACATAAGCATCCTATATCTCGCGAGCAATGAGTCATTACTCGACTTCTACCGTATCCTTAGAGCATGGCACTAGCGTTCCTAACATACTAGTAAAAGAGCATAGGAGTCCTAAGGATCATGCAACTAGGTTTCAAAACAACTCCTGAAACTTAAATGCACAATTTAAAGCAATAAAGAGCTGAAAAGTAAAGGACACGATTTTTATTTATAAAGTGGGTTAGATGAAACCGGTGCTTGCCTTCCTCAGACTCGAAACCCACACAAGCCTTGGGCTCTTCTGGACTTTGGTCCAGGTCTTGCTGCACACCAATTTGGTTCAGCTCTCCACTAGCTGCTCCCTCCGCCTCCTGGGTGAGCGTGTACGCCCCGTCGGGGAGATCTACACGTTTACATGCACATGCATTAGATTATGGTGCAGGTGGGAGAATTATCACAAAACCAACTCTTGTTGGACACATTCATCCAAACAACATTATTTTCTCACAGAAATTATTAGTGTGTGTGATGATAAACAAAACACTATTTTGATGGTGATTGTATGCACATCTAAGCAATTTAAGTTACTTAACTTCACCAAACAACAAGGGGGTGTGTTTAAATTAATACAAACAAAAACAAACATGATTTCACAATTTAACACTTTAATTTCCATTTCTTTCTTTAATTGCTCAAAACAAGCCTCTCAACCATAAATCAAAATTAAATAAAAAACAGTTCAAATGAGCCTAATCTTTTGCACAAAACAACATATGCCTATTTTAAGCTCTCAAACCAAAATATAGTTTAAGATCATTTATAAATTAATTTAAACAAAAAGGACAAATTTCAGCCTAGTAAATCACCATTAATTCATATAAAAATATTTAATAAACTTTTTGATCTCAACTTTCTCCTACAGGTCATGTATGCCAAGAATGAGTTTCTGACCAAAGCATAAGTGCAGATTCAAATTATTTTTCAGGTTTTGAATTTAAACTCCTACACAAGATTAAATCCAAAACATCTATTAAACAATTTCCTAAAATCAATTCCACTCTACCAGAGGTTCTACTCAACAAGGCAAAGCCCTAGGGTGCACATGTGGTCACAGAAAAGATTATTAAAGGGGCTATAAAAAGCATCAAACTTAATCTAGCATAAAGCTTTCAAAAATCATAACTGAAAATATACACATCAAAATCCTGCAAACTTTTGCCACAGATCTAGACATGCCATAAAAGAGCAACATATCCAAAATTCAAGTGCATAGCATGTGTATATTTTAAACTACACCAAAAACACACCAAACTGAGTTTGAATTTTTAATTCAGAAACTGTACAGAAAAACCCTATACATTTTTTTTCTAGAAAAGATAGGTTACTTCACCAAGAAACCAACAAAATTGGTTTTGCATTTTTCTGATTTTTCTACGATTTTTAACGATTTTTCGAAGTTGCAGCTGAAACCCTAATAACACATTTGCAGGGGGGCCCTCGAAGTATTTTCTCGAAATTACGCAGAGGTCCCTGGATTACGGAAATCTCCCTAGAACTAACTGCTCCCTTGCAATGTAGTCCTGGGTGGACAGGGCATCACCGGCGGCGGAAATTCCGGCCGGTGAGCACCAAACTTGGCCGGTTGAGGGGCTAGGGAGGCTAGGGATGCTCACCCACATCGATTTGAGAAGGAATCCCGGCTCGAGGTGGGGTCGCCTGGCGCCGGCGGTGGGGCGCTCCCGATGCGCCCGCTGCTGCTGCTTGCAGCCGGCGTCGTTGCTGCGGTGAGTGGTGCGGTCGAGTTAGGGAGGAGCAGAGGGATTTGAGGTTGAAGGGAAGAGGACCGGCCGGCGATGGTTGGGTGTGGCTGGTCCTGCTCGGCGACGGCAGGGCAGAGCAGCTGCGACGGCATTCGCGAGACAGGACGCGGTGGTGGAGTGCTGCAGCTAACCTTGCCATGCGCGTGGGATGACCAAGGCGACGAGGACGAGGCGATCGCGTGCTTTAAGTCATGAACCCGCTAGGCGGCTGGTTTGCATGCGCAGGGAGGCCCTGTGCGCCTGGCGCATCGGCGCGTGGCCATCAGGGCCCGCGGCCGTCCGCGACGCGCTCCTGGACGTGGCTCGCAGGGAAACAACTAGGCGGAGGGCCCGGGGTCAAGCGCGGGTCCACGGCGGTGCGTTAGTGAGGACCGTACGCCGGAACAGGGCGTGCACAGCACGTGGCAGGCGCGGCTCTGAAGGTCCAGCGCGTGCTCGGGTTCAACGGTCTGACGACACATCGATTTTATTTCGTGATGCAAATTTCGAAATTACGAAACTCCCAAAAGTATCAATACACTTGAAATTCTCCAAAAATAAAAGTTGTAGAGGAGCTATAGATCTACAACTTTCCAAAGGGCGACATATGTTTTGATCAACCGTTTGTCTGTTGAAAGTGGTGCGGGAACTTCAGATGTTGACCCTTTTGCCTGTTGAAACAAGTACATGAACAAGAGGTAAGGGTTGAGATGATTCGCAATTGGAAACAAAGAAGGTGTCGAGTTTGTTAACTTGGAGCAGATCTGAACAGGAGCGACTACAGATGTTGACCCTTTGGCCTGCTGAAACAAGTTCAAGAACAAGAGTTAAGGGTTGAGATCATTAGCAATCGAAAGAATAAGTTAACTTGGAAGAATCTCTTGCCATAGGGAACAAAAGATCCACAACCACCGAAGCATGCAACAACAATATTCAAAGGCAAAGAGCATGGGAAAGCAGTCCAACAATTTCATTTACAAATTTCTACAAACCACAAATAAGTTGACTTGGAAGAATCTCTTGCAATAAGAACAGAAGATCCACAATCACCCAAGCATGCAAACAACAATATTCAAAGACAAAGAGCATGGGGAAGCAATCTAATTGAATTGATGAATACAGGGAGGAGACCGCAGACCTGACAAATAGGACGGGAAGAAGGTGCCACTGCCGAATGCCGTCTTGATTTAGCAGCCCGACCTTGCGCCTTCAGCATGATGTTCTGCGCAACTGTTGCAGATCTGCGGTTACCAGGGTGAGCCTCGGAGAAGCCGACGGAGCAACGAGTTTGAACCATCTTGCAGCTTCAAGGACGTTGCCGAGGAAGGCCGCCGCTCGTAGAAGAGGAAGGCCACCGCTCATAGCAGAGGAAGCTGTCGTCGGTAGCTAGGTCGTCGTTCCTGCTTCCGCCGCAAATCTAGGTGTCTTCGGCGGTCGAGGAGAAGATCCCCTAATTTTGGAAAATTACCAGTAGGGAATTGGGATACCTAGTTTCCCTCTTTGTTTTATATATAAATGAGGAGGACCAGAAGGATGAGCGGGGAATTCAGAATTTCAAGTCCCGCCTTTGTGGAACAGAGCGGGAAACGAAAGACTTTGGATCATGGACCCAAACGTCAGTGACCCAAACGAAAGACCACTTGGGTGTTAGACCCAAACGCTAGTGACCTTACGTAGAGAGGCAAGTTGTTGACTGGGTTGTCCATGCCACCATAGATCATGGAATTGACAAACACACACAAGACTATACTTCATATTCACGTTAGACAAATGATCCAATTTTAGCATTACAAATGTACTCACTGCAACAAAATAACATACTGTTTCAATTTTTTATTACATGACAAAACACTTAAATAAAACATTAAAACTACTGGGGACCCTGGTACAACCCTTTAGGTAATCTTCTACGGAGATTGTGCATAAATTTGGGATGATCAGTGCATACAACCACCCAATCATATGTGAGTATTCCGTGAGGAAAGATTCGCTCTAAGAGAGATATGCACTTGTCCTGCAATTGTGTGTAGTTAGCTTGAATTTCCCATCGTACAAATGAAGTCACAGTTTCCTCACTTGCCATGTCCCACATCTTTGATGCATAGTGTAGCTTCAACCTTTCGACTTGGTACATGTCGGCGACGGAGAGTAGATAAGGCCAGGCATTGGTAGGAGTGTCCCATAAATCAGCCCCTCCGGGAGTGATCCTTCACTAGCATATTTGATCAGGACCGAGAAGCCATCAGGGTGTTTGTCAATAATTGTAACAGTTTTAGAGCTAGACTCCACTCATGGGCCGTAGAGCATTGCCTCCATCGCACAAGATACTTTCGCCACATTGGCACGTATCGCTCGTATCACCTGGCATTCTGCACCTACATGGAACACAACTTCCACAGGGGCCTGGGCTGCAACGCTTTCACATATGCTTTATTGCATTGAAGGAGGATGAATTTCAATGCATTCGTCCTCCAGTACTGAAACAACACATGATATGTGTATGCGATCTTCACTAGATGTCACACGCTCAATGTCATGATGCTCCACCAGACATTCAAATCCTCTTTCTTGTAGATCCCAATTCATGAACCAAACTTCTTTTATAGCTTGAACTCGAAACGTATCATCTTCATTGTTTGGGTCTCCAGCCATCGCAAGCAACAATACTCGCACCTATGTGGAAGAAGTCACAGGCTTGGCAAACAAAAACATAATGTGACTGTATCGCCACATGTGAGTGTGTGTATTCATAGTAGCAACGAGATATGTACCATTTGGGATTTGTGCAGAGGAACGAGGACGATGGCAATGCCGTCTGGAACATGCATCCACTAATGATCATTCATACCTATAGGATAGCAACGTAGCTTCCATTGACAGCCTCCCACCATGAACACATCAGATTCCTTGAACTTGTCCGCGGTTCCTTCTTCTATCACTTCTTGGCTTGAGACTGAGAAGTCAACTTGCATGGAATGAATCATTTTAGCATCTAAAGCCATTAACACAAATGGCCTGCAATGGTCGTCTCGTGCCTAAACTATCTCTTATTATAGTGAGAGTGAATGTGTCGTTCTGAAATGTTCGTGGACATCAGTTACTACCCAAATGGACGCGTACCTTCAGTGCAGGTGTGGCCATGTTCGGGTCATGAACTTAAGTACGATTCATAATGATCGACACGTCCATTCAGAGGGGGTGTGCACACAAGTTCGTCGGTTAACGCCCGGTGCTAGTGCTTAACTGCAATTCTTAATGATTGACACGTGGATCAACTTATGAGAGCGTGTTGGTCCCAGACGCCCATTGGAGATGCCCTTCTGTGCTTATATGCATGTTAATATTACACACACACAAACAAACAAACAAACAAAAAATAAAAAAACATATATTGCTATTCCAATTCCAGCTTCTTCCATTTTGGTCTTGTCACGTCAACAAGCTCATCATGTTTCTTAGTCTCCAAGGCATGTGGGAATCATCAAGTGCGAATCGAGACCATTCATAGACCTTTACAATCACGACTAACACGGCGTACCTGATCGAGGAGGACTTGTCAAGTCACCCCGCACCCGGCGTGTTGCAACGCAAGGACCATCTGGTCCATCTGATTACAACACCCAATCTTGTTCTCTAGATGCAATTGACACCTAAATCATTACATAATAAACAGTAAAAAGTTGTCTCGCTGTTGATACGGCATGAGCTGATGCAGTGAGACGACCATTAGATGTAGCTGATGTGGCGTGATTTGTCCGCAGGACATTCTCATGCAGTAGAGAGGAAAGTCCAGAAGTAAACACATACTACCTAGACACGTCGGGCTCATCTCGTGATAGGCATCGTCCACACATGTAATCGATGCACACCGTTGAAGATTCTGACCTAGAAAGATTCCTATCACGCGTATGCTTGACTATATTCCGAGCATCTCACATTTTCCATAGTATAGCAATGCTACACCAAGCTCACATGACCGCTGTATTCCTTGATAAATAAGCGAGTGCAACAGAGCGTTCTTGAAAGGCAAGGCCAACACTCATCGATTCCCCGTCTTGCATTTCTCTACTTCAGTGGGATACAAGGGTGAGATCATTTTATTGGCTAATCTTGTTTACTTTATGTATGCATGGTATCGAGACGGTCACATTGTTAGCTTATGTAGGGTTTGTTCTTCATTTGTGTATGCAGTATGTGGGGAATGGCCGGGCAAGGAAGGGACGGAGCATGGAACTTGGAGGAGTCGGGGAAGGGGAGCTGTCGGGCGCAATAGCACCTCACCGCCACTCGGTTCAGCCGCTGCCATCTCCACCGCAGCAGCACCTGGTCCCAATGGCACCTCGACTTCCACTGGTATCGGCACCCCAGCAACACTCGGCCCTAATGGCACCTCCACTTCCGCTGGCATCCACACCTCAGCAACACCCGGGGGTGATGCCACCTCCAGTTCAGCCGTTGGCAACGACAACTTAGGATCAGCTGAACCTCATTGCACCACCTTTTTGCCCACAGCCCAGGCTGCCACCTCTGCTGTTACCTGTTGAAATGCCACCCCTACAGCCAGTGCTCATTGAATAAGATGAATCGCATGACCTTAAATGGTCTGTGTTGCTTTGGCTTCAGCAGGGTGGGCCCACCTATGTTTATCACGGAGGAATGTGGGTGTGCCCTTTTTGCCACAGGGGTCACAGACAATGGACCAGTCATGACCTGCTGTTACACGTCCACAACATCACCATTTCGCCTGCCTGGATTTTGGATGCAAGGGCGAGGCATCGCGCTTTAGAGGAGTATCTGATCCAGGAGACACGTTTTGCTGCACTCCGTAGAACGGCTGGATTTCCATGAGCCCGTGATGGTAGTAGTATGAGCCGTGATGGTAGATGCTAGTAGTATGTCGTTAAGAGTATGTCGCTGGAGTTCGAACTGTGGTGGATCGATCCATCCTCATGTGTAATCAATGCGTATGCATGCATTTGTGTCATTTGTATTTGGATTATGTTGTTTCTAATAAAAATGGTATTGTGTGTGTACCCCCTCAGTATAAATTCGTTGTTTACGGAAAGTGTGTTCCATTGATTTCTTAAATACCAGAAGAACACTGATGAAAGTTCGGTTTGTAGTTTTTAGTCGGACAAGATTAAACTGTCACTGCTACGCAATTAGAAAACCAACATCTTACAAGAAAAACAGTAGTAGTAGTATTCAATCAGACCAGATGAGCAGAAGGCAAATCTTCGTTCTACTATGTAATGCCCACATTTTTAGCTCCTAATAAATCACCTAATAAATCACGCGTGTTTTCAAAACTGTCTAGCTGAGCTCATTTGCCCCTTTCGAAACCCTAGTCACCGTCTCCCTCTCCCACCCTCGGCGCGCGTGCCGCGAATCCCGCCGGCACCGCCCGCATTCAAGCCGGCACCCACGCGTGCCACCCCGGCCGCCGCGGTCGGCCACCGTGCCGGAAATCCCGCGCACGCCGCGGTCCCGCCGGCCGGTCCGCCTCACCATCACCGCCGTCCCGAAAATCACGCCGACGCCCGGAAATCGGAAAACCCCGCAAAACCTTTCCCCTAATTTCCATAGCATTTTCCCCTAATTTCTAAACCTTTTTCTTTTTTCTTTTTCCATTTTCTTTCCTTCTTTTTCTCCTTCCTTTCTTTTCTTCCTTCCTTTTCCTTTTCTTTCCTTTCTTTTTTTCCTCTTTCCTTTCTCCCTTCCCTCTCTCTTCCTCCCTTCTCCTTCTCCCTCCCGCAGCAGGCCGCGCCTGCGCCTGGCACCGTTGACCGCGCCGCACACGGCCCGTGCCGGTAGCGCGCCCCCGTCCCCCACGGCCCCCGGCCCGCGCCCGGCCGGCGGCACACCACCGGGTGCACACCCCGCGGGGCCCCGCGCCCGCGCCGCGGCCCGCAACCGCCATTAAAGGCGTGCTCACCGGACACGCCACCGTGTCGCCCTTCCCCCTCCGCGAACACCTGCACGACACATCCAATCACACAGCACCGCAGTCCACCGCGAATCCCGGCCGCAGCCTTGTCGGAAGGGGGTCAACGGCGAGATTTTTCCCACCGCCATTGTTGAAGCTTCCCGAGCTCGAGGATCCCCGACCGAACCGCCTTTCCCCGCCTATAAAAGGGGCCGGCCGCTCCCCAGGCCGCCGCACCTCACCACGGCCACCTCCTCCCCTTGCCTGAGCACTAGAGCGCCGCCACCCCTAGCACCACCACCACTGGTCCGCCGCCGCCCGTGGATCCATCTCCTCGCGCCGCCTCGACCCAAGGTGAGTTAGGGAGAAGAAGCCCCTCGTCGCCCTCCTCCTTTTCCCCCTCTCTCCATCCGTTTTCGTGGCCGGGAGGCCGGCGGGCCGCCGCCGCCCGAGCCCCTCCCCTGCCCCTGACCGGGCCGCAAGCCAGAGGAGGAAGAAGGCCTTTTGGCCAAAAACCCCCTACCCCTTTCCTCTTTCCCCAAAGCCCCCTGTCACTATTCCCTCTCTCTCCCTTTCCTTTCATTTAGCCCCTACCCTTTAAACAAATCCACCAAAATCCCCTGCCCTTTACCAATAAATCCCTAGGTTATTTTAGTTAAACCCTCACCCTACCTAGATATTATATTTAGGTCATTTTATTTTAAAATAAATTGCTAACTGGCCCTAATTAATTTTAAACATCTCTTTTATCCCGATATTTCATGCGCGATTTTAATCCAAATCGCGCCCAACCTTCCTCACACCCGTGCCGGGTATACCGCCACCCATCCGTCACCCAAAACCCCTGCATAACATTTATTTCCCCTATTTATTTAATTATCTTCCGTGAGCTCAGCTGGAGAGATTGTGTATGCTTATTGCTTGCTTGCCTGTGTGTGCGCTATAGCCGACGGAGTAGGCGAAGGAAGGTACCCCGAGCAGGAGATCGGAGCCGACTACTGCGAGCAAGAGCCCGAGGTCCCGAACGCCGAGCCGGCACTCCCCGAAGACTTCGAAGACGGCAAGTTCAATCTCATCCTTTGATGCATGCTTTGGTCCTAGTTTTATAAATATAACCCTATACCCGTTTTATAAATTGCATATTGTTTTACTGCAAAAACATGGCAGGATAGCCACCCTTGACTGCTATGATTGAACCTTGTTTTGGCCTAAATGAGTGCTTTAAAAATGTGTGAGTGCTTTCAAAATGTGTGAGTGCTTTAAAAATGGAAATGGGATATGTTTGGAAAATGAGTAAAGAACTGGGTAGACGGGATGGACGTGTGTGTCAGGAGTATGGGTGAGCTCGTACCTGTGTGGTTGAGCATGTTGGAAGTTGTCCATCTTGTCAGTAAGGACCGGGTTGCGTGACATCTCACCTGACCCAAATCATCGTACAACCACTCGACCGTTCTATGTGGCAATGGCTTAGCATAAACCCCACTAGTTAATCTACTTGCCATCTGGTGTGCGGGTGAGCGGCGGGAGACCAAGGAGTAGGGGTACGCTCTGTGTGAGGTACGCCCTGGTTATGAGTGATAACCCCTTGGTTGCTTCCGTGATGGCTCGTAGGGTTAGCTAAGGTGGGTAATGGCTTTGATAGGATCCGCACCGGCACTAAGGTGTCCGTGTGACGGTACCCTACTTGTGGGTAAAGATGTACAGCCTCTGCAGAGTGTCAAACCTATTCGAATAGCCATGTCCACGGTATTGGACGAGTCACGGTGTGGTCACAAAAACTAGTGTTTGGGTTTGGGATGTTTTCTGGTGTGAGTTGTTTTCCGGGTGAAGTGTGTGGCTGTGTGCCTGGGCTACTGCGGACGAGGAGTCCGGTAGTTCCACAGTGGTTTTCCTAAAAACAATTGAATCACTTTGGTTATGAAAATGATTTGTGAAAACCTTTTTGAAATGAATCCCTGCATAAATGAGTTTGCAAAATGAACCTTAACCTGATCCTTGATATTTTCCATGCATGATTCTGCTTATAAGCCCCTCCGTGGGTGGGGTTGGATTTGCTGAGTACGTATGTGCTCACCCTTGTTTTACTAACTATTTTTCAGAGGAGGATCCCGATTACATTCCCGAAGACATCGAGTAGGTCGCGACCCTACACCCAACCGTGCCTGTGTACCCAGGGCCTCCACAAAGAGCTTCCATGGTGTGGTACTCTGATGAGGCTTTGGAAGCCTTTGCTATCATAGTGTGGTCGTTTGCGTTTGTGTTGTTCCTTGTAGAGTTGGCACTTCCGTGCCCTCTGTGTCGCCGTGATGTAAAAGACTGATCCACCTGTTGTAATAAATGTGTTACCAGCCTCTTGGGACTGGTATTTGTGTCACATTTAGTCACCTTTAATGAGGGGACGCTTCAGGTGGTATCAGAGCCGTAGGTTGGCCGTAGGACGCGACCCCTAGGATACGAGACCTCCTCTGGCCCCTCTCTAACCTTTCCTTTGCTAAGCTCATCTTTTCCCAAATCCTTACCCTGATCCTTGCCTGTTTCCAGATGGCTAACCCGGAATGGAACGGTGGAATCTGCCCCGTCCAGCCTGGCCTCCCTAACCTGTTGCTACTCAACTTAGAGCGCGTCGGAGTAAGGGACCCGCCGGAGTTCGTCTATCGGGAGTACGAACGCTACGACACCCTTCGGTGTAAGCTGCTGATCTTCGTGGGAAGAAGCACGCTCTACCCCGACATAGAACCTTGGTTCGTCCCCGCCACTGGGTTTCGCTTTGCCGACACCTACCCAAAGGCTGCTCGAAAGGCCCTGCGACATCTACGAGTGGTTTTGATAGAGGCGAAGTGCCCGATCTTTCGGTGAGTGGAGATAGCTTCGATCTGGTGGGAGACGACCCTCACGATCCGACTACGACGAGCGAGACTCGAAGCGCCAATGCAATCGCTGAACCAACTCCCGATGGTTACCGACCTTGCCGGCGCAAGATCAGCCTGATCACGAAGATCAATTCCTGTGCGCAATCGAAAAACAAACAAGAATCCGAGGCGAGCAATCTTAAAATCACTCGAAAGTGGAGTTCTGAATCACAGAGGACAACACGTATTTGTGCGTGTTCTGGTGTAGCTAAAGCTAGATGTAAAACAAAACTCAAACCCTAATGTGGCGGCGGATACTGAATATATGAGCTAGGAGGACGCCCTCCTAGGGTTGTGGGCGTCCAGGGGTCGGCCACAACATGGGCTTAAGGCCCAACACGATACACGGCCCGTTGGGCCAAAATAAGGTGACGCAGCACCTTAGACGGAAAAACAGTCCGACTCAAAACGACGATTGCGGCCGCCTCGGTGAAGATATGACAGTGATTCCGGACCCATCTGAAAGTAGACTTGATAAGCTTTCCATCAAGTACTTGATCGCCCAAAACGGAGTTCGGATGAAGCCGTGGTGACCTTCACAAGTTGACGTTCGTGCGCAGTCCGAATCCAGCCACATATCCTTCATTCTTTAGCACCATGACGTAGTTCAACTCTCTTGCACGAGCCCGAGTGATTGGCCCTGAAGGTGGTGCCTGGAGTGAAGGTGCTGCTGGTGTAGATGTACTGGTGATGTCCTCATCATCCTCCCCTTCTTGAACTGAAGTCGTCCTCGACGGCAACTCCTCATCCTCGCCCGCATATGGTTTCAAATCTGCAACATTGAAAGTAGTGGAAACACCAAACTCCGCAGGCAGGTCAAGAACATAAGCATTATCATTAATCTTGGTTAGCACTTTAAAAGGACCAGCAACACGAGACATTAATTTAGAACGACACAAAGTAGGAAAACGATCCTTCCTCAAATGCAACCAAACCATATCACCGGGTTCAAAAGTAACAAGTTTTCTACCTTTACTACCAGCAACTTGATACTTAGCATTAGCAGCAGCAATGTTTTGGTGAGTTTGCTCATGCAGATTAATCATTTGTTCAACATGTGCAACATCATCTATGTGCGGGACGTCCTCAGCATCAAGCGAAAATAAATCAATAGGCGCCCGCGGAATGTAACCATACACAATCTGAAAAGGACTCATCTTTGTAGAAGAATGTGTTGCATGATTATAAGCATATCATCAAGGCGTGGTATAGGGTGGCGATAGCGAATTGTTATGTTATTAATAGCACGACAATCTACACACATACGCCATGAACCATCTTTCTTAGGAACAAGTAACACAGGAACCGAGCAAGGACTAAGAGACTCACGAATGTAACCCTTATCAAGTAACGCCTGCACCTGGCGCTGAATCTCTTTTGTCTCATCCGGGTTTGTACGATACGGGGCGCAGTTTGGAAGCTGGGCACCGGGAATGAGGTCGATCTGGTGCTCAATTCCACGAAGCGGTGGGAGACCCGGTGGCAAGTCTTTGGGAAAGACATCAGCATGCTCCTGCAAAAGGTTAGCAACCGCAGGCGGAATATCCACAGATGGTGCATCATCAAGGGAAGCAAGCACACTAGAGCATACAAGTGCATAGCATGGCAAAGGAGCATCTCGAATATCATCAAAATCAGCACGTGTAGCAAGTAAAACAGGAGCATTCAACTTAATTTCAGATTTATCAGAAGTGTAGGGTGATGGTTCCTGTTGTTTAGCCATTTTAACAGCTCTAGCAAGATCATCTTTAACAATTTGTTCAGGAGTCATAGGATGTATAATTATTTTTTGACCCTTAAACATGAGACAACAATGATTCAAACGACCATGATGCAAGCTATCAGTATCATATTGCCAAGGTCTACCAAGTAACAAAGAACATGCTTCTATAGGAACAACATCACAATCAACATAATCAGAGTAAGCACCTATAGAAAAAGGAACACGCACCGAGCGTGATACTCTAATTTTGCCACCATCATTAAGCCATTGAATGTGATATGGGTTTGCATGCTTACGAGTGGGTAATGACAACTTCTCGACCAGCATAGTACTCGCCAAATTGTTGCGGTTTTGCCGCCGTCGATGATGATGCGAATCGACCGCTCCCGCACAACACCCTTCGTATGGAACGAGTGTGTCGCCGATTCTTCTCGGCCGGGGCGACCGTGTACTAAGAACACGCCGCACAACAAGACTCTCGTACCTATCGGCGTCCCCGGATTGACAAGGATGTCCATCTTAGCTGCATTGTCGGTGGCAAGCAAAGTATGTTCAAGTTCTTCTCGAATCACTAGCCGAAGAGTACTCACCATTGTCACGAATGAGTAATGTGCGTTTGTTCGGACGTCCCGAGCCACGTGGCCACGTCCGCTGCAACGAAAACACGTGATATCCCATGTACGACCGTGGTGGATGCTTCGCGCCTGTGGATGGAGTGGTGCCTCGTGGCCGGGGTGGCTCCTGCTCGCGTAGCGGCTTCTCACGTGGTGTAGGTGTGGATGGCGCGGAGAAGAGCGAGTCTTTGAGCCGGACGACGAATTTCTACCTGCAAAAGTGTTAGAATATGTCCTCGAGCGACGTCCCTGCACTTCACGCTCAGCTTTGCAAGCAAACTCAAATAATTTCGCGGTTCAAACCACCACGAAAGCGTGCCATTGCAGCGTCGGGTTCCTCCAATATACCACAACGAATCATACCTTTTTGCAACTCCTGGTAATAGTCCTCAACAGACTGAGAACCTTCTTTGAAATCGCTGCATTTTGTTAAGCAAATCACGAGCATAATATGAAGGCACAAAGCGATGTCGCATAGCAGTTTTTAATTGCTCCCAAGTGGTCGGAAATAGTAGGATTTTTATTCTTATACTCACGCCACCAAATTAAAGCAAAATCGGTAAACTCACTAATGGCAGCCTTAACTTGAGAGGTAGCAAGAATATCATGACATGAAAATTTTTGTTCAACTTCTAACTCCCAATCAAGATATGCAAAGCAGATCGTATTTGCCATTAAAGGGTGGAATTTTAAATTTGATTTTAGAGAAGGAGTCGTTACCGAGTGGGGCGGCGTGGTACACGGCGGGCTTTGCCGCGGCGGTCAGCATCCTCCTGCTCATCGTCACCCACACATCCTTGGGCCACCAAATCGTTACCACCGTGTTCAATGCATCGAGTCGTGACACGATGGCGTCGAGCGTCGTCTTGGTGGTCATCGCGCGAGGTCGAGCTAGTCGAACCGCTCGTTGGCCGTAGTAACCGTGGAGTCCATTCGCTCGTGCATGGTCTGGATGTCGGTGACAAGGCCTTCAATCTCAGTACGCATGTCCTGCAACTCTTTCTTGTCGGTGTCGCCTGACATGGTTAGCGCAAACACAAAAACAAAACGACAACCAGAGCAGGTGTGGAACGACTCACAAGGCGCTCAAACTAGTGCTGTTATCAAATTCTTATCCATTCTTACCAGCACACAGGGGCGACCTACAACCAACCGGTGGAACTCACGAAAGATTGGAGGAGCGATTGCCTGGAGAAACAAAATCTGCTCGTCGTAGAAATATGTGGAGTTCTGGGAAGGCTGCACTCAAGTTGAAGGATTAGCACAATCAAACAATAATGCAAAGCTGAATAATAGTGCTAAACATGATCAAACGCTGCTGGTAACAAGTGAAACCGAAAAGGAAGTGAAAAAGATGGAGGGGCGCACCTCTTTTCTTTTTTTTATTTTTTCGAATTTTTTTAACTTTTTTTCAAGGTGCCCCAAAAACTGATAATATGAACACAGAGGATCTCAAATAGCAACTCACCACATGCACTTTTTCTGAAAGTACAAGGGTATTCCGGTAATTAAAAGATACTCTCTCTCTCTCTCTCTCAAAAGTAAGGCCAAGCTCTGAATATGGTGTGCTGTGGCGTGGTAGTTTTATCGTGGAGAATAGCAGGAGAGGTACGGTATGCCGTGGCAAAAACGGAACCAGACTCCACGGAAAACTCCTTCAACAAGGACGAATCGGTGGCGAATTGTGATGGCGCAAAACTCTTGCACCGAGACGAAGCGGTTCCCGTTTCCCACTTGGACTGTGCGGCGGTCTCTCTTTTCTTTCGGATTCTCTCTCTTTTTTTCCTTTTTTTTGGATTGCTTTCCTTTTTTTTCTTTTTTTTCTCTTTTTTTTGACCTACCGCACCACGGGACAGGGAAGGGAAAACGAGAGGCGGCGGCGTGACGGTGGGCGTGACAGCTAGGGTTAGATGAAACAAAGATGAAACACAAGTAACCAGCAACAATTGAATGAGTAAGCACACAAATTCAACAAAGACACTTATTGAAAGAATGTGCAAGGCTAAAAGGTGGTTGCTGGGATAAGGATCTAACCTGAAATAATTTTTGTTTTGGTTTTTGTGGACTGTAGGAAAGGAAAAACACTCGATAAAACTCACCAATCAACCTGGAAATCTGATACCACTTGATAGAGGCGGAGTGCCCAATCTTTCGGTGAGTGGAGATAGCTTCGATCTGGTGGGAGACGACCCTCACGATCCGACTACGACGAGCGAGACTCTAAGCGCCAATGCAATCGCTGAACCAACTCCCGATGGTTACCGACCTTGTCGGCGCAAGATCAGCCTGATCACGAAGATCAATTCCTGTGCGCAATTGAAAAACGAACAAGAATCCGAGGCGAGCAATCTTAAAATCACTTGAAAGTGGAGTTCTGAATCACAGAGGACAGCACGTATTTGTGCGTGTTCTGGTGTAGCTAAAGCTAGATGTAAAACAAAACTCAAACCCTAATGTGGCGGCGGCTACTGAATATATGAGCTAGGAGGACGCCCTCCTAGGGTTGTGGGCGACCAGGGGTCGGCCACAACATGGGATTAAGGGATACACGGCCCGTTGGGCCAAAATAAGGTGATGCAGTACCTTAGACTGAAAAACAGTCCGACTCAAAACGACGATTGCGGCCGCCTCGGTGAAGATATTACAGTGATTCCGGACCCATCTGAAAGTAGACTTGATAAGCTTTCCATCAAGTACTTGATCGCCCAAAACAGAGTCCGGATGAAGCCGTGGTGACCTTCACAAGTTGACGTTCGTGCGCAGTCCGAATCCAGCCACATATCCTTCATTCTTTAGCACCATGACGTAGTTCAACTCTCTTGCACGAGCCCGAGTGATTGGCCCTGAAGGTGGTGCCTGGAGTGAAGGTGCTGCTGGTGTAGATGTACTGGTGATGTCCTCATCAGGTTTATAGGCAGCACCTCCGAAGGACTCCAATGGGATTTTTCCCACCCTCCGGAGGAAGAGGACGCTCGTGGATTGATCGCATGAGAGGACTAGAACGAGAAGAAGAAGACCTAGAAGAGGCAGTTTCCCACCTATCCATCTACCTCAATGTCCTAGACCACCTCTACCAGGAGCAAGCCCAGCAACTGAAGCAACAGATTGACAGAGCGGAAGGAGCGGAGCAAAGGATTGAACTGGAAAGGATAAAGACAACCATGGCAGAAGTTGAACTACGCAACACAAAGCGATAGTACCTTAGGGAAAGGGAATGCACTCTAATAGCCAACAAAGCCCTATGGGATGAATTAAAGAAACGTAGAAGGAGACAGGAAGAAGCTGGATTGGAGGAAGATGAACCCGAAGAAACTCATTGGGATAAAGGGACCCAGACCGAGGACGAGATACTGGCGCAAGACCTCCCGCCAAAGAAGCGCCGCATCCAGCTAGAGGAAGAATCACCATAAAAATAAGACTAGGATGTTTAGGCTAGAGTTGTGTCCTAGTAATAATAAGTGTACCCCGAAGAGTGTACCCCAACTTTGTTACTGAATAAAGTTATCCACCTCTTGTACCCCACCACAGCCTGTTCAACTCTACCTTTGTTTTCAGATGGCGGAAGATGGATGGACCCAAGGCGTGTGCCAGGAGGAGCCTGGTTTTGCTCGCCTTCTTATCAACTCCCTGGAGTGCCTTGGTATCACTGAGCGCCCTAGGTACTACAACAGAGAGTACGAGCAACTCGGCACTCTTTGCTGTAGGGTGGTCCTCTCCGTCGCTAGAAGCAACCGCCACACCAACATTGAGTCGTGGCGCATGACTGCCACAGGTTTTCGACACCGAGACACCTACCCTTTGGCCCTCAGAAAAGCCCTCTGCTACCTTTGCCGGATCTACGAGGAACACCTCATCCCCACACCAATGAGGTACTTTCCCCCCGCCATCAGAACCCCAGTTTGGAAAGCCCGCATGAGGAACCTGGAATGACACCGCCACCAAGAAGACCTACTGTACCATGTAGTCGCCTACCTTGTCTTCCTGGATAAGCTCTTCGATGACCAAGCCAAGCACTTGAGGGAGCAAATCAGTCGGGCTGAGAAAGCTGAAGTCACAGTGAGGATGCACCAAGTCCGAGTGGCTCAAGCAGAAGCAAGGACCGCAGCCGCCATAAGCAGTGAAGCCGTTGCCCAGGAAAGCCTCAGGCGAATCCAGGACCAACGCATGCAAGAATGGACCAACAGCAGAACACCCGTTCCAGCCATTGGAGAAGCTCAAGTCCTACTGGGAACACCCCTTGTAGGATGGGGAGGAACCATCGAAGTCCCACCAGCACCACCAGTAGTCACCGAACCCCCGACGACGACCGCCGAAGCCGCAGCACAGCCCCAGGAAAATGGAAACCCCGAGGGCGAGAATGATGATGAGCTTCTCATTCCGCTGGAAGAGCACTCGACCCCGGAAGGTGGCTCTCCTCGCGAGTAGCATACCCCAGTGACCCTACCCCAGGGAATGAAGTCGTACCGGTCCAAGTCGTACCCTTAGTTCTTGCCGCACTAAGTCATGTAGTGTGTCCGCGTAGCGTCAGTCGCATAGTCGGGATGTATCCTCCTCGCTGGTTTGTAATAAAAACTTGATTGTGTTTGCTTGTTTGCTATGTGCTTGTTGTGTGCTTGACGGCAGGAGTAGACCCTGCCTTTTCAAAAAGAAACCCGATATAATCCACTCAAACATCACATAAAAGCTAGATCTCTTAGAAAACCCACTCCTTTATAGATGGTTTCCAGGCGCCCTGTCAGGACCCACCAAGGCCCCGGCCGATCGGACGCTGAAGGATCGCAAGCCGATCGGAGGGAGCGTCTTCACGACCAGGAAGTTAACCAAGACGAAGATGGAGGAGAGAACGTGGTCCTGCCGCCGCGACCCCCTCCGATTGACTTGGCACAAGTTTTGGCCAATCAGACTGTCCTGATGGAGGCCATTTTCAACGCCGTCAACCGCCCAAGACCCCTAGTTCTAGGCATGAACAAGAAGCTGATAGAGTTCCTCAGGACGAAGCCGCCCACCTTTGGCGGGTCGGTGAATCCTTTGGATGCCGATGACTGGCTGAGAGCCATTCTGAGGGAGCTAGAGCCCTTCAAATGTGAGGACCGCGACAAGGTTCTCCTGGCAGCTCACCAGCTCACCGGGACAGCCCTAGCCTGGTGGGAGAATTACTGCGCGGCAGCCAACGATCCCTCCGCCATCACTTGGGATGAATTTGTGGAAGAGTTTCGCCGCTACGACATCCCAGAAGCCACACTGAAGCGGAAGGCAGATGAGTTCCGTGAACTCCGCCAAGGCAACATGTCCGTGGAAGAGTACACGTACCAGTTCATAGAGCTGGCTCGCTATGCCCCCGAGGAAGTGGACAAAGATTCCAAGAAGCAGGAAATGTTCAAGAAGGGACTGACTGCGGAACTGAGGACCCCGTTTACTCCTCGGATCTACCGGACTTCAACACCCTCATGAACATGGCAATACTCACAGAAAGAGCGAGGGCGGAAGAAAAGAAGGAAAACAAGCGCAAGTTTATGGAGCACGAGGCCAAGCAGCAAGAGCGGTCCCAGAGGCCGAGAAACTTTGGACACCCCATGTCCAGGTTCCAAGCTCCCATGCAGTACAGAACGCAATCCCAAGCCACGGGCTCGCAAGGCCCCAGAACCCAGATGAAGCCCTACAACAACCAGAGTGCCATGAAACCCCCACAGAAGAACACCAGCCAGATCACTGCCAACAACAACAACAGCTCCCGAGTGTGTTTCAACTGCCGAGAAACCAGACACTTCATCGCCAACTGCCCGTATGCCAAAAAGCCAACCACTACCACCTACTCCAACTCGGTGAACGGGCCAAGGCCACTTGTGTCTGGAGCCAACCGCATGCCAGTGCGCAGCAACAATAACTTCGGCAACAACAACAACAACCAGCAGATGAGGCAGCCCCAACAGTCGTATGGACGAGCCCGCGTCAACCACATCAATGCACAGGAGGCGCAGGAAGCACAAGGCGTAGTGCTCGGTGAGTTCCTGGTCAGCTCAGTCTTGGCTACCATATTATTTGATTCGGGAGCATCGCACTCATTCATATCCTCGAGCTTTGTGGAAAAGCATAGCATACCCAAAGTACTACTAAAAGCACCCCTAGTGACTCGAACGCCGGGAGGTGACATTAAGTGTCAACTGGGATGCCCCCGGGTAAGGATTATTTTAAGTGGGGTAGAGTTCCTAGCAGACCTGGTAGTACTGAAGTCCAAGGGGATAGATGTGATCCTTGGGATGGATTGGTTAAGCCAACACCATGGCCTTATAAGTTGCGCCGATAAAGTAGTGCATTTAACCAACCCAGACGGGATACAAGTGACTTGCCACACCCGAGGACACAGGCCAGACATAATGGTTTTCAACATAGAAGCCAAGTCCATAGAGGATGTCCCAGTAGTGCGAGAATACCCAGATGTGTTCCCCGAAGAACTCCCCGGAATGCCACCAGATAGGGATATAGAGTTCGTCATCGACCTTATTCCCGGAACCTCTCCCATAGCCAAGAGGCCCTATAGGATGGCAGCCCCTGGGTTGGCAGAATTGAAGAAGCAGCTAGGAGAACTCCAGCGAAGCGGGTTCATCAGACCGAGCTCATCACCATGGGGAGCCCCAATGCTTTTCGTGGAAAATAAGGATAAGAGCATGAGGATGTGCGTGGACTATCGCTCGCTGAACGAGGTCACTATCAAAAACAAGTACCCTCTCCCCAGAATAGATGATCTGTTTGACCAGCTGAAGGGAGCCAAGTATTTTTCAAAGGTGGATCTAAGGTCAGGGTACCACCAACTCAAGATTAGGGAAAGTGACATCCCCAAGACCGCCTTTGTCACTCGCTACGGGCAGTATGAGTTCACAGTGATGTCCTTTGGACTCACCAATGCACCAGCATATTTTATGAACCTCATGAATAAGGTGTTCATGGAAGAGCTGGACAAGTTTGTCGTAGTCTTCATTGACGACATACTTGGTTACTCCAAGAGTGTGGAGGAACATGAGCAGCATCTTCGAGTAGTACTGGGGAAATTGAGGGCACACAAGCTGTACGCCAAGTTCAGCAAGTGTGAATTTTGGCTGGAGAAAATATCTTTCCTTGGGCATATTCGACCGCAGAAGGAGTAGCCGTAGACCCCGGGAAAGTTGAAACGAGTCTCCAAGCGGCAACAACCGACCAACGTGAGCGAGATCGAAGTTTCCTTGGTTTAGCGGGGTACTCACGGGAGGTTTATCGAAGGATTCTCCAAGATTGCCCGGCCCATGACAGAGTTGCTCAAGAAGGAGAAGAAGTTCAACCGGACCGAGTCCCGCGAGAAAAGTTTCCAAGAGTTGAAGAGAAGATTGACCACGGCCCGGTCTTGCCGACCCCCGCGTACATTCAACGGGACTTTGTCGTGTATTGCGACGCCTCCCGACAAGGGTTGGGATGTATTCTCATGCAAGATGGGAAGGTAGTGGCATATGCTTCCCGTCAGCTCAAACCCCATGAGCAGAATTATCCCACCCATGATCTGGAGTTTGCAGCCGTAGTGCATGCCCTTAAGATCTGGAGACACTGCCTGATTGGGAACAAGTGTGAAATCTACACAGACCATAAGAGTCTAAAATACATCTTCACCCAGCCCGACCTGAACCTAAGGCAAAGAAGGTGGCTAGAGTTAGTCAAAGGTTATAACCTAGAGATTCACTACCACCCACGGAAGGCCAATGTAGTAGCAGACGCCCTAAGCCAGAAATCCTACGAGAAGGCAGCACCCAAGAGTGCCCAGTTGCAAGAGGAAATGGCGCGGCTCAACGTGCACATTGTCCCCCAAGGCTACATCCGCAGCTGAGTGTTCAGCCTACCCTAGAGGAGAAGATCCGGAAGGCCCAAGAAACCGATGAGAATCTGATGAAGATCCGCAAGCATACATGAGAGAACAAGGCCCCTGATTTTAGAGTGGATGACCAAGGCACTCTGTGGTATAAAAATAGGATATGCGTGCCTGAAGGCAGAGATTTCCGGCAGACCATCATGGATGAGGCACACAACTCGGCATATTCCATTCACCCGGGATCCACCAAGATGTACATGGACTTAAAACAGAAGTATTGGTGGAATGGGATGAAAGCAGACATTGCACGGTTCGTCGCCCACTGTGACACTTGTTAGAGAATCAAAGCCGAACACCAGAAACCCGCAGGACTATTGCAGCCTTTACCAATCCCGATATGGAAATGGGACGAAATAGGCATGGATTTCATTGTAGGGTTGCCAAAGACTCAGAAAGGACATGATTCCATATGGGTGGTAGTGGACCAACTCACTAAAGTCGCTCACTTTCTACCCGTACGGACCACGTATGGAGGAGAGAAGTTGGCAAAACTCTACATAGAAAACATAATAAAGTTGCATGGAGTGCCTAGCAGGATAGTCTCAGATGGAGGGACCCAGTTCACCTCTAGGTTTTGGAAAAGCCTGCACAAAGCCATGGGAACCAAGCTGGATTTCAGCTCGGCGTATCATCCGCAGACAGATGGACAGACCGAAAGGGTAAACCAGATTCTGGAAGACATGTTCAGAGCATGTGTCCTCACCTATGGCAAAGATTGGGAGCAGAGTCTGCCATATGCAGAATTTTCCTACAACAACGGCTACCAAGCAAGCCTGGGAATGTCACCGTTCGAAGCACTATACGGGAGGAAATGTAGGACACCCCTGATGTGGTCAGAAGTAGGAGAGCGTGCCCTGGTTGGGCCCGCACTTATAAAAGAAGCCGAAGAGCGAGTAGCCGACATCCGAGAAAAGTTGAAAGCCGCCCAATCCCGACAAAAGAGCTACGCATACAAGAAGAGGCGTGAAGCAAGCTTCAATCCGGGAGATTTGGTTTACCTCAAGGTTTCACCTATCCGAGGGACTCAGAGATTTCAAGTGCACGGAAAGTTGCCCCCTCGGTACATCGGACCATATAAAGTACTAAAGAGGGTCGGAGCAGTAGCATACCGGTTGGAGCTACCCGAAGAAATGTCAGATGTACACCCAGTGTTTCAGATCTCCCAGCTACGCAGATGTTTGAAGGTTCTTGAAGAAAAGCGAGTACTGGTAGAAACCATCGATCTACAGCCAGACCTTAGGTACCAGGAGGTGCCCGTCAAAATTCTGGACATAGTGGTCAAGCAGACGAGAACATCAGAAGTACGAGTGTGCAGAGTCCAATGGAGCAGACACGGAGTGGAAGAAGCCACGTGGGAACGAGAGGACGCGTTGAAGAAGTAGTTTCCCCACCTGTTCGAAACCTAGCCGAATCTCGAGGGCGAGATTCATTTTTAGTGGGGTAGGTTTGTAACGCCCGCGTTTTTAGCTCCAAATAAATCACCTAATAAATCACGCGTGTTTTCAAAACTATCCAGCTGAGCTCATTTTCCCCTTTCGAAACCCTAGTCACCGTCTCCCTCTCCCACCCTCGGCGCGCGTGCCGCGAATCCCGCCGCCACCGCCCGCATTCAAGCCGGCACCCATGCGTGCCACCCCAGCCCCGTGGTCGGCCACCGTGCCGGAAATCCCGCGCATGCCGCGGTCCCGCCGGCCAGACCGCCTCACCATCACCGCCGTCCTGAAAATCACGCCGACGCCCGGAAATCGGAAAACCCCACAAAACCTTTCCCCTAATTTCCATAGCATTTTTCCCTAATTTCTAAACCTTTTTCTTTTTCCTTTTTCCATTTTCTTTCCTTCTTTTTCTCCTTCCTTTCTTTTCTTCCTTCCTTTTCCTTTTCTTTCCTTTCTTTCTTTTCTTTTTCCTCTTTCCTTTCTCCCTTCCCTCTCTCTTCCTCCCTTCTCCTTCTCCCTCCCGCGGCCGGGCGCGCGCGCCCGCGCCCGGCGCCGTTGACCGCGCCGGCGCCCCGGCCCAGGCCGACGGCGCGCCCCGTCCCCCACGCCCCCGGGCCCGCGCGCCGGCCGGCAAAGACGCCACCGGGTGCACCGCCCGCGGGGGGCCCCACCCGCGCCGCGGCCTGGCAGCCGGTGACCACCATTAAAGGCGTGCTCGCCGGACACGCCACCGTGTCGCCCTTCCCCCTCCGCGAGCACCTGCACGACACATCCAATCACACAGCACCGCAGTCCACCGCGAATCCCGGCCGCAGCCTTGCCGGAAGGGGGTCAACGGCGAGATTTTTCCCACCGCCATTGTTGAAACTTCCCGAGCTCGAGGATCCCCGGCCGAACCGCCTTTCCCCGCCTATAAAAGGGGTCGGCCGCTCCCCAGGCCGCCGCACCTCACCACGGCCACCTCCTCCCCTTGCCTGAGCACTAGAGCGCCGCCGCCCCTAGCACCACCACCACCGGTCCGGCGCCGCCCGTGGAGCCATCTCCTCGCACCGCCTCGACCCAAGGTGAGTGAGGGAGAAGAACCCCCTCGTCGCCCTCCTCCTTTTCCCCCTCTCTCCGTCCGCGTTCGTGGCCGAGAGGCCGGCGGGCCACCGCCGCCCGAGCCCCTCCGCTGCCCCTGACTGGGGCGCAAGCCAGAGGATGAAGAAGGCCTTTTGGCCAAAAACCCCCTACCCCTTTCCTCTTTCCCCAAAGCCCCCTGTCACTATTCCCTCTCTCTCCCTTTCCTTTCATTTAGCCCCTACCCTTTAAACAAATCCACCAAAATCCCCTGCCCTTTACCAATAAATCCCTAGGTTATTTTAGTTAAACCCTCACCCTACCTAGATATTATATTTAGGTCATTTTATTTTAAAATAAATTTCTAACCGGCCCTAATTAATTTTAAACATCTCTTTTAACCCGATATTTCATGCGCGATTTTAATCCAAATCGCGCCCAACCTTCCTCACACCCGTGCCGGGTATACCGCCACCCATCCGTCACCCAAAACCCCTGCATAATATTTATTTCCCCTATTTTATTTAATTATCTTCCGCGAGCTCAGCGGAGAGATTGTGTATGCTTATTGCTTGCTTGCCTATGTGTGCGCTATAGCCGATGGAGTAGACGAATGAAGGTACCCTGAGCAGGAGATCGGAGCTGACTACTGCGAGCAAGAGCCCAAGGTCCCGAACGCCGAGCCGGCACTCCTTGAAGACTTTGAAGACGGCAAGTTCAATCTCATCCTTTGATGCATGCTTTGGTCCTAGTTTTATAAATATAACCCTATACCCATTTTATAAATTGCATATTGTTTTACTGCAAAAACATGGCAGGATAGCCACCCTTGACTGCTATGATTGAACCTTGTTTTGGCCTAAATGAGTGCTTTAAAAATGTGTGAGTGCTTTCAAAATGTGTGAGTGCTTTAAAAATGGAAATGGGATATGTTTGGAAAATGAGTAAAGAATTGGGTAGACGGGATGGACGTGTGTGTCAGGAGTATGGGTGAGCTCGTACCTGTGTGGTTGAGCATGTTGGAAGTTGTCCATCTTGTCGGCTACGGACCGGGTTGCGTGACGTCTCACCTGACCCAAATCATCGTACAACCACTCGACCGTTGTATGTGGCAACGACTTAGCATAAACCCCACTAGTTAATCTACTTGCCATCTGGTGTGCGGGTGAGCGGCGGAAGACCAAGGAGTAGGGGTACGCTCTGTGTGAGGTACGCCCTGGTTATGTGTGATAACCCCTTGGTTGCTTCCGTGATGGCTCGTAGGGTTAGCTAAGGTGGGTAATGGCTTTGATAGGATCCGCACCGGCACTAAGGTGTCCTTGTGACGGTACCCTACTTGTGGGTAAAGATGTACAACCTCTGCAGAGTGTCAAACCTATTCGAATAGCCGTGTCCACGGTATTGGACGAGTCACTGTGTGGTCACAAAAACTAGTGTTTGGGTTTGGGATGTTTTCTGGTGTGAGTTGTTTTCCGGGTGAAGTGTGTGGCTGTGTGCCTGGGCTACTGCGGACGGGGAGTCCGGTAGTTCCACAGTGGTTTTCCTAAAAACAATTGAGTCACTTTGGTTATGAAAATGATTTGTGAAAACCTTTTTGAAATGAATCCCTGCATGAGTGAGTTTGCAAAATGAACCTTAACCTGATCCTTGATATACTCCATGCATGATTATGCTTATAAGCCCCTCCGTGGGTGGGGTTGGATTTCCTGAGTACGTATGTGCTCACCCTTGTTTTACTAACTATTTTTCAGAGGAGGATCCCGATTACATTCCCGAAGACGTCGAGTAGGTCGCGGCCCTACACCCAACCATGCCTGTGTACCCAGGGCCTCCACAAAGAGCTTCCATGGTGTGGTACTCTGATGAGGCGTTGGAAGCCTTTGCTATCATAATGTGGTCGTTAGCGTTTGTGTTGTTCCTTGTAGCGTTGGCACTTCCGTGCCCTCTGTGTCGCCGTGATGTAAAAGACTGATCCACCTGTTGTAATAAATGTGTTACCAGCCTCCTGGGACTGGTATTTGTGTCACATTTAGTCACCTCTGATGAGGGGACGCTTCATACTACTTCTGCTCCTACTTCAACTAGTAGTAGTTACCACTAATCCACTAATCAAGGTGCCACTTCTTTGTCCATGGTGTACCCGACGCTATGTTGCAGCTGCTCACGGACGAGGATGTCGCTCTGTTGCCACCGCCTGTGGAAGATGGTGGCAGACCTCCCAGGGTGCCGCCCGCGGATGAGGCCGTCCCTCCAATGCCGCCGCCAGAGGATGATGTCGCTGCTCCATGGCGGCCAGTCAAGCACGGCCTTGGCGCCACTGCATGGCAGATGATGATGGCTGGTCGATGATGGCCTCTGCTCGACGAGGATGGCAGAGATCGACTATGGCCGACCGATGAGAGAGAGGATGACGACGATTGGAGACGACAGTTCCCCGGCGAGTGACGGTGCTTCCGCGCCCTCACCCCTGGCACCTCGTGCTAACTTGCGAGGGGTGCGATGTTTCAGAGACACATGATCTTGCATTTCATTTTGTTCCACAAACTCCGAATCATCAGAGGATGTGTCAGCCACCACCCGAATGGTCCTCCTCTCTGCCTCCTCTTCATTAGACCACTGGAGACCCTCCCTTTCATCAAAAGAGGAGGATGTGGCTTGCATCACACCTCTAGGAGACAATGGCTCCATGGGGAGAGGAAGGGAGCGCTGTGCGAGGATGGGGTTTTTTGTTGGTTGCAAGAGTTGGGAGACGAAGGGAGCGTTGTGCGAGGATGGGGTTTTTTGTTGGTTGCAAGAGTTGGGAGAGGAAGAGGGTGTTGTGCGAGAATTGGGTTTTTTTTGTTGGTTGCAAGAGTTTGGAGAGGAGAAGAGGTCGCTGGGAGGAAGGGGGATATTTATGGCCAGAGGAACCCATTTATCTATTATTGCAAAAACTACTCCCGAAAAGATTAGAGTAGTTGTGGGATCCGTTCAGTTCAAACTACTTCAATTTTTACCAAATTTACACTTATATCTTCATATAAACTTATTGGGAAGTGAGAATTGCATTCTTTTGTGGATGGAGGGAGGACGTTCCGAGGAAGGGGGAAAGACCATTCAACGGAATGTAAACGGACCGGAAGAAATAATTGTAGTCTAGAAGGTCCTTTTAGCAAGACATCAGTATACCGGACCTTCTGGACTACCTTTTTCACTCATTTGTCTTTGATGGAGCTGTAACTCCTCCATTGTTTCTCCCACAACCTTGTTCTCTGGCTATTCTGTCAATGATGCCTCGTCCCTGGGCAAATCTTATTCCTGACATTGTTGTGAGTGTCACCAATAAGATCAATGATGCAAGAGATTTCATCATGTTCAAAGCTGTCTGCAAGGGTTGGAACTGCACTCGTTCAGGTGAGGCACACCAGTTTGACCCTTGGATTCTGAAATCTGAATTAATCGGTGAATCTGGAGCAGTGACATTCACATCCGTTGCTGATATGCGGCTTTTTGAGGTCTCCTTTCCTGCATTGGCTGGGAAAAGGACCAAATTGATTGGTTGTGGAGGATCTGGAAGCCTAGTCGCCTTAGGTTGCAGAGATTGGTGCAACACGCTCATGCTGAATCCTTTTTCTCCTCGGAAGCACATTCGCCTTCCTTGACTTCTGAAATGGAGCCAAATGGCTACTCTCCAAGCTTGTATCTTGTGCCTTGAAACAGCAACTAGTGCAAAGTCATTTGTCGTGATTACTTTCTTTTGGCTAGAGAAATGTTTTGCAGCGCTTGAGTCATTGCCCGTTTCCATGTGGCATTTGGGTAGCCAATCCGACTGGACTACACTTCCTTTGGAAGATTTCTAGTGCAGTTCTTCTAAACACATGCGGATCTACTTGGGGCAGGACCTTCCGGCACCTCCCCATCCTGTTGGACTTTGGTTGTCATGGGTTATTGGCATGGGTGAGGACCATGTGTGGTTCGAGGACCGGTGGATGGTCGCTCCTGGTGTGATGAGTGATTGACAATGTTGTGTGGACTGATTCTTGGCTAAGTATTGCAGGTGCAGGTTGCGGGCTTGACTGGTGTTGGTGCAGGTGAAGAACAAGTGCGAAAGGTCGTTACCGGTGAGGCCTCCAGGTGTGGAGAAGACAAGTAGGCTTCGTTCGAGGGACCCGGTGGCCAGCGGAGTCAAGTGGGGCTCGCATGGTGGCAAGAACGACAAGATGAAGTCATGGATGGTTTCTTGGTTGAGCCTCAAAACCAATGTCGAGTCGGGACTACGTGGGAGCCGAGTCATGAGTGGTGATAGGCGGAGGCTACACCGAGTTCGCGGGGTTTCCAGTGGTTCACCAGAAAACCACTGGGTTCCTTGGTTGATCCACAAAGCTAAGACCGAAGAACCAAAGATGGAGGTGCAGCAGCTCCAGACCGGTCTGACCGATGGGTACCGGTCTGATCAGTGAGGAGCACCGGTCTGACCGGTGTGCGACGACGCAGTCCGGAGACTTCGAAGCGGAGGACACGCGTCGGGATCGCAAGGTTTGCGTCGAGGCTAAGCAAGTTTGCGGTCACTGGGCATCCGTCTGATGGAGCAATGACATAGATTTCCGAATTCGCCCTCGAGGGGCATGTATCCCTAATTAGCTAGTAAGGGTATTTTAGACTTTGGGTTGACTCCATATAACCCAAGAGGTGAGAGGATGGCAGCCCACTCTTGGAACCCTAGCTCATTTGGTTTTCCTATTTTCCCTTCCTATTTTCTCTAGGATTTCTATAGGACTAGCTTGAGAGCTTCATGGTGAGATCTTGTGAGAGGGTTGGATGATCGGGCGGCAAGCTAGACCTTCTATGAACCTCTTTGTGATGTATAGATGATTCGGCGTGGTTCCTCAAGGCTTGGATGTGTTGTTTTTGGTGATTTTCGGAGCCCTTTCTTGGCGTTTTTCTTGGAGGGATTTCGAGGCCGTCTTCTTGAGGATTTGTTGGAGGATGTATGCATGAACCCCTCGTGGTTCTTTTCCCTTTGATTCCCCTCCCAAATCTATGAGAAAAGGGGCTTGCTTTTGGGGTTTTCGTTGTCTTAGAGTTTAGTGTGTTCTTGGCGGAAATCCTTTGATTTCTCTTGTTTCAACGAGTTTTGGTGGACCATAACTTGGCTATGGAGGGCCCATGAGGTGTTCCTACTATCCCCAAAGTCTTGTTTGAATCCGTGGAGCGAATCGGGAGATCGGGAGTTGGTTTTGGAGGAGTTGACCCGCGGGTGTTGTTCATCCCGAGCTGCCCAGGCTTGATCGGTCTGACCGGTGCTAGTAACCGGTCTGACCGGTGTGTGCCATTTGTGGGATTTGCCTCAGGTGAGTTGCTTGACTCGTGTGGCTTTGGGTCGTGGTGTTGTTGGTCAGTTCTTGGTCTGTTTGGAGTTGTTTCGCTAGTTTTTGTGTAGGGTTTTTCTTTCGTGCAGGTTGTGTTTTGAGGGTGTTTTTGTTCCAGGGCCTAGCGAAGTCACTGAGGCTCTCTAGAACATTTGTTGTGCGGTTGCTGCAGTGACCGGCCTGACCGGCTCTGCCCACCGATCTGGCCGGTGTCACCGGTCTGACCGGCGCAGGCCATCGGTCTGACCGGTGTAGCACAGGCAGCAAGCCGTGCAAGTTTCCGTTGTGGGAGTTGGTATGTTTTGGCTCGGAAGGTTGTTTGTTGGTTCTTAGGATCAGTAGCACTCCATTGGCTACGTGGTCTTGACCAACTTGGGTAGTTGAGTCGGAGATGTGTGTTGGAAGCCGTGTTCATCTTGTTGGAGTCTCAATCTCCTTCGAGAAGAATTTTTATCGGCTCCCATTCACTCCCCCCTCTCTGGTTCGCCATTTCGGTCCTTCAATGGGAAACTCTTCTCTACTCAAAGGTGAAGACCGATTGTTCTTTGTTGTTCTGGAGGAGAAAGAAGCTGAGGTGGTAGAATTAACTTTGCATTCATTCGTGGGGGACATTTGGTAACCTACTCCCTGAGAGAGAGAGCTCCTGAGTACCGGAATAAGATCATCTTGTTTAGTCCTAGCAAGTGCATTGTTACTGAAGAGCATGCCATTTCTGGTTTGGCTGACCTGAGGGCAAATCATATTTACTTCCTACGAACTTATCATCACGATGAAAAGAATGAGTACTGGATCTACCAACAGGGAATAGGTATTGTTCTATGCGTCAACACTACTCCAAGGATCCGCATTAAGCAGGTTCGTGGGGACTGGATTTGGCCGAGAGGAACGTGGCTGTTGCCTAGCAACCCGTAATGAGGAACTTCGATTGTGTACCACCTGTAGCGCAATTCAATGTACAAATATCTATATTATTATCCTTCGTTAATTATTCCATGCATTTATATGAGTTTCTACCACAATCACTATAGGGAACAAGCAGTTATGCATTCGATAATCAGGAAGGTCCTTCTCGCAAAACATCAACAAAGTGGACAAGTATCAAACATCATAAGATGACATCTCACAGCTACTCATCACCACAAAGTTCACACCACCAACAATTAGCAAATACCAAAATACAAGCATGATTAGGAACTCTAAACTGTCTACTAGCAATAACACCACGATTCACATTATTCCTCATTGTTGTCCTTGTTGAGCGACCTCTTATATGAGGCTTGTCTCAACGATTCCCTCACCTTCTTCACCACAAATGTTGCAGAATGCAAGAGCTGCTTGACTGTCTGCAGCTCAACGACAGTCTCTTCAATCTCCATCTTAGCCTTTGCACATTCTTCCTTCTACATCCTTGCCTCCCTTTCAACTTTTAGGTACATGTTGGCTTCACCCTTTTCTGTAGGAGACAACAGAGCATCGTTTCTCATTTTCTTTCTCATCTCAAGCAAGTTATGGGTTACCTCCCCGTAGTATCACGTTATCGTCTGTAGCAAAACTGCTTTGACATTGGCCTCCTCCTTAGCTTTTCATTAGGATCTATAACGATGACTTCACGAGGACCTGGCATCGACGATCTGGAGATTTCAGAGTCTACTCCAAACACCTTTAAAATGCATGAATATAGTCTGTTAACCCAGATCCCCAAATCCAGAATTCCCCTTAACTAGTATGACAGATCAAAGTAGCATGGCTAAACAGAGGACTGACTGACTGGACTGAGTCCCGCTTCTCCGTTCGCTGCTAGGGTCGCCACGATTCGCCATTCCTGCCACAGGCAACAATAGATCTAAGCACCGATGATTCACCATAAGGAAAAGGAGTGTGGTGCCGGTGTGTCTCTTGCAGAGTTGCAGTAGTGTACGCCGCGTCGTCGAGAGAAATGAGATATATACACTTGTCTGTGGGAAAACTTTTTTTGGTTGTCACGCACGCTTTTCTCCTGCCAACTTACCAGAACCTCCCCGTGCAATTGTTGGGGTAGTTGCACAATTGTTTCTTAGGAGGTCCTTCCTGCAAACCATCCAAACAAACAACATCTTAGCTTTTCCTCCCTTTTTACCACTAGGAAGGTCCTCCTTGCGGAACATCAACAGGCCAGAGTTTCCTCAATCAAAACTTCCCCTTCTCTATCTATTACCACCATACCTCCATTGTTCTTCCTCTACCTCCATTGCAACGCATATGAATTCTGAATGGTGAGTATGCTCCAAATGAATGAGTTTGGATCTTCTACGGAGATTGTGTATAAATTCGGTATGATCAATGCATACAACCGCCCAATCATATGTGCGTATTTCATGAGGAAAGATTCACTCTAAGAGAGACATGCACTTGTCCTGCAATTGTGTGCAGTTAGCCTGAATTGCCCATCATATAAATAAAGTCCCAGTTTCCTCGCTTGTCATGTCCCACATCTTTGACACACAGTGCAACTTCAACCTTTCGACTTGGTACATGTCGACGTCCGAGAGTAAATAAGGCCAGGCATTGGTAGGAGTGCCCCATAAATCAGCCTCCTCCGGGAGTGATCCTTCACTAGCATATTTGATAAGGACTGAGAAGCCATCAGGGTGTGTATCAATAATTGTAACAGTTTCAGAGCTAGACTCCACTCCTGGGCCGTAGAGCATTGCCTTCATCACACAAGATACTTTTGCCACATCGGTACGTATCGCTCGTATCACCTGGCATTGTGCACGTACGTGGAACACAACTTCCACAGTAGCTTGGGCTGCAACACTTTCACATATGCTTCTTTGCACTGATGGAGGAGGAACTTCAGTGCAGTCGTCCTCCAGTACTGAAACAACACATGATATGTGTATGTGATCTTCACTGGATGTCAAGCGCTCATTGTCTTGATGCTCCACTAGACATTCAAATCATCTTTCTTGTAGATCCCGATTCATGAACCAAACTTCTTTTGTAGCTTGAACTCGAAACATATCATCTCCATCATTTGGGTCTCCAGCCATCGCACGCAACAGTACTCGCACCTATGTGGAAGCAGTCATAGGCTTCGCAAACAATAACATAATGCGACTGTATCGCCATGTGTGAGTGTGTGTATTCATAGCAGCAACGAGACACGTACCATTTGGGATTTGTGCAGAGGAACGAGGATGATGACAATGCTAAGAGCCATGTGTGGTTCGAGGACCAGTGGATGGTCGCTTCTTGGTGTGATGAGTGATTGACAATGTGGTGTGGACTGAGTTTTGGCTAAGTATTGCAGGTGCAAGTTGCGGCTTGACTGGTGTTGGTGCAGGTGAAGAACGAGCACGAAAGTTCGTTGCTGGTGAGGCCTCCAGGTGTGGAGAAGACAAGTAGGCTTGGTTCGAGGGACCCGGTTGCCAGCAGGGTCAAGTGCGAGCCGCATGGTGGCAAGAACGGCAAGATGAACTCATGGACGGTTTCTTGGTTGAGTGATAGAGGAGAAATGCCCGATATTTTGGTGAGTGGAGATAACTTCGATCTGGTGGGAGGCGACCCTCACAATCTGACTACGACGAGCGAGACTCGAAGCGCTAATGCAATCGCTGAACGAACTCCCGATGGTTACCAACCTTGCTGGCGCAAGATCAGCCTAATCACAAAGATCAATTCCTGTGCGCAATCGAAGAACGAACAAGAATCTGAGGCGAGCAATCTTAATATCACTCGAAGGTGGAGTTCTAAATCACAAAGGACAACACGTATTTGTGTGTGTTCTGGTGTAGCTAAGAGACTCACGAATGTAACCCTTATCAAGCAACACCTACACTTGGCGTTGAATCTCTTTTGTCTCATCCGGGTTTGTACAGTACGGGGCGCGGTTTGGGAGCTGAGCGCCGGGAATGAGGTCGATCTAGTGCTCAATGCCAAGAAGTGGTGGAAGACCTGGTGGCAAGTCTTTGGGAAAGACATCACCGTACTCCTGCAAAAGGTTAGCAACCGCAGGCGGAATATCCAAAGATGGTGCATCATCAAGGGAACCAAGCACACTAAAGCATACAAGTGCATAGCATGGCAAATGAGCATCTCGATTATCATCAAAATCAGCACGTGTAGCAAGTAAAACAGGAGCATTCAACTTAATTTCAGATTTATCCGAAGTGGATGGTGATGGTTCCTGTTCTTTAGCAGTTTTAACAGCTCTAGCAAGATCATCTTTAACAATTTGTTCCGATGTCATAGGGTGTATAATTATTTTCTGTCCCTTAAACATGAGAGAATAATGATTCGAATGACCATGATGCAAGCTATCAGTATCATATTGCCAAGGTCTACCAAGTAACAAAGAGCATGCTTCCATAGGAACAACATCACAATCAACATAATCAGAGTAAGCACCTATAGAAAAAGGAATGCGCACCAATCGTGATACTCTAATTTTACCACCATCATTAAGCCATTGAATGTGATACGGGTTGGAAAGCTTACGAATGGGTAAAGACAACTTCTCAACCAGTATAGTACTCGCCAAATTGTTGCAGCTGCCGCTGTCGATGATGATGCGAATCGACCGCTCTTGCACAACACCCTTCGTATGGAACAAAGTGTGTTGTTGATTCTTCTCGACCGGGGAGACCTGTGTACTAAGAACACATTGGACAACAAGACTCTCGTACCTATCGGCGTCCCCCGGATTGACATGTATGTCCGTCTTAGCTGCATTGTTAGTGGCAAGCAAAGTATGTTCAAATTCTTCTGAATCACTAGCTGAAGAGTACTCACCATTGTCACAAATGAGTAATGTGTGCTTGTTCAGACAGTTCCGAGCCATGTGGCCACGTCCGCTGCAACGAAAGCACGTGATATCCCGTGTACGACCTGTGGTGGATGTTGCGCCTATGGGTGGGGTGGCTCCTGCCGGCGTAGTTGTCTTCTCACGCGGTGTAGGTGTGGATGGTGCAGGGAGAGCAGGTGCTGAACTGGATGACGAGTTTCTACCTGCAAAAGTGTTAGAATATGTCCTCGAGTGGCGTCCCTGCACTTTGTGTTTAGCTTTGCAAGCAAACTTGAATAATTGGGTCATGTCAGCATATTCTTTATAATCAAAGATGTCCTGAATTTCGCGGTTCAAACCACCAACAACGCGTGCCATTGCAGCGTCGAGTTCCTCCAATATTCCACAACAAACCATACCTTTTTGCAACTCCTAGTAGCAGTCCTCAACAGACTGTGAACCTTGCTGAAATTGCTGCATTCTGTTAAGCAAATCACGAACATAATATGACGGCACAAAGCGATGTCGCATAGCAGTTTTTAATTGCTCCCAAGTGTTCGGAACAGCAGTAGAACTTTTATTCTTATACTCACGCCACCAAATTAAAGCAAAATCAGTAAATTCACTAATGGCAATCTTAACTTGAGAGGTAGCAGCAATATCATGACATGAAAATTTTTGTCCAACTTCTAATTCTCAATCAAGATATCCAGCAGCATCATATTTGCCATTAAAGGGTGGAATTTTAAATTTGATTTTAGAGAAGGAATCATTACCAGTGGGGCGGCGTGGTACACGGCGGGCTTTGCCTCGGCGGTCAGCATCCTCCTTCTCATCATCACCCACGCATCCTTGGGCCACCAAATTAGTGACCACCGTGTTCAATGCATCGAGTCGTGACACGATGGCGTCGAGCGTCGTCTTGGTGGCTATCTGCATGAGATCAAGCTGGTCGAACCGCGCGTTGGCCGTAGTAACTGTGGAATCCACCCGCTCGTGGATCGTCTTGATGTCTGTGACAAGGCCATCAATCTCAGCCCGCATGTCCTGTAGCTGTTTCTTGTCGTCGTCTCCTGCCATGGTTAGCGCAAACACAAAACAAAAACGGACGCCAACACAGGGGTGGAACAGCTCACAAAGGCGCTCAAACTAATGCTATTATCAAATTCTTATCTGTTCTTACCACGCATACAAGGGTGACCTGCAACCAACCGGTTGAACTCGCGAAAGATTGGAGGAGCGATTGCCTAGAGAAACAAAATCTGCTCGTCGTAGGAATATGTGGAGTTCTAGGTAGGCTGCACTCAAGTCAAGGATTAGCACACTCAAACAATAATGCAAAGTTGAATGATAGTGCTAAACACGAAACAAACGCTGCTGGCAACAAGTGAAATCGAAAGGACAACAAGGTGGAGAGGGTGCAGCAAATGCTGTTTTTTTGCAGAAGTCCTCAAAACTGATAATATGAATATTGAGGATCTCGAACAACAAATTACCACACACACTTTTTCTGAAAGTACAGGGGTATTCCGGTAATTAAAAGATACTCTCTCTCTCTCTAGAGTAAAGACAAACTCAGAATATGGTACTGGAAAAGAGAGAGGCGATGGCTCGGTGTGGGGGTACGTAGCACGATCTGGGAGAGATAGCTACCAGGGCATGCACGGTGCATACCGAAAGGCTTGCGAGCCAGGAGAAACTGTGGCGCAAAACTCCTTCACCGAGACGAATTGGTTCCCGTTTCCCACTTGGACTGTGCGGCGGTATCTCTTTTTTTGGATTCTTTTTTTCCTTTTTTGACTGCTTTCCTTCTTTCTTTTTTCTTTTTTTGACCTACCGCACCACAGAATAGGGATGGGCGACCGAGAGGCGGCTGCGTGATGGATGTGCGCACGAGGTGGCGTATGGATGAGTAGCGGAGATGAAACTAGGGTTACAAGAAAAGATGGAACAAAAGGTAGAAAACACAAGTAACCAACAATAATTGAACGCGTAAGCACACAAATTCAACAAAGATACTTATTGAAAGAATGTGCACGGCTAACCTGAAAGTAAATTTTTGTTGGGTTTTCTGGGGACTGTAGGAAGGGGAAAATACTAGATAAACTCACCGATCAACTTGGGAATCTGATACCACTTGATAGAGGCGAAGTGCGCGATCTTTCGGTGAGTGGAGATAACTTTGATCTGGTGGGAGGTGACCCTCACGATCCGACTACGACGAGCGAGACTCGAAGCGCCAATGCAATCATTGAACCAACTCCCGATGGTTACTGACCTTGCTGGCGCAAGATCAGCCTGATCACGAAGAGCAATTCCTGTGCGCAATCGAAGAATGGACAAGAATTTGAGGCGAGCAATCTTAATATCACTCAAAGGTGGAGTCCTGAATCATAGAGGACAGCACGTATTTATGCGTGTTCTGGTGTAGCTAAAGCTAGATGTAAAACAAAACTCGAGTTGTAAAAGATACATGACTCTGACTAATAAAGGGGGCGCAGCCCCTAGAGGAGCGGCGACCAGCAAAGGGGCGCCGCCCCTAGCGTCGTGGATGCGGGGTTGCAACCCTAGGCGCCCTCTTGGGCCAGTCCTAGGCGCCCACGCACAAGGCCTCCTGTTGGGCCAGCCTTGAGTCTTTCGGGCCTTCATTCTTCAGCATCATGACGAAGTTGAACTCTCTTGCATAGGCCCGAGTAATTGGCCCAGAAGGTGGTGCCGAAGATGGTGTTGCCGGTGCTGGAGTAGGAGAAGGTGCTGCTGGTGTACATGTACTCGTGGTGTCCTCATCATTGAGCCTCAAAACCAAGGTCGAGCCGGGACTTTGTGGGAGCCGAGTCATGAGTGGTGATTGGCGGAGGCTACACCGAGTTGGCGGGGTTTCCGGTGGTTCACCAGAAAACAACTGGGTTCCTTGGTTGTTCCACAAAGCCAAGTCCGAAGAACCGAAGAAGGAGGTGTAGCAGCATCAAACAGGTCTGACCGGTGGGTCTGACTGGTCTGATCGGTGAGTCTGACTGGTCTGACCGGTGTGTGACGACACAGTCTGGAATCTTCGAAGCGGAGGATACGCATCGGGATTGCAAGGCTTGCGTCGAGGCTAAGCAAATTTGCGGTCCGATGGTGTGAAGACAAAGACTTCCAAATTCGCCCTTGAGGGGCATGTATCCCTAGTTAGCTAGTAAGGGTATTTTAGCTTTAGTTTGCCTCCTATGACCCAACTGGTGAGAGGATGGCAACCATCTCTTGGAACCCTAGCTCATTTTGTTTTCCTATTTTCCTTAAGATTTCCATAGGACTAGCTTGAGAGCTTCATGGTGAGGTCTTGTGAGAGGGAAGGATGATCGGGCGGCAAGCTAGACCTTGTATGAACCACTTTGGTATGTATAGATGATTCAACGTGGTTCCTCAAGGCTTGGATGTGTCTTTCCCATTTCTCCTTTTTGGTGATTTTCGGAGCCCTTTATTGGCGACTTTCTTAGAGCGATTTGGATGCCTTTCTCTTTGAGATTTGGTGGGGGATGTATGCTTGAACCCTTCGTGGTTCTTTTCTCTTTGATTCCCCTCCCAAATCTGTGAGCAAAGGGTCTCGATTTTGGGATTTGCTTGGCTCTAGGGTTAGAGGCGTTTTTGGAGGCATTTCTTCTTCCTCTCTCGATTTAGCAAATTTTAGTGGACCAACTCTTTGCTATGGAGTGCCCATGAGGTGTTCCTACTATCCCCAAAGTCTTGCACAAATCCGTGGAGCGATTCGGGAGATCGGGAGTTGGATTTGGGGAGTTGATCCGCAGACGCTGTTCATCCCGAGCTGCCTAGGAATGAGCGATCTTACCGGTGCTCTTGACCGGTCTGATAGGTGCGAGCCCCTGGTGGGTTTTGTCTCGGGGAACTACCGTTTTCATGTTGTTTTGTTCCGTGGTCCTGCTGGTCAGTTCTTGGCTTGTTTGGAGTTGTTTTGCTAGGCTTTGTGATGGGTTCTTCTTCCTTGCAGGTTGTGTTTTGGAGGTGTTTTTTTTGTTCCAGGGCCTAGAGGAGTCACTGAGGCTTCCTAGAATGTTTGTTGTGCGGCTGTTGTAGCCACTGGCTTGACCGGTGTTGTCCACCGGTCTGACCGGTATAGCACAGGCAGCAAGTCGTGCAAGTTTCCGCTATGCGTGTTGGTGAGTTTTGGTTTGGAAGACTGTGTGTTGGTTCCTAGGACCAGTAACACTCCAGTGGCTACGTGGTCTTGACCAACTTGGGTAGTTGAGTCGGAGACGTGCTTGGTTGCTGTGTTCGTCTTGTTGAAGTGTCCATCTCCTTCAAGAAGAAATTTTATCAACGGTTGCTAGTTTCAGTCCTTCAATTGGTATCAGAGCCGGTTTGGGTCTTTATTGACGTTAGACAATCTAAGATCCAAAGATGGCGTACCAGGAACAAGGTTCGTGTCCTCCGCACTTCAATGGGAAGAACTACCAGACGTTCCTCCGCGGAAAGGGTCAGATCCTTTGGGATGTTACGGTGAACACAGCTTATGTTCATCCCTATGAACTTCCTTGCTCCAGGATCGAGGAACATGTTCAACGCCCACAACAAGGCGATCGACTACCTGTACCGTGCTCTGTGTCAATCTGAATTCGATCGGGTTCAAACAGAGGACTTGGCATGTAGGATTTGGTTGGAGCTGAAGAATGCTCATGCTGGGAATGCCGATGTTTAGGCACGGTTGTATGCGACTTACCGTAGAGAGTAAGAGAACTTCACTCATCTTCCCAGTGAGTCTATTGATGCCTTGTTCCAGCGGTTCATGGTGGTTGTGAACAACATGAGGGCCAACGTCGACGTCCTCCTGTATGATGACTATGATAGAGCTGTAAAGCTCTTACACGCGCTGGATCGTACCGTGTGGGATGGAAAGGTCGATGCCATTCTTGAGTCTGAGAAGTACACCACTCTGACAGTGAACGAGCTATTCTCGAAGCTCAAGTCTGCTGAGGTTGATAGTGGTTTGAAAGCCCGTCTTGAGAAACCGACTAACTCCCATAGTTTTGCTCTCGTCGGTGGCAATGGGTCTAAGTCTAACGCTAACACATCCTCTAGGTTGTATTCTCTGTCTTCTTTGATGTCTTTGCCAGACAAGGAGTTCGACGTGCTTGGAGAGGATGAGCTGGCGGTGCTGACCAGGCGGTTCGAGAGGCTGCACGAGAACTAAGCGAACACGAGGAGGACAACATAGATGTGCTTTCAGTGCGGCAAGCCAAGACACTTCATCGCCAACTGCCCGAAGAAGATGGAGAACAAGAACGGATACAAACACCAGTTGAACAAGGACGGCAACTACCGATCGAGGCGCGATCACAAGCACAAGAACAAGCACAAGGACGATCGACGGTCGTGGAAGAAGGACGGTCACGGCAGGAAGGCCTGAGCGCCACCTACTCTTCCTCAAGCTAGAGTAGCAGTGAAGATGAAGGTGATCAACGCAAGAACAAGAAGGCGTCCAAAAACTTGAGCGGGTTGAGCTGCTTCGCGTGAGATGGCTTCTGCGGCATGGCTTGTAGCTCCGGCAACAAGAAGAGTCACCAGAGCGACTCAGATTCTGACTCCGAGGATGAGGTATGTGACGAGCTTCCCTTCTTGCGTGAGGAGAATGAGCGTCTTGGCAAGTTGCTTGATGATCGTGATGACATGCTTAGAGAGGCAAAGAAGATGAGGAAAGAGCTTAGGGCCTCACTAGAAGATGCTAGGAACTATGTGGCTGAGCTAGAAACCCAGAACCTAGATGCTAAGCTTCAGATTGATTCTCTTAAGGCTTCTCCCGTGGTTTCTGATGAGATTGACTGCTGTGATTGTTCTGTGTACCTAGCTGATATTACTGCTCCTAAGGATAAGCATGCCTCTACTTGTGATGAACTAGATGTGCTTAGGGTTGAAGTGACTGAGCTTAAGTCTAGACCTGCTTTACTAGGTGCTTGCACTTCTTGCCCTGTTTTGCATGGAAAGATTAATGAGATGCATGCTTACAATGTTTTGCTTGAGGCTAAGTTGAAAGAACCTATTCCTACTTCTTGTTCTATTTGTGAAGTGCATGCTTTGAAAAATCTGGAACTTGCATACTATGTGAATCTCTTGCAGGATGAGAATGATGATTTGAGGAAAATATGGGTTGGTTGTCGGGAATGAATCTCAGCTTAGGATGATGATAGAGACATACAAGCGCTATGATGGGCAAGCGCTTGGTTCGGAAAAGGTTGGAGAGTGTAGTGGTGAGGGAGGAGAGAAGATTGGTGATATCCAAGCTCCACCAAAAACCTCCCACAAAAATGCCTATGCTCCTAAACCCAACCCACTGAAAAACAAACTTGACACAAACCCAGATCCTCCCATATTCCCTCACTCCACAAATGATTTCCGAAAACCCATCAAGTTCAAGAGTAACTTGAGGAATGAGTTCTTTGGGAAAGAGAGTGTGAAGCCTAGTGAGGAGAAACCGGTTGAGAAACCAAGTGAATAGCCCCATCTCAAGCCTAAACCTAAGCCCGTGCGGTTTCATTGTGACTATTGTGGGAGAGATGGTCATAAGGGCAAGTTTTGCTTCAAGAGGAAGAGTGAGGGGAAAATGGAAAATGTGTGGGCTAACAAGGACATGTACCACCCGTACAATGGTGTACTTGAGCCTCGTATGCAGATGCCTAGGGCTAAGGCGATTGTGAGGACGGCTCCGACTTGGGGAGATCAGAAGGTAGCAGGTGGTGCTACTGGCCGAGCTACACCGGTCAGACTGGTTCACCACACCGGTCCGACTGGTGCAAGTCTGGACAGACAGGGGTCTTCTTTTCGTGCTCGTGAGGAGGCTTGGTTTGGTTTAGGTGGTCGTGGTTCTGGTGGTTGGTATGGAAAGTCTAGGTGGGAGGAGTCATAGCTTTGAGATGGAGAGGAGGAACGGTCCACGGTCTTCCTTTCGTGGATTTCATCCTCCTCCAGCTACAGAGGGTTGGTTCCCTCATAGTGGTTACCATGGTGGTGTTCGTGGAGGTAGCTTTGATAGGAGAGATGCTTTGGATTGTGCTAACCCCACTTTGGAGCAAATGACTCGGCAATAGTTTTACTCTTTTGGTACTAACCCTAGTGGCGAGTCGTTTGTTCACTCACATGCTCGCTTTTTTCAGGTGGGAGACTTGAGGAACGTTTGGTCGATTGACTCCAGTTGCTCGAGGCATATGACCGGAGACAAGGAGGATTTTAGATTCTCGAGGGGACCTAGTTTGCATGGTCGCTCCCGAGGGTCAAGTGTTCCAAGCTGATTTCTCTCAGTCTTCTAGTGTGGAGCGTTGCTTTTTGGCTGGTTCTTCGAGTGACTTGTGGAAGTGACATAGGAAGTTGGGTCACTTGAGCTTTGACCTTTTGTCTCACTTGAGTAAACTCAATTTGGTCCAAGGATTGCCACGGTTGAGGTTTGCGAAAGAGTTGGTTTGTGTGCCGTGTAGGCATGCCAAGATGGCAGCTTCTTCTCACCCGCCTCTCACTGATTTGATGACTGAGCGTCCATGCGAGCTACTCCATATGGACCTTGTTGGCCCAGCTCGTGTGCGATCTGCGTGTGGGAAGTGGTATGTCCTTGTTGTGGTGGATGACTATTCTTGGTATGAGTGGGTGTTCTTCTTGAAGAGAAATGGGAGACGTTTGGTTTTGTTCGAGATCTTGTCTTGAGGTTAAGGAACGAGCGGCACGGAGATGCTATACAAGCGATCCGCAGTGACAATGGCTCGGAATTCAAAGACTCTTGCTTCGAAACCTTTTGCCATGACTTGGGTCTTGAACACCAGTTTTCGAGCCCGTATACGCCTCCCCAGAATGGCGTGGTGGAAAGGAAAAACAGGATCTTGTGCGAGATGGCTCGGATGATGCTCGACGAACATAGGACTCCAAGAAGGTTCTGAGCTGAGGCAGTCAATACCGTGTGCTACGTGTCGAACAAGATCTACCTCAGGGTTCACAAGAAGAAAACCTGTTATGAGTTGATGCACGGTCGTACACCCAAGGTGAGTCACTTCCATGTCTTGGGTTGTAAATGCTTCATTCTTAAGAAAGGGAAGAAGTTGGACAAGTTCGAGGCTAGGTCAGTCGATGGTATTTTCTTTGGTTATTCATCTCATTCTACAACATTTTGTGTGCTCAATCTTGAAACTAACCAAATCGGGGGACATTTGCGAGGTAACCTTTGATGAGACACAGCCATGTAGTCAGCTTGTTTTTGAGTGTGCAGGTGACGACGAAGAGGAGATTTTCCAGGAGGAGGAGCACGAACATGGAGATGATGACGATGGTGGTGTGGTGCCCGCGGCTGATCATGTACCTACTTCTTCGACGACGATCAAGGGTGGGCCCTCTCCCACACCTACGACGACAAACCCAGATAGAAGCAAAGCTGCTGTTGAGCGGGAGGTAGCATCAAGGCGAGAATCTCACTGGCGAGTTCAAGTGGATCACCCAGCTTCGAGGATCATCGGCGACATGAATGAATGTACTACACGGTCGAGGGTTCGGAACAATTCTCATTTTGCTCATGCTGCTTTTGTTACCACCTTTGAGCCCAAAGACATTGGACACGCGCTATATGATCATAATTGGGTTAATTCGATGCATGAGGAGTTGGAGGGTTTTGAGAGGAACCAAGTTTGGGTGTTGGTTGACCCTCCCCCAGGGTGTAAGCCGATTGGGACAAAATGTGTATGGAAGAACAAAGAGGGAGAGAAAGGAGAAGTGGTGAGAAACAAGTCAAGGCTTGTTGCTCAGGGGTATAGTCAGAAAGAGGGGATCGACTACGAGGAGACCTTTGTTCCTGTAGCTCATTTGGAGGCAATTAGGACCCTTCTAGCCTTTTCTGTGGCTAAAGGGTCCAAATTGCACCAAATGGATGTGAAGAGTGCCTTCCTGAACGGTGTATTAGAGGAAGAAGTGTATTTGAGGCAACCACGGGGGTTTGAGAGTGAGAAGTACCCCCACCAGGTGTACAAGTTGAGGAAGGTGTTTTATGGGTTGAAGTAGGCACCTGGAGGTTGGTATGGTAGGCTGAGGGGGTTCCTGTTTCAGCGAGGCTTTGAGATGGGGAAGGTCGATCAGACCTTGTTTCTCCTCAGGAAGGGCAAAGATATCCTGATTGTGTAGGTATACATGGATGATATTGTCTTTGGTGGCTCGTCTAACTCTCTTGTTGCAAGGTTTGCAGAAGACATGAGCAGTGAATTTGAGATGAGCATGATGGGTGAGTTGCAGTTCTTTCTCGAGCTACAGATCAAGCAATCAAAGGAAGGAACATACGTGCATCAAGCTATGTACACCAAAGACATTGTGAGGAAGTTCAAGTTGGAGGACTCCAAGGCCATGGTGATGCCTATGAGTACGACTACAGCTCTTGATGTGGACGAGGAAGGTGAGCATGTGAACCAGATGGAGTACCGGAGCATGATTGGGTCACTCCTCTACTTGACAATGACGAGGCCGGACATCCAGTTCTCGGTATGTCTGTGCACTCATTTTTAAGCGTCTCCAAGGAATTCACATCGGCAAGCGGTCAAGCGCATTTTCAGGTATTTGCGTCATACTCCCGACTTCGTCCTTTGATACTCTGCGTCTTCTTCTTTGGCTCTTCATGGATTTTCAGACGCGGATTTTGACGGGTGTCGGTTGGATAGGAAGTCCACTTCTAGGACTTGCCAGTTCTTGGGTTCTTCTTTGGTGTCTTGGTCTTCCTGCAAACTGTCGAGTGTTGCTCAATCCACTACCGAGGCAGAGTATGAGGCTGTTCGGCTGGCAAATCTTGGCATATCTCGGCTTGCCTTGGCTTATTTCCTCTCACAGAATACTATTCATTCTACCAGCCGAGCACTATTCATTCTACCAGTCGAACACCCCCTATGTGGCCGTAGCTAGTTGTTGCTCTCAGCTCCTTTGGATCACATACACCATGAGTGACTTTGGTGAGGTGTACCACTTCAGTGTGACAGCACCAGTGCCATACGTGTTGCAAGGAACCCAATGCTTCACTCCAAAACCAAACACATAGAAGTGAGGTATCATTTCCTAAGAGACAACATAGAGGAAGAAAAAATCTCCTTGATTCATGTCCCCACACATGACCAGCTAGCCGACATTTTCACCAAACCCCTAGATCAAGCAACTTTCACTTGTTTGCGGGGGGAGCTTGGTGTTTGTTTGATTTCTTGAGTTGGTGTGTGGGAGCTCCTTTGTAGCATATGTATAGCTTTCCTTTGTGCATTCTTGCATTTGGCATGGCTTATGTAACATGATGTATATGCATTTTTGTATTATATGCATTGTTTAAGAAAAGCTTCTCCTATATACATTGTTTCACTATGGTATGATATATATGTCCTTGTGAGCTAGTTTGGTAAGATATGGTTAGTTTGGCTTAGCTCTTGATGATCTTGATTTATATCCATGGTTGATGGCTATGTTTTTGAAAAATGTCACATGTATGCTCTCTTGTGAGTAAATGCCTTTATATGATCTTGACATGTTTAGTGGTTTGGCTATGCTTAATTTGTGGTTGGATAGCTTATTTTGATCATATGGGGCCAAAGGCTCAATTGACATCATGAATGTTTAGCCCCCATGCTTGATCTTGTGGAGGGGCATAAGCTCCTTTTTGTCGCAAAGACATTTCATGTACCAATTTCAAATTTGAAAAGTGAAATGTAAATTTCATGGAAAATGTGCTCCCATGTCATATGTGCTAAGTTTAATTTGCTTTGGTTGTTAAACTGTTGCATGATGCCTACAAATGAGAAGTCTCATATATAGAAGTAGGCACATGGCTCGGTGGCTTTGACATGACATGAGGTGCTTGTGGGTGTTTATGATGGTTTTATGATTAGAATGGTTGTCCTAGCATGAAGTTTGTGTGACTTTTCCATTTTGACATGTTTTGCTCATGTTTAGGACTTTGCTCATGAGAGGGTGTATTTTTGCAAAATTGCTCAATTCTATCTTAGCTTCGCCCAATGGTTGTGAAACTTGGTGATCTTGTAGTTGATGTCATTACGAAACTATAGAGTATCTAACTTGCTCATTTGGAAATGTGTAGCATTCTATGTTGAATTTGCCTATTTGAGAAGCTCTAGGTTGCATTTTTTTGCATTTTGGCTTGATTCATGCATTGTCAACAAGGGGGGGGGGGAAGTTTGAGCATGTTTTGGCCTACTGAATGCATCTAGAAGGTTTTCAGGTGGTTTCGAGCCATTTATAGGCTCTGTTGTGCACCGGTCTGACCGGTCGAGGTCACCAGTTTGACCGGTCAGAGTGCTTGCCCTATTCACATGTTGGGCACTGGTCTGACTGGTGTTTTTGACCGATCTGACTGGTCAGAGCAAGGCTGTTGCAGCTGCTTTGTTTCATGAAGTGGTTCGCATATTCGTCCAGGGGGAGTTGCATTAGTTCAGGAGGAGTTTGCATGTGTGCAGGGGGAGCTCTTTGTGGTTTTCGAGCTTTGGATTGGTGGTTTGTGCTCTTTGCTTGAGAATGTTTTTGTCTCTGATATGTCGAGTCGTTGCCCTTGCCTAAGGGGTCCGAGACTTGTCTTCTTCAAGTGAACTTGCTCTTTGCCTTTCTTTGGCTTTCGATTGCTTGTTGGAGTTTCTTTTAGTCGTTTCTTTTCTTTCCCCTTTTCGTTTGATTGCAAAAACATGTGTGTTGTCAATGCACTCATCAAGGGGAAGATTGAGAGCCATGTGTGGTTCGAAGACCGGTGGATGGTCGCTTCCTGGTGTGATGAGTGATTGACAACGTGGTGTGGACAGATTCTTGGCTAAGTATTGTAGGAGTTGCAGCTTGACTGGTGTTGGTGCAAGTGAAGAACGAGCGCGAAAGGTCGTTGTCGGTGAGGCCTCCAGGTGTGGAGAAGACAAGTAGGCTTGGTTTGAGGGACCCGGTGGCCAGCGGGGTCAAGTGCGGGCCGCATGGTGGCAAGAATGGTAAGATGAAGTCATGGACAATTTCTTGGTTGAGCCTCAAAACCAAGGTCGAGCCGACACTACGTGGGAGCTCAGTCATGAGTGGTGATTGGCAGAGGCTAACACCAAGTTCGCTGGGTTTTTGGTGGTTCACTAGAAAACCATTGGGCTCCTTTTTTGATCCACAAAACCAAGTCCGAAGAATTGAAGACGGAGGTGCAACAACATCGTACCAGTCTGACCGGTGAGGTGCACCGGTCTGACTAGTGTGTGACGACGCAGTCCGAAATCTTCGAAGCGGAGGACACGCGTCGGGATCGGAAGGCTTGCATCGAGGCTAAGAAAGTTTGCGGTCGCTGGGCATCCCTCCGATGGTGAAGACAAAGACTTCCAAATTCGCCCTTAACGGCATGTATCCCTAGTTAGCAAGTAAGGGTATTTTAGTCTTTAGGTTGCCTCCATATAACCCAAGTGGTGAGAGGATGGCAGCCATCTCTTGGAACCCTAGCTCATTTTATTTTCCTATTTTCCTTAGGATTTCCATAGGACTAGCTTGAGAGCTTCATGGTGAGATCTTGTATGAGTGAAGGATGATCGGGCGGCAAGCTAGACCTTGTATGAACCTCTTTGGTATGTATAGATGATTCGGCGTGGTTCCGCAAGGCTTGGATGTGTCTTTCACGTTTCTCCCTTTTTGGTGATTTTCGGAGCCCTTTCTTGGCGATTTTCTTAGAGCGATTTCGAGGCCTTTCTCTTTGGGATTTGGTGGGGGATGTATGCTTGAACCCTTCATGGTTCTTTTCTCTTTGAGTCCTCTCCCAAATCCTTGAGCAAACGGGCTCGATTTTGGGGTTTTCTTGGCTCTAGGGTAGAGGCGTTCTTGGAGGGATTTCTTCAATTCGTCTTGATTTAGCAAGTTTTGGCGGACGAACTCTTGGCTATGGAGTGCCCATGAGGTGTTCCTACCATCCCCAAAGTCTTGCACAAATCCGTGGAGCGATTCGTTAGATCGGGAGTTGGATTCGGGGGAGTTGATCCGCGGGCGCTGTTCATCCCGAGCTGCCCAGGCATGACCGGTCTAACCGGTGCTCTTGACCGGTCTAATTGGTTCGAGCCCCTGGTGGGTTTGTCTCGGGGAACTATCATGTTCGTGTGGTTTTGTCCCGTGGTCTTGCTGGTCAGTTCTTGGCTTTTGGAGTTGTTTTGCTAGGCTTTGTGAAGGGTTCTTCTTCTTTGCAGGTTGTATTTTGGAGGTTTTCTTCCATGGCCTAGAGGAGTCACTGAGGCTTCCTAGAACGTTTGCTGTGCGGCTGTTGTAGCCACCGGCCTGACCGGCGCTGTCCACCGGTCTGATCGGTGTCACCGGTCAGACCGGCGCATGGCATCGGTCTGACCGGTGTAGCATAGGCAGCAAGTCGTGCAAGTTTCCACTGTGCGTGTTGGTGAGTTTTGGTTTGGAAGGTTGTGTGTTGGTTCCTAGGACCAGTAGCACTCCAGTAGCTTCGTGGTCTTGACCAACTTGGGTAGTTGAGTCGGAGACGTGCTCAGTGGTTGTTGGAGTATCCATCTCCTTCGAGAAGAATTTTTATCGGCTCCCATTCACTCCCCCCTCTCTGGTCACCTGTTTTGGTTTGTCAAATGCCGTTTCGAACATCCATCCACTGATGATCATTCATACCTCTAGGATAGCAACGTAGCTTCCATTGATGGCATCCCACCATCAACGTATCGTATTCCTTGAACTTGCCCGCGGTTTTTTCTGCTGTCGCTTCCTGGCTTGAGACTGGGAAGTCGACTTGCATGGAAGGAATCATTTTAGCATCTACATCCATTAACCCAAATGGCCTGCAATGATCGTCTCATGCCTAAACTGTCTCTTATTATAGTGAGATTGAATGTGTCATTCCGAAACGTTCGTGGACATCATTTACCACCCGAATGGATGCGTCCCTTCAGTGCGGGTGTGGCCATGTTCGGGTCATGAACTTAAGTGCGATTCACAATGATAGACACGTCCATTCAGAGGGGGTGTGCACACAAGTTCGTCGGTTAACTCCTGGTGCCAGTGCTTAACTGCATCTCTTTAATGATCGACACGTGGATCAACTTCTAGGAGTGTGTCGTTCCCAAACACCCATTCGAGATGCCCTTCCGTGCTTATATGCATGTTAATATTACACACACACACAAACAAACAAACAAACAAAAATAAAAAACATATATTGCTATTCCAATTCCAGCTTCTTCCGTTTTGGTCTTCTTGCATCAACAAGTTAATCATGTTTCTAAGTCTCCAAGGCCTGCGGGAATTACCAAGTGCGAATCTAGACCATTTGTAGACCTTGATAGTCATGACTAACGCAGTGTACCTGATCGAGGAGGACTTGTCAAGTCATCCCGCACCCTGCGTGTGTCAGATGGTGAGATGTAGACAGCCCACGAGGGTTTTAATCCATGTGGTTTAGTTGTTCGGTGAGGTGGATCTAAGGTTATGAACTCGAAGGTTGCGCATGAGCACACGGAACACAGAGAACACGACGAGCTTATACTAGTTTGGGCTCCGGAGTGTAAAACCCTACGTCTAGTTGTCGGGGGTAGATTGCTTGATGATTGTGTGATTGTACAAGGGTCGCCTCGCCCGCCTTATAGTGGCCTTCAAGCTTGTGGATTTCGGCACAGTAAGCATCCATTGTGTCTTTGACACCATCCCACTCTTTGTTGACTTGTTCGATGACGACCTTGGAATCGCTGAAAGCCAGTAGTCGCTTAATGCCAAGGGACACTGCTATTCGTAGCCCGTGGATTAGAGCTTTGTATTCTGCTCCATTGTTGGAGGCCTTGTAGTGTATCTACATGACATATTTGAGCTATTCTCACTGAGGACAGATGAGTAATACGCCTGCTTCTATGCCTTCAAGGTTGACGGCGCTGTCGAAGTACATTATCCAGTGTTCAGGCCGCTCCTTGGGAGGGGGCATCTGGATTTCCCGTCCATTCTAACACGAAGTCAACGAGGATCTGTGACTTGATTGCTTGTCGAGGGAAGAACTCAATGTCGAACTCCCCGAGCTCCCCTGACCACTTGACAATGTGGCCATTGGCGTCACGGTTGCAGATGATCTTTCCTAGGGGGAACGATGAAGGCACCATAATCTTGTGGTCTTGGAAGTAGTGGCGAAATTTCCTCGACGTGATCAGGAGTGCATAAAGAAACTTATAAGACTACGAATAATATGTTTTAGCATCGGCCAGGACCTTGCTCACATAATACACAGGTCGTTGAACAGGATAGGCCTGCCCTTCTTCTTCTCGTTCTGCGACGAGAATCGTACTGACCACATTAGTGGTAGCTGGAATGTAGAGGCGGAGTGTCTCGCCAGGTGTTGGTGGCATCATGATCGGAGGTGTGGTCAAGGATTCTTTGAGAGCGTCGAATGCCTTCTGCGCTTCTTCGTCCCATGCAAACTTATCTGCCTTCTTTAATAGCTTGAAGAAGGGTAGACCTTTCTCGCCGAGCTTGCTGATGAAACGACCTAGAGCCTCCATCATTCCTGTGAGCTTCATGGCATCGTTTTTGCAAGATGGCTTGGACATGTTGTGTATAGTGTCGACTATCACGGGGTTGGCTTCAATGCCTCGGTGTCCGACCATGATGCCCAAGAGCAATTCGGAGGGTACACCGAAGACACACTTGGTCGGGTTGAGCTTCCACTAGAACTCTCGCAGGTTGGTGAAGGTTTCCGCAAGGTCGGTGATGAGTTGGTCTTGTTCCGTAGTCTTGATGACCACATCATTGACGTAAGCTTCAACGTTTTTCCCTATCTGCGACTTCAGACAATTTTGAATTGCCTTCTGGTAGGTCGCACCGACGTTTTTCAGGCCAAAGGTCCTGACCTTGTAGTAGTAGATGCCATTGGGCGTTATAAACCCCGTTTTGTCTTCATCGTCAGGGTTCAGGGTTATCTGGTGATACCCGAAGTAGCAGTCGAGGAAGCAAAGTAGGATGCTGCCAGCCGTGGAATCCACGACCTGATCGATGCGAGGAAGAGGGAAGGGATATTTCGGGCAGTGCTTATTAAGGTCGGTGTAGTCAATACACATCCTTAATCCTCCAGTCTTTTTGGGTACAAGAACTGGGTTTGCGAGACAAACCGGGTGTTTACATTCTCAAATAAATCCTGCAGGTAAGAGCTTACACTTCTATAGCTTGCTTTCTATCTTTCACAAATCGTTGGAGCTTTTGCTTGATAGGTCGTGTAGTCTTGCTTACTTCAAGGGCGTGCTCAGCCAGCTCCCTGGGGACACCAGGCATGTCGGACGAACTCCACGCGAAGATGTCGGTGTTATCCCTAAGGAAACTAGTGAGCACGAGTTCCTATTTGGGGTCGAGGTCGGCCCCGATAGTGACTTCCTTGGATGCATCGGGTAGGCCTAGGCAAACTTTTTTCACAGCAGGACTTGGATCAAGGCTATGGATGTGCGCTTCTATCGTATGGACATCCTTGGACCCACTACCCTAGTGGGTACCAGGAACGACTACTCGGTGGGCCCCTGGGACTACTTGACTTGTGCTACACGACACCTGTATTATAGAGGGATAGTACTCAGTTAGGAAGTTGTGCATGTCCGGATCCATGTAAAGTACTCCTAGCCGTACACGACTAGTACTCTCTCCTCAAACCGACTTGTAACCTACCTCCTGGGCTATATAAGGCGAGACAGGGACGCCTCTCTGATCATCCGCATCATCTTGTAAACACACCCAATCAATCCAAAGCTATGCAGCATACAGGACTAGGGTATTACGCATTTTGTGGCCCGAACCTTTCTAAATTGTGTGCCATGTGTCTTTTCCTTCGAGTTACCGATCTCAGCGAAGCCACATTCATCTACCTCGGGTACTCCCCTTGTTAGGTTGCCGGTCTAAAACACCGACAGCTGGCGCGCCAGGTAGGGGATCTCGCCGAAGATCTTATGGCGAACTCGATGGATTCAGTCCTCATCAAACAAATCGTCGCTTTCAACCGTGGCGAAACCTTGGTCTTCGGCTCTTGGGTTTGCACCGCAGACGACGTTGGCTCTTTCCAGCGCCGCCTCACCATGACGCCCAACCCGAAGACTGGACTTGTGACGCTTCCCGAAGTCATCACGGGAACCCTTGCTGGAAAATTTGGCGAAATTTAGCTCTACAACCAACACACCGACTTCGAGTACGGATCCACCTCCAACTCGACCTTGATGCCCCCTGGGTCATCGCATGCGAGCCGGCTCTAGAGCCATCGTGTGAGATCACCCCATACGGCCTCTGCAACGCTAGTAGGGCCCACGCGGAAGCTCTCGCCGCATGTCGGGCTGGCAAGGAGATCTTCTCCGACTACTCTTCGGATTCCAACCTCACCTCCGGCTACTATTCAGACTCTTCATACGAGTTCGACTTCGGGTTGGACCCCCTCGGGCCCGAATCCGAGATCAAGACAACAGAGGAACCGCTGTCAGGCCCGGCCACCGGCCTGGTGATAACATCTACTCCAGCTGGAAGATTCGTCTACTGGCCCGATCGCAAGCCTGCAGACCTGACAGACGGCTACTCACGCTGCGTCACCTACCTTGACTCACTTCCCTTCCAGGAGGGAACATCGCTGGCTTTAACTGAGGAACACACACCAACCGAGGTGGCGACTACTGACTCCAGTATCGGCACTCCTGACCACCAGGTCTTCATGGCTGCCGGCGAGACACCAGGGCTTTCAGGGACCCGACTCGACTTCTATCTTGATGACATCTCAGAAGATGAGTTGTCTACCAATGCACCCGCAGATGAGACAACTGCCGACAAGAATGCCCGGCGTGACCGCAATAGGAAGTGGAACGAATGCCGCAGACGTCTCCGAGAGACTCTTCCCATCCAGAACCTCAACGAGGCCCTGGACCAAGTCGCCAACCGGGTGCACACCACCCCTGTGCAATGTCTTATGTCTATCACCACGATAGCACGTCAGGCTCAATGGCTCCGCGCGGGTGAAGTCATCACCAAGCTCGCCGAACACGCCTACTTCATGAGGGTTGACAATAGGGTCAACCAAGTACCCCTGCTCAGAACTCATGAACCTAGGCACCATGAACTACCAACCGTAGTCCAATAGATGGTGGACGCAACCGCACCCAAGGAGAGCAACCATCGAACCCCAACCGCTCTAGGGCCTCAGCCGGAGGACCCTCCCAGGGCAGCCACAGCGCGGGCGGCAGCCGCGACGGCGCTAGTCGCGGCGATGGCGGCGACAGCGGCAGCAGCGTCGACAGCTCATCACATGGCACTGGCAAAAGAGTTGGCGGTGGTGGCGATCGTGGAGGTCAAGGCCACGCGAATAGCCACGCCACCAGCAACTCACGTGGCGGCTACGACGCCCACCACAGGATTGAGGAGATTCGTCGCAACAAGGCTTCCGCAGCAAACGACAGCGACAGTTTCCCCGCCTTCTCTACTCGACTTCGCGACCTGCTCCTTTTGGAGAAATTCAAGCCTCTCGGGATCACCAAGTACGACACAAAGCAAGACCCAGTTCAGTGGCTTAGGTGCTATGCCTTATCCATTGAAAACGCTGGTGGCAACAATGACACGAAGTGCCTCTACTTCCCCTTCTGCCCGGACCAAGCCCCACTCACCTGGCTCGAGTCGCTCGACAAGAACTCGATTGATGTGTGGGACCAACTTAATGCTCAGTTCAGCATCAACTTCGTGGGTGCCATGGGGCGCTCGGGTACTCGTATGGACCTGGCGATGGTCAAGCAAGAACAACGTGAGACGCTACGCCAATACATGCGACGCTTCTTCGACAACCGCGTGATCGTAGTCGACGTCACCGACAAGGAGGTTATCGACCTTTTCCAAGACGGACTCTACCACTGTCGTACTCTTCGAAGACTTCGGTCGCTGCCGCCCAAGCACTATCACCAAGCTCAAGGACATGATCATGTCATGGGCCGGCGAAGAGGACAAGGCGAACGCCAAGTACAACTCCATTCGCGGCAAGAGCAAGCACAACACGGGTGGCAACAACAACAACAACAACAACAACAACAACAGGGATCAGGGGGTCACAACAACAACAACTACTCGGGTCCTAATCGCAAGCGCAAGCTAGACAACACAGTCGCGGCTATCTAGCGCCCTGCGAAAGACAACTCGAAAAAGACCTCTGGCGGCTTCAAAGACTTGCTCAAAGAGAAGTGTCTGTGGCACCTGGAGGGCAACCACACCACCTAGCAGTGCTACCAACTCCGGCGAGCACTCAAAGACACACCAGACCCATGGACTCCTCATGACAAGAAGGGCAAGAAGAAAGCCGACGAAGGCAACGACGACTTCCAGGAACCCGACAAGACGGTGAACATCCGCTTTGGCGGACTACCCACCAGACGGTCTCAGGAGGCCACCTGACGAGAAGTCTTGAACATTGAACCAGCGGTTCTAACACCTCTGAGGTGGTCGGAGGTACCCATCACCTTCTCCCGCGCGGATCAATGGACAAGCTTCTCCAAACCAAGATGTTTCCCACTCGTCCTGAAACCAGTAGTCGCGGGCTCCAGACTCAACAAGGTGTTCATCGACGGTGAAAGCGGGCTCAACGTCCTTTTCACCAAGATCTTGAAGAAGATGAAGCTCGACATCGCCGACATGCTCACCAAGAACACATCACCCTTCTACGGCATTGTCCCCGGCAACGCGGCTATCCCACTAGGCTCGGTGGTCCTACCAGTTTACCTTTGGGGAGACAAGGGAGAACTACCGCACCAAGTACATCAAGTTCGAGGTTGCAGACTTCGAGACTTCCTACCATGCCATCCTCAGAAGACCGGCTATCGCTAAGTTCATGGTGGTACCCCACTACACCTACTTGGTACTCAAGATGCCAAGTCCTGCTGGAATACTCTTATTGCAAGGGGATTTGAAGATATCTTTCGACTGCGACACCGAAGCCGTGGAACTCGCAGCGACCAATCAAGTACCCAACGAGATGATCGAGATCTTTGTTGCATCCAAGAAGCTCGCTCCAATAAAACTCGAGATCTTAGAAAAGACCGACACAGCCAACAAGCCTCAACCATCAGAGGAAGTCCAAGTAAAGGCTATCGACCTCGGAACGGGTGACAGTAGCAATACTACCATGATTGGGGCGGGTCTTGACCCGAAATAGGAAAATGTGCTCATCAGCTTCCTTCGGGCTAACCGAGACATCTTCGCGTGGAAACCAGCGGTCATACCAGGGGTGGCCAGGAGGCTGATTGAGCGCTCACTCAACGACGATCCTAAAGCTACCCCCAAGCGACAACACCTTCGTCATTTTGCTGACGATCGACGGGATGCCATCAAGAAGGAACTCGCCAAACTAATCGCGGCGGGCTTCATCCGCAATATCTTCCATCCTAAGTGGCTCGCCAACCCTATTCTCGTCCGCATGAAGAACACGAACGAGTGGAGGATGTGTGTTGACTACACCGACCTCAACAAGCACTGCCCAAGGACCCTTTCGGGTTGCCGCGGATTGATCAAGTCATCGACTCCACGGCGGGATGCGACCTGTTCTGCTTCCTCAACTGCTATTCCGGGTACCACCAGATTGCCATCAAGGAAGAAGACAAGGAAAAGACCACGTACATCACCCCGTTCGGTGCCTACTACTACAAGACGATGTCGTTCGGGTTGAAAAACGCCAGCGCCACCTACAAACGAGCTATGCAGCCTGCTTCAAGAAGCAGCTCAACAAGAACGTCGAAGCCTACGTGGATGACGTGCTCATCAAGAACCAAAATTCTGAGACGCTCATCACCGATCTTGAAGAGACTTTCGCATCTCTGCGAGAGTACCAGTGGAAGTTCAACCCTAACAAGTGCTTCTTTGGCGTACCCTCAGGTAAACTACTCGGCTTCATCATCAACCATCGCGGCATCGAAGCCAATCCCGAGAAGATCTCCACCATCACCAACAAGAAAGCTCCCACCTGCATTAAGGATGTGCAAAAGCTGACCGGATGTATGGCGGCCTTGAACAGATTCATCTCGAAGCTTGGAGAATGAGGACTACCCTTTTTCAAACTACTCAAACCCCAAGAGAAGTTTATGTGGACCCATTGGCTGATCAATCCTTGGCGTAGCTCAAAGACTTCCTGTCCAAGCCACCAGTCCTCACTGCTCCTTGCAAAAAAGAGTAGCTACTGCTCTACCTCACTACGACTACTCACGTGGTCAGTACTGCCATTGTTGTCGAGCGGCAGGAAGACGTCCACATCTACCCAGCCCAGCGACCAGACTACTTCGTCAACGAGGTTCTGTCAGAATCAAAGGCACACTATTAGTCAGGCAGAAGCTACTCTACACAGTCCTCATCACCTCGCAGAAGCTATGACACTACTTCTAGGAGTATTCGATCACCGTAGTTACCGACTACCCACTCGACGACATTGTGCGGAACCAAGATGCTACTAGAAGAATCTCCAAGTGGGCAGTCGAACTCGGCGCCCTCAACATCGACTTCAAGCCACGCACAGCCATCAAGTCTCAAGCACTAGTCGACTTCATGGCAGAATGGCGGGAGAATCAACTGCCAACTCCAACCGACCGACCAGAGCATTGGGTGATGTATTTCGACAGCTCACTCAACCTCGAGGGCGCAGGTGCAGGGGTACTCTTGATCTCTCCAAAGGGTGACCAACTCAAGTATGTATTACAGATCTTCTGGAAGGTCTCAAGCAACGAAGCTGAGTACAAAGCTCTACTACTTGGGCTCTGCCTCGCAGTTTCATTGGGCATCAAGCAGCTACTGGTCTACGGTGACTCCGCAGTGGTCATCAATCAAGTCAACAAGTCTTGGGACCGCAGCAAGGAGAACATGGACGCCTACTGCCTGGAAGTCCACAAACTCGAGAACAAGTTCTATGGTCTCGAGTTCCATCATGTCGTCCGCAACAACAACATTGCAGTGGACGTCCTGTCGAAGCTTGGTTCTACTCACGCGCAAGTACCTATCAGAGTCTTTGTCCACGAACTTCACGCGCCATCCATCCCGGAGCCGATGCCCGCGACCACTGACCTGATGCCTTCACAGCCTGGTCAGGAGGTCATGATGATCAACGTTGACTGGCGACAACCCTTCATCGACTACATCCACGAGCAAAAGGTCCCCTCAAACAAGAACGTGGCTGAGCAACTCGCCCGCCGAGCCAAGTCATATGTACTAGTTGGAGACAAGCTCTATAGGCGAGGTGCCACTTCTGGAGTACTCATGAAGTGTGTTCCCCGAGAAGAAGGCAAGGACATCTTGGAGGAGATCCACAAAGGCGTCTGCGTCAACCACACGTCTTCCCGCACGCTGGTCAGCAAGGCCTTCCGGTGAGCTTTCTACTGGCCCATAGCTCTAGGTGATGCCGAAGAACTCGTCTGACGGTGCCAAGGGTGCCAATACTTCGCCAAGCAACAACACGTCTTGGCCTACAAGCTAGTCACCATACCACCAACCTGGCCCTTTACCTGCTAGGGGCTCGACATGATTGGGCCTCTGCTAACTGCTCCAGGAGGATTCAATAGAGTCTTGGTGGTATTGATAAGTTCACCAAGTAGATCGAAGTCAAACCAGTCACCTGCCCAAAGGCTGATAGGGTACTCTACTTCTTGGATGAGCTCGTGCATCGCTACGGACTACCTCACAGCATCATCACAGATTTGGGTTCTAAGTTCAACAACCACCAGTTCTGGGAATACTGTGAGAATAGCGGATCGACGTCCGGTATGTCTCCGTCGCCCACCCTCGGGCCAACGGACAAGTTGAGCGCGCCAACGGGATGGTACTTGACGCCCTCAAGAAGCGACTACACGACACGACCAACACTAAAGGGGGAAAGTGGATCAAGGAACTACCCAATGCACTCTAGGGGCTTCGTAATCAACCTACTAAGCTGACAGGTCAGTCACCCTATTTCCTGGTCTATGGCTCTGAAGCTATTCTACCTGCCAACATGATGTGGGAGTCCCCGGTAGTAGAACAATATGACGAAGGCACCTCAGAAAATAGCAGACGAGTTGACATTGATGGTCTCGAAGAAGCTCGTTGCACCACCCTCCTCTAGTCTGCAAGGTACCTCGAGGGTATCTGACGATACCATGATCGCAACATCAAGGCACGCTCCTTCAACGTTGGCGACCTAGTCCTTCGTCGCATCCAGAACACGGAAGGACTACACAACCTCGTCTTGCCATGGAAAGGTCCCTTCTCAATCTCCAAGGTGATCGGACCTGGCTCCTATCACCTCCAGACACTAGAAGGCGACGACATCAGCAACTCGTGGAACGTCGATGTCGCTTCTACACGTAGTCGTTCGGCTACTCCAGGGTATAAGTCTACGCGACTACCCCTGGGCTCCTCGCTTTAAGCGGCCTTTCGGTCCTAGACCAGTCTATGGACTACCCCACTCCAAGATCCAACGTCAATGGCTACTAATGGATCTCGGGCTGCTCAGAGCATAAAGGACTCTGGCGGCAGTCTACACAACCATGTACTCGAAGATGCAGCCTATACGGCTACTACCGGACCTCTAGCTGTAAGCGTCCTTGGGTCCTAGCGACACTTAGCCATAGACGGCCTTCGGGTCTGGGCGACTACACTTGTAAACGACCCTGGCCATCCAGGTGTATTCGTCTTTCAGTAATAAAGTTTGATTTCCAATCAACTCATTTACGACGCCTCCTGATCAGGCACCTACTAATGAGTACTAATACTCGCGAGATCTCTACGGCTCGGTACTCCGCACACTTTGCTGCAAATGGCGGCAATGAGTACTTATTTCACAGACATGTCATAGACAATTCCCATTCATAATTTAAACAAGTTATTAACAACTATGTTTATCTTACATGCATCACCAAAATCTAATCCTAGAGGTACTCCTACTGAAGGTTCAGCTTCCCCACTACTTGCTCAGCAATTGGCGCCATCTCTTCCAGCAAGGCTTTGTACTGGTCATCCGTGCAGTTGGCTGCAAGTCCACCCGCAACTACATCCACTGGGGACTTGGGGAAGTACGACTTCATATATGCCAGAACTTGGTTCGGGATCGACTTCGCCAAGTGCTTCACATAAGTCGCAAGGCGCCCGGGGTCTTCTTTCAACTGATCCACTAATGGCACAATCTTGGGTCCGCCCGGGTGAGGCACCAGCAGCCTAGAAATTGGGAGCACGGCTTCTTCAAGCTCCTTCACTTGGTCACGCAGGCTCTCGCAGTCTTCATTAAGCTTCTGCAGGGATTTATAACAGTTCACGAGGTCACAATCTGAGGCTTCGCGAAGCTCCATGTGATAAATGCACTCGTGAGCCAGCTGTTTATACTCATATTCAAGTACCTCTCGGGCGTCCTTCTCCCGATACACAATGTTCTTCAAGTCGGTCTCTGACGCCTTCAGCTGATCTACTCGTGTCTCAAGCTCTGCGCACAACTGAGCATAAAGTCAGACTGCAACAAGGTACCCAAATCAGTACTCAACGGCTTGGCGGCTTTGTTCTTCTGGCCCAGAGACTTGTTCTTCCGAAGCAAGTCGTCTCTCTTCGCCTGCATCTCCTGCACTTCTATGTGGTACTGGGTGAAGACTCCATCCAGCTTGGACTGCAATAGGGCGGAGTGCTTCCTAGCCTTGACCAGTTCCTTCTCCAAGGCTTTTGCACGGAGCACCATATCACCATATCCTTGCAGAATGTCCGACTTCTATCAGGATCTCTCCATGACATCCTACACAAGGCAACATATTATTCGAGAACTCACTACTCAGAGGTATTCGACTATTCAGGGTGCGGCTACGTACCTTCATCCACTGCTCCGTGCGGTGCATTGATTCTAGGTTCCGAGCCACGGTAGCCAGGTCAACAAGGTCGTCAGCTAATAGCTCCAGACCACCATGGCTTGTCGACGTCGCCTCAGCCATAGGCGCCGAGCGGATGGGCTCAACATCCTGAATCTCGGGCGACCGCACGACTACTTCCGTGCTCGCTTCCGGGAGCGCATCGACATGTGCCCCCACTACGACCTCGGGGGTTACTGCAGCTTCCGGCTCGGGGGCTGCCCCCTCCATCACCCCAGTCACCGGCATGGCGACCTCAACTTCTTCTGTAACCGTTTCCATGGCTACAGCTTTAGGGATCGACGACCCCTCAGCTTGTGCTACTGTCATCACAGAGTACATGAAGTCAACTCCTACGACTACACCTACTATGATCGGTGTCTACTAGTGGCGACGTACACATACCCTCTTCCTGCAGCATAGCCTCTGCCGCGACTACAGTCTGTGGCGACGGTGTGGGCTCCTGAACTTCCGTTCAACGGTCCTCTTCACTAGCCGCAGTACTGGTTTCGTCACCATCCCAAGAGAGATCGGTGGATTTCCTGCATCACACAAGTCAGTTGGTCATCTGGTAGAGGGGGAGTGCCCGATCTTTCGGTGAGTGGAGATAATTTCGATCTGGTGGTTGTTGACCCTCATGATCTGACTACGACGAGTGAGACTCGAAGCGCCAATGCAATCGCTGAACCAACTCTCGATGGTTGCCAACCTTGCCGACGCAGGATCAGCCTGATCAAGAAGATCAATTCATGTGTGCAGTCGAAGAACGAACAAGAATCTGAAGCGAGCAATCTTAATATCACTTGAAGGTGGAGTCTGCAATACACGAAGGTAGCGCTATGCGACTGTTCGGTTGTAGCTAAAGCTAACTTGTAAAACAAACTCGAGTTATCAAAGATACAGGACTCGGACTAATAAAGGGGGCGCAACCCCTAGGAGAGGGGTGGGCAGCAAAGGGGGCGCCGCCCCTAGCGTCGTGGGTGCGGGGGTGCAACCCTAGGCACCTTCTTGGGCCAGTCCTAGGTGCCCACGCACAAGGCCTCCTATTGGGCCAGCCTTCAGTCTTTCGGGCCTTCATTCTTCATCATCATGACGAAGTTGAACTCTCTTGCACGGGCCTGAGTAATTGGCCCAGGAGGTGGCGCCGAAGACACTTGCCAGCAGAGTTACACTATGCATAACACGGGCTCTCTTCTCTCCACCACGCGGAACAGTCTCAATGACTACTCTATGAGCAATCACGTTCTCTCTTGTTGCCATGCCGACTACTTTCGTCTACCTCTTAATGGTCTCACTCCAGTAGCAAACGCCTTGATCCGCGCAAAGCCTCCGCTCTCCTATCATGCCTCCACGCACCCAGTGGCTATGGCTAAACAAGCTCCTCAGCGACCGGGTGCTTAAACCAGCTCTCCTGTCATGCCTCCACGCCCCCAGCGGCTATGGCTAAACAGCAACCAAAGAGACTAGGCCCTAAACCGCATCAGGATAACTACTCAACGCCTTACGACCGAAACAAGAGAATGGAGCATGACATTTACATTTATATTCATATTTGTATTTGTCACTAGTAGATTCAATTTCTACAAAAATGCTACATATAGTACGCATCCTTACTTTCAGGTCAAGATTTGGCAATGACTTCCCAGGACGCTTTGCGTACCTCCACCGGCGCGGCTAGTTCCCAAACTCGGGTGCTACACACCAAATTGCTACTCGACAACAACTCGAGTAATCTCCGCTAGCTCTCTAGCTCGGGGGCTCAGCACCAACAACTACTCGACATGGCTCCTACGACTCACCTGGCGACGAGATCGGGGGCTGAACGCTACAAGAGTACTCAGATGATGAATTCTGCGAACACCGAAGACCCTTGGATTGATTCTTCAATCGTTCCAAGGCTCGGGGCTACTAGGCTACACCCATCAGTTGATTTTTTCAAGACGGAAGAAGGATCAAGATTGACCCTCAACCAGAGTCCACAACTAAACCTAAGGCTCGGGGGCTACTCCATATGGAGTGCGATTTTGCAATCGCACTTCCATATAATCTCGACTTCAAGACATATGAGTTGGACTACCTTCTAGCCTCGTGGCAGTTCAGGTACTATTGAAGACTTCTCAAGCAGTACTCGAGGACGCTCAAGAACTACTCGAAGAGGCTTCAAGACTACTCGAACTACTACTCTCGACTACAAAGTGCTCGGGGGCTTGTCGGGCATACACCCCGGGTACCACAAGGAAGGATGAAGACTATATGAAGGAGGGCTGGGTACCAAGGAACACATCCCCAATCCCTCCGGGGAACAAACCCCAAGCTCAAGGCGCAATACTACTCCAAACAGGATGTAGGGTACGCTACTCTGGCTACCCGAACCTGTATAAATCTTGTGTCCCCACGCATACCTTCGAGTTCCAGGTCTGGCGATCCCCACTATCTACCCTCTGACGGGTACCCTGTATGGAGGTTGCCATGTGTCTCTTCCTTCGAGTTATCGATCTCGGCGAGGCCACATTCATCTACCTCGGGTACTCCCCTTGGTAGGTTGCCGGTCTAAAACACTGACAACTTCTACTCTGGCACGTCTAGAGTGGTTTGGTCGATCTTGGCGGCCTGAGCGATCATGACCGTTGATGCAGCCTTGTAGGCAGAATCTTTGGAAAGTTTTACGGTGGAGCTTTCGCAGTTGTAGGAGACCATGATATCACTGAGGACGGAAAGGATTCCGTTTGGTGCTGGGATCTTCATGATGATGTAGGTGTGATGGGGTATGGCCATGAACTTGGCCAACATAGGTCGAGTAAGGATGGTGTGGAAGGAGGAGCGGAAGTTCGCGACCGTGAACATCAGGTACTCCGTACGGAAGTTCTCCTTTGAGCCAAAGGTGACCAACAGGCATACACGACCTATGGGGTACGCAACCTTGCCAGGTACGACCCCGTAGAAGGGTTCATCATGGGCGGTCATCTTGTTGAAGTCGAAGTCCATTTTGCGAACCGTCTTTGTGAAGCTGATGTTCAGACTGCCGCCCCCGTCGATGAGGGTCTTAGGCAGGAATGCGTCGTCCACTATGGTTGACGACCAACGGGTAGGTCCCGAGGTCAGGTATGTGGACCCAATGGTCTTTCGTAGAGAAAGCGATTGGGTATTCCGACCAACGCAGAGGTTGTAGAGTTTTAATGCTGACGTGCTCTATCTCCCTTACATTTTATCGCACCTGCCTATTTCTTTTGGTCGCTTGGCGACCACAAATGATGAAGTGGATTTCTCGGTTGGCGGTTTGAAACGCACTGTTGGGGTTGCCCTCTTTTGGCAGCGGTGGTGGAGAGCGTTCCTTGCGGTTGTTGTCATTGCGGTTGTGGTCGTCCTGGCGATGACGATCATCACGTCGGTCGTCGCAGCGCTCGTCATATCGGTCATCATGATGGTCGTCCCGCTAGTCGTTGCGGTTGTCTTCGTGACGATCGTTGCAACGGTAGTCATCGCGTCGGTCATCACGACGATCATCGCAGCGGTAGTCGCGGCGATAATCGTGTCCCTATCATTATTGCAACGGTAGGGTCGGCGATCACGGTAATCACGTCGATCAGGTCGACGGTTACGGTTGTCATAGCGGTAGTAGCCGTTCTAGTCGTCGTTGTTGTCGTTCTTGGCCTTCTTGGGTTTCGGAGGTACCCCGAGGACGCATTTTAGTTGTTCGCACTCCCTCATGGTGTGCTTGGCGTCGCGGTGGAACTGGCATTGGTCATCCATGACCATGTTGAAGTCACCTTCAAGAAAGGTGGAAGGTCTGGGTTGATCCGCTACGTAGGCTTCACCAGATCGCTTGCTAACCTGTTGCCACCATCGTCGTGGTCTTCTCCATTAAAGTTGTGCATCACTGCGTCTTGAGTATTGACTAGCTTGTCGACATAAGCCATGAGGTTCGCGATGGTGTGGGCGTCAACTTCATGGATCTTCTCGAAGAGCTTGATGTTGGTGACTCCCTTCTTGTAGTAGGCGATGACGTCTTCATCCTTAACACCTGCAAGGGTGTTGCAATTTTCAAAGTAACAGTCAATGTACTCTCGGAGAGTTTCGTCACGCCTCATTCACACTCTGGCGAGGTGATGAGTATTTCCAGGACGGTTGTAGGTCGCCTGGTAGTTGGTTGTAAAGAACCGAGACAAGGTGGCCCAGGAAGTAATGTACTCTGCAGGAATATTATCGAGCCACAGGAGTGGCGCTTTGCCCATGACAAGGGGGAAGTATCCCGCCATGTGGTCTTCATTGCTCCCGGAGGTACGTGTTGTGATGTTGTACATCTTTAGCCAAATACTTGGGTCGGAGCGACCGTCGTACTTTTCGATGGCTGGCTTGAAGTCTTTGGGTTATCTGATCGTCCTGAGACATCGAGAGAACGTTAGGAAGTTGTAGATCGTGCCAGGGCTGGCTGACGGGGCATAGGCCATCGGGATGATGTAGAGGTCGTTTGGAGGACCATTATCTTCGTCGTACTTGGCACTTCGCAGAAGCTCTTAGTTGTGCATCTGCCGTAGTTCTGTTGCTTGGACAAGATTGTTGGCGTCGAGGGGGTTGAGGACCCCATGGTCGCGGTCGTAGTTAGTGAGGACCGGAGCATCCGAGGACCGGTGGATGGTCGCTCCTGGATGTGATGAGTGATTGACAACATGGTGTGGACTGACTCTTGGCCGAGTATTGTAGGTGCAGGTTGCGGCTTGATTTGCATTGGTGCAGGTGAAGAGCGAGCGCGAAAGGTCTATGCCTTGCGGGGCCTCCGAGGAGTGGAGAGACAAGGAGGCTTGGCTTGAGGGACCCGGTGGCCAACGGGGTCGAGTGCGGGCCGCATGGTGGCAAGAAAAGCAAGACGAAGTCATGGACATGAGCCAGTGTAGGGTAGCGGCTTACGATCGGAGTCTGCACGTGGGGTTTGTGGCGGTTCACCACAAAACCGTCGGGTTACTTGGTTGAGCCACAAAACCAAGACCGGAGACTCGGCGGGCGGAGACGGGATCCGGGTGCGCCAAGAAGCTTCGATGACGGCGGACGCGTGGCGGGATCGCAGGGCTTGCGTTGGGAGGACGCGATCTGCGGTGATGGCGTGGCCGTGCAATGAAGAGGAGTGCTACATGACTATTTTCCCTCTGAGGGGTTTGTATCACAACTTACGTGCTAGGGGTAGTGTGGTCTTTTGCCTGGCCCGGGAGGGACTCATATATATTAGCTATAGGGTTTCCAGGAAAACCATCCTTCTGGACTACTTCTCATTTCCTTGCTCCATAGGTTTAGATTTTTCCTCTGTTTGTAAAGAATCTGACATCCGAGTGAATGGAAGCTTTCATGGTTGCATCGATTTCCCTCTTGTAGCTCGTTGGATTTTCGTGTCTTTTTCGAGCTATTTTCGTTGGTTTTTCGTGCGTGGCTTGTTCCTTCGATTCTGAGGTGTTTGGGTTCGGAATATTTGGTGGGGATCATGGATAGTTGCTTTGTGCATCTTTGTGCCTGATCATGACCCCTCAAACTCTGAATTCGGCCTCCAATTGAAGGATTTCAGTTGGAAACCTAGCTTTGTTTTGAGCTCGGTAGAATCTCGATTCCTCTTGATTCATTGGGTTTGAGGCTACAAATTCGTAGGCATAGCATCTCATAGAGGCGCTTCACCTTCACCTATGATTTGGTAGCAATCCCTTGGTTGATTCGGGAGATCGGGTAGTGGGAAGGTGGTGTTGACCTTCAAGAGACCGGGCTCGAGCTGCTGTCTGCGCACCACACGGACGGTCCGCACGCCCCTGGTGGACGGTCCGCGAGGAGGCTTTTAGCTAGCAGTTCTTCATGTTCTTCGTGTGTTCTTGCATGTCTTTTATTTTATCCATTTTGTTGATGGATTTTTGGTGCACGAAGTTCGCGGACAGTCCATACTAGAGTGCCGGACGGTCCGTGACGGGGCGGACAGTCCGCGGGCCTATCGCAGATGGTCCGTTATTGAGGGTGCAGTTGTCAGGCATACACCCCGGGTACACATGCAAGGAAGGATAAAGACGGACTCCTACTAGAATTCCCCTGTAATCCTACTAGGACTCGTTCCGTGTAATCCTACCAGGACTCCTGCCTTGTAACTGACTAGGAACCCGCCCCCTGGACTATATAAAGGAGGCTCGGGTACCTAGCCGGGCACCTGACCTGACCTGATCTCAACCAACACCAAGCGCAGGGCGCCATACTTGATCCCCCAAACAGGACGTAGGGCTCGCCACCTTGGTGGCCCGAACCTGTATAAATCTTGTGTCCCCTGTCCTTGTGCATACCTTCGAGTTCTCGCTCTCCCGATCACGATCGTCACCACACAATCTACTACCTCGGGTACCCCCTTGGTAGGTTTGCCGGTCTAAAACACTGACAACAGTATTGGTGGTTTAGGAACGTTTTTCGGACGGTCCACCGTAGGTCGCGGACGGTCCGCCGTACCCACGCGGACGGTCCGCCGTACCCACGCGGACGGTCTGGCGATCCCCACTATCTACCCTCTGACGGGTACCCCGTATGGAGGTTGCCATGTGTCTCTTCCTTCGAGTTACCGATCTCGGCAAGGCCACATTCATCTACCTCGGGTACTCCCCTTGGTAGGTTGCCGGTCTAAAACACCGACATCTGACGCGCCAGGTAGGGGATCTTGCCGAAGATCACATGGCGAACTCGACGGCTTCAATCTTCATCAAGCCAACTGTCGCCTTCAACCGCGGCAACACCTTCGTCTTCGGCTCCTGGGTCTGCACTACTGACGGCGCCGGATCCTTCCAGCGCTGCCTCACCATGCCGCCCAACCCGAAGACCGGGCTCGTGATGCTTCCCGAAGTAGTCACGGGCAATCTCGCCGGAAAATTCGGCGAAATTTCGCTCTGCAACCAGCACGCTGACTTCGAGCTCGGATCCAACTCCAACTCGAACTCGACGTCCCCATGGGCTATCGCATGCGAGCCGGCTACCCAGCCATCGCGTGCGGCCTACCCACCCCGTGAGCTCTTCGCACGTGGCCCCCGCAACGTCAGCAGGGCTCACTCGAAGGCTCCCACCACGCGCCGGGCCGGCAAGGAGATCGTACCCGAGTACAACTCGGACTCCGACACCGCCCCGGCTACAACTCAGACTCCAACCCTCTCTTCGGCTTCTACTCAAATTCCTCTTATGAGTTCGACTTCGGGTCGGACCCCGACGAGCCCGAGTCCAAGAACAGCATCACAGAGCAACCCCTGTCAGGACCAGCCTCCGGCCTGGTTATAACATCTACACCCGCCGGGAGGTTTGTCTACTAGCCAGACCGCAAGCCCGCAGACCTGACAGGAGGGAAGTCACGCTGCGTTGCCTACCTCGACTCACTTCCCTTCCAGGAGGGAACACCGCTTGCTCCAGCTGGGGAGCACACTCCTACAGAGGTGGCAACCAGCGACTCCAGCCTTGGCTCTCCCGACCAGCAAGTCTTCATGACTACCAATGAGACGCCAGGGCCCTAAGGGACGGTCCCTGACCAATACCTTGAGGACATATCAGCGGACAAGTTGTCTGCCAACGCGCCCGCCGAAGAGATCACCGCCAACAGAGACGCCCGACGTGAACGCAGCAGAAAGCGGAACGAACGGCGCCGACGTCCCCATGACTCCCTCCCCATCCGCAACATCGCTGAAGCACTCGACCAAGTTGAGAGCCGGGTACACACTACCCCAGAGCAATGCCTCATGTCTATCACTACGATAGCACGTCAGGCTCAGCGGATGCGCGCGAGACAAGTCATCGCCAAGCTCGCGAAAGACGCCTACTTCATGCGGGTCAACACCAGGGTCGTTCAGCCACCTCACGTCAGGAACCGCGACAACAAAGCAACAAGTCGCAGTCCGGATATCGGTCGCAACCGTACTCGAGCTAAGCTGCCGGCCAATCCCAACCGTACTCGCGCAACGGCTGGTGGACCCTCTCAAGGTGGCAACAGCGCTGCAGCTGCGGGCGGCGATCGCGAGGTCGTCCCTCATCGCGACCCTGGCGGCGGAGGCAGCGACGGCGGAAGCTCCAACCATGGGGCTAACAGGAGGGCCGGTGGCGGAGGCGATCGCGGCGGCCGAGGCCACGCGAATAGCCACGTCTCCGGAGCCTCACAGGGCGGCTTCGACGCCCGCCAGAAGATTGAAGAACTACGGCGCAAGAAGGCTTCCACGTCAAGCGACAACAACGGCTTCCCTGCCTTCTCTGCGCGGCTTCGCAACCTCTTCCCAGAGAAATTCAAGTCTCTGGGAATCACCAAGTACGACGCGAAGCAAGATCCTGTGCAGTGGCTCAGATGCTATGCCCTCTCCATGGAGAACACTGGTGGCAACAATGACACCAAGTGCCTCTACTTCCCCTTCTGTCTGGACCAGGCACCGCTTACATGGCTCGAGTCACTTGAGAAGTACTTGATCGACAAGTGGGACCAACTGAAGGAGCAGTTCACCAGCAACTTCGCGGGCGCTATGGGCCGCTCGGGTACTCGCATGGACCTGGCTATGGTGAAGCAGGAACAAGGCGAGACTCTTTGCAAGTACATGCGGTGCTTCTTCAACAAGCGCGCCACAGTAGTCGATGTCTCTGACAAAGAAGTCATCGACCTCTTCCAAGACAGTCTCTACCACCGTCGCACTTTCGAAGACTTCGGTCGTCGCCGCCCAAGCTCCATCACCCACCTCAAGGACATGATCACATCCTGGGCTGATGAAGAAGACAAGGCCAACACCAAGTACGACGCCATCCGCGGCAAGAGCAAATAGAACACGGGCGGCGGCAGCAGCAACAATGGGAACCAAGGCGGTCGCAACAACAACTACTCAGGTCCCAACCGCAAGCGCAAGCCAGACAACACTGTCGTGGCTATCCAGCACCCTGCGAAAGACAACTCGAAGAAGACTTCCGGTGGCTTCAAAGACTTGCTGAAAGAGAAGTGCCTGTGGCATCTGGACGACAACCACACCACCGAGCAGTGCTACCAACTCCAGCGAGCACTCAAGGATACTCTAGAGCCACGGCATCCTCACGACAAGAAAGGCAAGAAGAAGACCGACGAAGGCAATGGCGACTTCCAGGAACCTAACAAAACGGTGAACGTCCTCTTCGGCGGACTACCCAGCAGACGGGTCCAAAAGGCTACCTGTCGAGAAGTCATGAGCATTGAACCAGCGGTCCCGACCCCTCTCAGGTGGTCGGAGTTACCCATTACCTTCTCCCGCGCGGATCAGTGGACAATCTTCTCTGAACCAGGACGGTTCCCCACTCGTCCTGAAGCCGATGGTCGCGGTCTCCAAGCTCAACAAGGTCCTCATCGACGGTGGAAGCAGGCTCAACGTCCTTTTCACCAAGACCTTGAAGAAGATGATCCTCGACATCACCCACATGCTCACCAAGAGCACATCGCCTTTCTACGGCATCGTCCCTGGGAACGCGGCCTTCCCACTGGGCTCAGTGGTTCTGCCAGTTACCTTCGGGGAAACACGGGACAACTACCGTACCGAGTACGTCAAGTTCGAAGTCGCCGACTTCGAGACGTCCTACCATGCCATCCGCAGCAAACCGACTATCACCAAGTTCATGGCGGTACCCCCACTACACCTACTTGGTACTCAAGATGCCAAGTCCAGCGGGTGTACTCTCACCTGTAAGGGGACTTGAAGATATTGCACGACTGTGACATGGAAGCTGTGGAGATCGCCTCCACGAATCAAGTACCCAACTCTATGATGGAGATCTACGTTGCGTCAAATAATCTTGCCCCAAGTGAACTCGACATCCCAGAAAAGTCAGATAAAGCCAACAAGCCTCAGCCAGCTGAGGAGGTTCTCGTCAAAACAATTGATCTCGGGACAGGCGACAGCAGCAAGACCACCACCATCGGGGCGGGCCTCGACCCGAAATAGGAAGACGCGCTCATCAACTTCCTTCGGGCTAACCGCGACATCTTCGCATGCAAACCAGCGGACATGCCAGGGGTGCCCAGGGAGTTGATTGAGCATTCCCTCAACGTCGACCCTGAAGCTACCCCGAAGCGACAACACCTCTGCCGCTTCGCCGCCGACAGACGGGACGCCATCAAGAAGGAACTCGCAAAACTACTCGCGGCTGGCTTCATCAGAGAAGTCTTCCATCCTGAGTGGCTCGCCAACCCCGTCCTCGTCCGCAAGAAGAACTCGAATGAGTGGAGGATGTGCGTCGACTACACCGACCTTAACAAGCACTACCCCAAGGACCCCTTCGGGTTGCCGCGGATTAACCAAGTCATCGAATCCATGGCGGGCTGCGACCTGCTCTGCTTCCTCGACTGCTACTCCGGGTACCACCAGATCGTGATCAAGGAAGAAGACCAGGAGAAGACCGCGTTCATCACCCCGTTTGGCGCGTACTGCTACACGACCATGTCCTTCGGGTTGAAGAACGCCGGCGCCACCTACCAATGAGCTATTTAGGCCTGCTTCAAGAGGCAACTCAACAAGAACGTCGAAGCCTATGTGGATGACGTGGTCGTCAAGACCAGAAACTCCAGCACGCTCATCGTTGATCTTGAAGAAACTTTCGCATCCCTGCGCGAGTACCACTGGAAGCTCAACCCGAACAAGTGCGTCTTTGGCGTACCATCGGGCAAACTACTCGGCTTCATCATCAGCCATCACGGCATCAAAGCCAATCCTGAGAAGATCTCCGCCATCACCAGCATGAAAGCTCCCACGTGCATCAAAGACGTGCAGAAGCTGACCGGGTGCATGGCGGCCCTGAACACATTCATCTCGAAGCTTGGAGAACGAGGCCTCCCCTTCAAACTACTCAAACATCAAGAGACGTTCGTGTGGACTCCAGAGGCAGACCAAGCCCTTGCCCAGCTCAAGGACTTCCTATCAAAGCCACCAGTCCTCACGGCTCCTCGCAAAGGGGAGCAGCTGCTGCTCTACCTTGCTGCGACTACTCATGTGGTCAGTACTGCCATCGTCGTCGAGTGGCATGAAGACGGCCACGCCTACCCAGTCCCGCGTGAGGACAGTGTGTGGTTCGAGGACCGGTGGATGGTCGCTTCCTTGTGTGATGAGTGATTGACAACGTTGTGTGGACTGATTCTTGGCTAAGTATTGCAGGTGCAGGTTGCGGCTTGACTGGTGTTGGTGCAGGTGAAGAACAAGCGCGAAAGGTCGTCGCCGGTGAGGCCTCCAGGTGTGGAGAAGACAAGTAGGCTTCGTTTGAGGGACCCGGTGGCCAGCGGGGTCAAGTGCGGGGCGCATGGTGGCATGAACAGCAAGATGAAGACATGGACGGTTTCTTGGTAGAGCCTCAAAACCAAGGTCGAGTCGGGACTACGTGGGAGCCGAGTCATGAGTGGAGATTGGCGGAGGCTACACCGAGTTCGCGGGGTTTCCGGTGGTTCACCAGAAAACCACTGGGTTCCTTGGTTGATCCACAAAGCCAAGACCGAAGAACCGAAGACAGAGCTACAGCAGCGCCAGACTGGTCTGACCGGTGTGCGACGACGCAGTCCGGAGACTTCGAAGCGGAGGACACGCGTCGGGATCGCATGGCTTGCGTCGAGGCTACGCAGGGTGCGGTCGCCGGGCATCCGTCCGATGGTGAAGACATGAAGACTTCCAAATCCGCCCTTGAGGGGCTTGTATCCCTAGTTGTTAGAGAAGGGTATTTTAGACTTTCGGTTGCCTCCATATAACCCAAGAGGTGAGAGGATGGCATCCAACTCTTGGAACCCTAGTTCATTTGCTTTCCTATTTTCCCTTCCTATTTTCTTTAGGATTTCCATAGGACTAGCTTGAGAGCTTCATGGTGAGATCTTGTGAGAGGGTTGGATGATCGGGCGGCAAGCTAGACCTTGTATGAATCTTTGTTGCATGTATAGATGATTCGGCGTGGTTCCTCAAGGTTTGGATGTGTTGTTTCCGGTTGTTCTTGGTGGTGATTTTCGGAGCCCTCTCTTGGTGATTTCTTTGGGTTGTTTTCGGGACCTTTCTCTTGGGGATTTGATGGGGGAAATTTGTGGGAACCCTTCGTGGTTCTTTGTGCTGTGATTCCCCTCCCAAATCCGTGAGTAAAGGGGCTCGATTTTGAGGTTTTCCGAGTTCTAGGGTTTGTGGTGCTCTTGGCGGGATTTCTTCGATTCCTCCTTTTTGGACAAGTTTTTGTGGGATTAAACTTGGCTATGGACTCCTCATGAGGTGTTCCTAATATCCCCAAAGTCTTGTTCAAGTCCGTGGAGCGATTCGGGAGATCGAGAGTTGGATTTGGGGGAGTTGACCCGCGGGTGCTGTTCATCCCAAGCTGCCCAGGCTACACCGGTCTGATCGGTGCTCTTGACCGGTCTGACCGGTGCAACCCTCAGTGGTTTTTTGCTCGGGTGAATGTCTGAGTGTGTTCACTGTTGTCCTGTGTTGCTACTGTTTCGAGTTTGGGTCTGTTGGAGGTCGGTTGGCCTGTTTGGTGCCTTGGGGGCTTTCAGGCTGTGACCGGTCTGACCGGTGTGTCTCACCGACCTGACCGGTGTGGAGCCACTTAGTGAAAGTTGCCCAGTTTCACCAGCAGGGACCGGTCTGACCGGTGGTGCTCACCGGTCTGACCAGTGTTGGTCAGTGGACTCGAGGTTTGGTGTTCCGATGCGTTCTCGGGTCGAAAGGGTGTGTGTGTTGGTTCCTAGGTCCAGTGGCACTCCAGTGGCTACGTGGCTTGGCCAACTTGGGTAGTGAGTCGGAGACGTGTGTTGGAAGCTGTGTTCATCTTGTAGGAGTTTCCATCTCCTTCGAGAAGAATTTTTATCGGCTCCCATTCACTCCCCCCTCTCTGGTTTGCCGTATCGGTCCTTCAAGTGGTATCAGAGCCGATTCGGATCTTTGCTGACTCTAACCAGTCTAAGATCCAAGGATGGCGTACCAGGAACGGGGTTCGGGTCCTCCACACTTCGATGGCAAGAACTACCAGATGTGGAGCAAACGGATGGGTGCGTTCCTCCACGGAAAGTGTCAGATCCTTTGGGATGTCACGGTGGACACAGGCTATGTCCAGCCGATGGACTTCCTCACTCCAGGATCGAGGGACAGATTCGACGCTAACAACAAGGCGGTCGACTACTTGTTTCGTGCTTTGTGTCAGCCTGAGTTCGATCGGGTGCACACCGAGCACTTGGCATGTAGGATTTGGACGGTGCTGAAGGAGGCTCATGTTGGGAATGCCCAGGTTCAGGCACGGATGTATGCGACCTACCGGAGAGAGTACGAGAACTTCACTCATCTCCCCGGTGAGTCCATCGATGCCTTGTTTCAGAGGTTCACGGTGGTTGTGAACAACATGAGGGCCAATGTGGACGTGCTCCCGTACGATGATCATGATAGAGCGGTCAAGCTCTTACACTCTTTGGATCGTACGATTTGGGGCGGAAAGTTCGAGGCCATTGTGGAGTCGGAGAAGTATGACACTCTGACGGTGAACGAGCTGTTCTTGAAGCTCAAGTCGGCTGAGGTGGATAGGGGCATGACTGCCAAGCTCGAGGGACCGACTGATTCCCATAGTCTTGCCCTCGTTGGTGGTTCAAAAGGAAAGGCTAACACTAACCCATCCACCAGAATGTTCTCTTTTTCCTCTTTGATGTCTATGCCAGATGAGAAGTTCGATGTGCTTGGAGAGGATGAGCTGGCGCTCCTGACGAGACGGTTCGAGAGGCTGCACGAGAACCGAGTGAACATGAGGAGGAACACGAGGACATGCTTCCAGTGCGGCAAGCCAGGACACTTCGTCGCCGACTGCCCGGAGAAGGTCTAGAACAAGGACGGCTACAAGCACAAGCCGAGGAACGATGGCAAGTACCGGTCGAGGCACGACCACAAGAGCAAGCACAAGAACAAGTACAAGGACGAGCAACGATCGAGGAAGAAGGAGAGCTGAGGCAAGGCCCGAGCGATGGTTGGAGCGAGCGACGTCGACTCCAGTTCCGCGTACTCCACCTCGAGCTCGAGCAGTAGTGAAGATGAAGGTGATCGTCGCAAGAACAAGAAATCGTCTAAGAACCTGAGCGGGCTGAGCTGCTTCACGAGAGATGGCTTCTGCACCATGGCATTGAGCTCCGGCAACAAGAAGAGCACACAGAGCGACTCGGACTCTAATTCCGACGACGAGGTGCGCGATGAACTTCCCTTCTTGCGCCAGGAGAATAAGAGGCTTGGCACTTTGCTTGATAACCGTGATGACATGCTTAGAGAGGCCAAGAAAATGAGAAAAGAGCTTAGGGCTTCACTCGAGGATGCTAGGACTAGAGTGCCTGAGCTAGAGACACAGGTGCTTGATAGCAAGCTTGAGATTGATTCCCTTAAGGCTAGTCCTGTTGTTTCGGATGAGGTTGATTGTAGGGTTAAAGTGGTTGAGATTAAGTCTAGACATGCTTTGCTAGGTGCTTGCAATTGTTGCCCTGTTTTGCATGCTAAGATTGATGAGATGCATGTTTACACTAGTTCTCTTGAGGCTAAATTGAAGGAACCCATGCCTACATCATGCTCTACCTGTGAAATGCATGCTTTGAAAAATTTGAAACTTGCACATTATGTTGATCGTTTGCAGGATGAGAATGATGAGCTGAGGAAGTTGATGGGTTGGTTGTCTGGTCATAAGCCTCAGTTGAGGATGATGATCGAGGCATTTAAGAGGCGGGATGGTGAGGGACTTGGGGCAAACAAGGTTGGTGAGGGAAGTGGAGAGAATATCCCAGAGCCACCAAAAACCCACCACAAAAATGATTCCCCCCAAAACCTAACCATCTTAGGAACCGACTAGACACAACCCCAGCTCCACCCGTGTTTCCTACACCCACAAATGATCTACAAAAGCCTATCAAGTTTGTGAGCACTTCGGGGAAAGTGTTCTTTGGGAAAGAAAGTGAGAAGGCTAGTGAGGGGAAACCGGTGGAGGAGTTGAGTGGAGAGAAACCTAGTGAGCAGCCACATCCCAAGCCTAAGCCTAAGCTTGTGAGGTTCCATTGTGGCTATTGTGGGAGAGATGGCCATAAGGATGAGTTTTGCTTCAAGAGGAAGCGAGAGGAGAGAATGGCAAAGGAGTGGGCTAACAAGGACAAGTACCACCTTTCCGATGGTGTACTTGAGCCTCGTGTGCAGATGCCCAGGGCCAAGGCGAGTGTGAGGACAGTTCGGGCTTGGGGAGAGCGAAGGCTGTTGGAGGTGCTGCTGCCCAGGTCACACCGGTCAGACCGGTGTGGGGCACCGGTCAGACCGGTGCAGGCCTGGACAGGCAGCGGTTTGGGTTTCGTGCTCGTACAGGTGCGAGGGTTGTTTCTGGAGGTCGTGGTTCTGGTGGTTGGGCTGGAGAGTTTGCAGGTGGTCAGGTTGCTAGGCGTTCTCCCCCTCGAGTTCACTACGGGGATGGGAGGAGTCGTAGCTTTGAGAAGGAGGAGAGGAGGGACGTTCCACGGGCTTTCTTTCGTGGTTTTGGTCCTCCTCCAGGCAGAGAGGGGTGGTTCCCTCAGGGTGGTTACCGTGGTGGTGATCGTGGAGGTAGCTTTGGTAGGAGAGATGCTTTGGTTGGTGCTAACCCCACTTTCGAGCAAATGGCTCGGCACTGGTTTTACTCTTTTGGTACTAACCCCAGTGCTGAGTCATTTGTTCGCTCACGTGCTCGTTTTTGAATTTCAGGTGGGAGACTTGAAGAACATTTGGTTGATTGACTCCGGTTGCTCGAGGCATATGACCGGAGACAGGGGGTGGTTCTCAAGTCTCGTCCCGGTGGTGACAAAGAGGTACATCACCTTTAGGGACAATGGGTGTGGGCGTGTGCTTTCAGAAGGTGAGATCAAAGTGAGTGACAAGATCACTCTCAGGCGTGTTGCTCTTGTTCAATCGCTGGGGTACAATTTGCTTTCTGTGCCCCAGTTGTTGGATGAGGGCTTTGAGTTGTTGTTTCGGCCAGGTGGTTCTCGGATTTTGGACTCTCGAGGGGACCTTGTCTGTATGGTCGTTCCTGAGGGTCAAGTGTTTCGTGCTGATTTTTCTCAGTCTTCGTGTGTGGAGTGTTGTTTCTTGGCTGGTTCTTCGAATGAGTTGTGGAGGTGGCATAGGAAGTTGGGTCACTTGAGCTTTGACCTTTTGTCTCGCTTGAGTAAACTCAATTTGGTCCGAGGATTGCCACGGTTGAGGCTTGAGAAAGAGTTTGTTTGTGCTCCGTGTAGGCATGCCAAGATGGTAGCCTCTTTTCACCCGCCTCTCACTGATGTGATGACTGAGCGTCCATGCGAGCTGCTCCGTATGGACCTTGTTGGCCCAGCTCGTGTGCGATCTGCGGGTGGGAAGTGGTATGTCCTTGTTGTGGTGGACGACTATTCTCGGTATGCGTGGGTGTTCTTTCTCGAGGATAAGGGGGAGATGTTTGGTTTTGTTCGAGATCTAGTCTTGAGGTTGAGGAACGAGAGGCACGGAGATGCCATATGAGCTATCCGCAGTGATAATGGCTCGGAATTCAGAAACTCTCATTTTGAAACCTTTTGCCATGACTTGGGTCTTGAGCACCAGTTTTCGAGTCCGTATACGTCTCCTCAGAATGGTGTTATGGAAAGGAAGAACATGACCTTGTGTGAGATGGCTCGGACGATGCTTGATGAGCATAGGACTCCGAGGAGGTATTGGGCTGAGGCGGTGAATACCGCGTGCTATGTGTCGAGCAGGATCTACCTCAGAGTGCACAAGAAGAAGACATGCTATGAGTTGATGCATGGTCGCACACCCAAGGTGAGTCTCATTCTAGAGCATATCGTGTGCTCAATCTTGAAACTAACCAAATCGTGGAGACTTGCGAGGTAACCTTCGACGAGACAGAGCCACGTAGTCAGCTTGTCTTTGAGTGTGCAGGTGATGATGAGCTTGGCGAGGAGATCTTTCAGGAGGAGGAGCATGAACATGGAGACGATGAAGATGGCGGTGCGGTGCCCCCGGCTGAACATGTACCCACTACTTCGACTACAGTGATGGACGGACCCTCTACTACACCTACGACGACAAATCAAGAACGAGGAGAAGCTGATGTTGAGCGGGAGGTAGCATCGAGGCGAGAACCTCCCCGGCGAGTACAAGTGGATCACCCAGCTTCAAGGATCATTGGCGACATGAATGAACGCACTACACGGTCGAGGGTTCGAAACAATTCTCATTTCGCTCATGCTGCATTTGTTGCTACTTTTGAGCCTAAAGACATTGGACACGCACTATCTGATCACAATTGGGTTAATTCAATGCATGAGGAGTTGGAGAACTTTGAGAGGAATCAGGTTTGGGAGTTGGTTGACCCTACCCCAGGGTGTAAGTCGATTGGTACAAAGTGGGTGTGGAAGAACAAAGAGGGAGAGAAAGGTGAGGTTGTGAGAAACAAGTCGAGGCTTGTTGCTCAGGGGTTCAGTCAGAAGGAGGGGATCGACTACGAGGAGACTTTTGCTCCCGTAGCCCGTTTGGAGGCGATTAGGATCCTTCTAGCCTTTTTTGTGGCTAAAGGGTTCAAGTTGCACCAAATGGATGTGAAGAGTGCTTTTCTGAATGGTGTGTTGGAGGAAGAAGTGTATGTGAGGCAACCTCCGGGGTTTGAGAGTGAGAAGTACCCCCACGGGTGTACAAGTTGAGGAAGGCACTTTATGGGTTGAAGCAGGCGCCTAGAGCTTGGTATGGTAGGTTGAGGGGGTTCTTGTTTGAGAGAGGTTTTGAGATGGGGAAGGTCGATCAGACCTTGTTTTTGCTGAGGCAGGGCAGAGATATCTTGATTGTGCAGGTGTACGTGGATGATATTGTCTTTGGTGGCTCGTCTAACTCTCTTGTTGCAAGGTTTGTAGATGATATGAGCAGGGAATTTGAGATGAGCATGATGGGCGAGTTGCAGTTCTTCCTTGGGCTACAAATCAAACAATCAAAGGAAGGAACATTTGTGCACTAGGCTAAGTACGCCAAGGACATTGTGTGGAAGTTCAAGATGGAGGACTCCAAGGCTATGACGACGCCGATGAGTACGACTACGGCTCTTGATGCGGACGAGGAAGGTGAACATGTGGACCAGAAGGAGTATCGAAGCATGATCGGGTCACTCCTCTACTTGACGGCGACGAGGCCGGACATCCAGTTCTCGGTATGTCTGTGTGCTCGTTTTCAAGCGTCTCCGAGGACTTCGCATCGGCAAGCGGTGAAGCGAATTTTTAGGTACTTGCGTCACACTCCCGACTTCGGCCTTTGGTACTCCGCGTCCTCTTCTTTGGCGCTTCATGGTTTTTCAGACGCAGATTTAGCCGGGTGTCGGTTGGATAGGAAGTCCACTTCTAGGACTTGCCAGTTTTTGGGTTCTTCTTTGGTGTCTTGGTCTTCCCGCAAACAGTCGAGTGTTGCTCAATCCACTACCGAGGCCGAGTATGTTGCCGCTGCTAGTTGTTGCTCTCAGCTCCTTTGGATTTCATACACCATGAGTGACTTTGGTGAGGAGTATACCCATGTTCCACTTCAATGTGATAGCACCAGTGCCATAAGCGTTGCAAAGAACCCAGTGCTCCATTCCAAAACCAAGCACATAGAGGTACCATTTTCTGAGAAACAACGTAGAGAAAGGAAAGATAGCTTTGATCCATGTACCCACACATGACCAATTAGCCGATATTTTCACCAAACCCCTAGATCAAGCAACTTTCACTCGTTTGCGGGGGGAACTTGGTGTGTGTTTGATTTCTTGATTTGGGTGTGTGGGAGCTCCTTTGTAGCATATGTATAGCTTTCCTTTGTGCATTTCCTGCATTTGGCATGGCATATGTAAAATGATGTATAGGCATCCTTGTATCTTAGATTGCATGCATTTTGTATCATATGCATTGGTTAGGAAAAGCTTCTCTCATATACATTGTTCACCATGGAATGAGATATATGTCTTTGTGAGCTTGTTTGGTATGCTATGGTTAGTTTGGCTTAGCTCTTGATGATCTTGATGAATAATCCATGGTTGATGGCTATGTTTTTGAAAAATTGTCACATGTATGCTCTCTCATGTGTAAATGCCTTTATATGATCTTGACATGTTTTAGTGGCTTGGTTATGCTTAATTTGTGGTTGGATATCTAGTTTATTGATCATATGGGGCCAAAGGCTCATTTGCCATCATGAATGTTTAGCCCTCTTGATTTATCTTGTGGAGGAGCATAAGTTCCTTTTTGTCGCAAAGACATTTCATGTACCATTTATCAATCTGAAAATGAAATGAAAAATGCTTGGAAAATATGCTCCCATGTCATTTGTGCTGATTTTAATTTGCTTTGGGTGCTTAACCGTGGCATGATGCCTACCAATGAGAAGTCTCATACATAGAAGTAGGCACATGGCTCAGTGGCTTTGACATGACATGAGGTGCTTGTGGGTGTTTGTGATGGTCTTATGATTAGAATGGCTGTCCTAGCATGAAGTTTGTGTGGCTTTGCCATTTTGATATGCTTTGATCATGTTTAGGACTTTGCTCATGAGATGCAAATTTTTCGCAAAATTGCCAAAATCCATCTTAGCTTCGTCCAATGGTTGTGAAACTTGGTGATCATGTAGTTGAGATCGATACGAAGCCGTAGAGTATCTAACTTGCTCATTTGGACATGTGTAGCATTCTTTGTTGAATTTTGTCTATTTGAGAAGCTCTAGGTTGAAAATTTTGCATTTTTGGCTTGATTCATGCATTGCCAACAAGGGGGAGAAGTTTGAGCTTGAAATGGCTTACTGGACGCATTTAGAAGGTTTTCAGGTGGTTTCGAGCCATTTTTGTGCTCTGTTGTGCACCGGTCTGACCGGTGGTGATGACCGGTCTGACCGGTGTGAGTGCTGATCCTGTGCACATCTTAGGCACTGGTCTGACCGGTGGTGATGACCGGTCTGACCGGTGTGAGCTGAAGTTGATGCAGCTGCCCTGTTTTCAGCTGGTTTGCATGCATTCGTCCAAGGGGAGGTGCATTGGTTCAGGGGGAGCTTGCATGTGTGCAGGGGGAGCTCTTTGTGGTTTTTCGAGCTTTGCTTTGGTGGTTTGCGCTCTTTGTTTGAGTTTTGGTTTGTCTCGGATGTGTCGAGCCGTTGCCCTTGCCTAAGGGGTCCGAGACTTGTCTTCTTCAAGTGATCTAGCTCTTTGCCTTTGTTTGGCTTTCGATCGCTTGTTGGAGTTTCTTTTTGTTCGTTTCTTTTCTTTTTCTTTTCTCTTGTTACTTTTGTGTGGGTGTTGTCAATGCACTCATCAAGGGGGAGATTGAGGACAATGTGTGGTTCGAGGAACGGTGGATGGTCGCTTCCTTGTGTGATGAGTGATTGACAACGTTGTGTGGACTGATTCTTGGCTAAGTATTGCAGGTGCAGGTTGCGGCTTGACTGGTGTTGGTGCAGGTGAAGAACAAGCGCGAAAGGTCGTCGCCGGTGAGGCCTCCAGGTGTGGAGAAGACAAGTAGGCTTCGTTCGAGGGACCCGGTGGCCAGCAGGGTCAAGTGCGGGCCGCATGGTGGCATGAACAGCAAGATCAAGACATGGACGGTTTCTTGGTAGAGCCTTAAAACCAAGGTCGAGCCGGGACTACGTGGGAGCCGAGTCATGAGTGGAGATTGGCGGAGGCTACACCGAGTTCGCGGGGTTTCTGGTGGTTCACCAGAAAACCACTGGGTTCCTTGGTTGATCCACAAAGCCAAGACCAAAGAACCGAAGACGGAGCTGCAGCAGCGCCAGACCGGTCTGACCGGTGGGGACCGGTCTGACCGGTGAGGAGCACTGGTCTGACCGGTGTGTGATGACGCAGTCCGGAGACTTCGAAGCGGAGGACACACGTCGGGATCGCATGGCTTGCGTGGAGGCTACGCAGGGTGCGGTCGCCGGGCATCCGTCCGATGGTGAAGACATGAAGACTTCCAAATCCGCCCTTGAGGGGCTTGTATCCCTAGTTGTTAGAGAAGGGTATTTTAGACTTTCGGTTGCCTCCATATAACCCAAGAGGTGAGAGGATGGCAGCCAACTCTTGGAACCCTAGTTCATTTGCTTTCCTATTTTCCCTTCCTATTTTCCTTAGGATTTCCATAGGACTAGCTTGAGAGCTTCATGGTGATGTGAGAGGGTTGGATGATCGGGCGGCAAGCTAGACCTTGTATGAATCTTTGTTGCATGTATAGATGATTCGGCGTGGTTCCTCAAGGTTTGGATGTGTTGTTTCCGGTTGTTCTTGGTGGTGATTTTCGGAGCCCTCTCTTGGTGATTTCTTTGGGTTGTTTTCGGGACCTTTCTCTTGGGGATTTGATGGGGGAAATTTGTGGGAACCCTTCATGGTTCTTTGGGCTGTGATTCCCCTCCCAAATCCGTGAGTAAAGGGGCTCGATTTTGAGGTTTTCTGAGTTCTAGGGTTTGTGGTGCTCTTGGCGGGATTTCTTCGATTCCTCCTTTTTGGACAAGTTTTTGTGGGATTAAACTTGGCTATGGACTCCTCATGAGGTGTTCCTAATATCCCCAAAGTCTTGTTCAAGTCCGTGGAGCGATTCGGGAGATCGAGAGTTGGATTTGGGGGAGTTGACCCGCGGGTGTTGTTCATCCCGAGCTGCCCAGGCTACACCGGTCTGACCGGTGCTCTTGACCGGTCTGACCGGTGCAACCCTCGGTGGTTTTTTGCTCGGGTGAACGTCTGGGTGTATTCGCTGTTGTCCTGTGTTGCTGTTGTTTCGAGTTTGGGTCTGTTGGAGGTCGGTTGGCCTATTTGGTGCCTTGGGGGCTTTCGGGCTGTGACCGGTCTGACCGGTGTGGAGCCACTTAGTGAAAGTTGCCCAGTTTCACCAGTAGGGACCGATCTGACCGGTGGTGCTCACCGGTCTGACCGGTGTTGGTCAGTGGACTCGAGGTTTGGTGTTTCGCTGCGTTCTCGGGTCGAAAGGGTGTGTGTGTTGGTTCCTAGGTCCAGTGGCACTCCAGTGGCTACGTGGGCTTGCCCAACTTGGGTAGTGAGTCAGAGACGTGTGTTGGAAGCCGTGTTCATCTTGTAGGAGTTTCCATCTCCTTCAAGAAGAATTTTTATCGGCTCCAATTCACTCCCCCCTCTCTGGTTCGCCGTATCGGTCCTTCACCGCGCCCATTCTACTTCGTCAGCGAGGTCCTGTCAGAATCCAAGGCACGCTATCAGCCAGTACAGAAGCTTCTGTACGCAGTGCTCGTCACCTCGCGGAAGCTATGACACTACTTCCAGGAGTACTCGATCTCCGTCATCACCGACTACCCGCTCGGCGACATCCTGCGGAACCAAGATGCTACTGGAAGAATCTCCAAATGGGCAGTCGAACTCGGCGCCCTCAACATCGACTTCAAGCCACGCACAGCCATCAAGTCGCAGGCGCTAGTCGACTTCATGGCGGAGTGGCGGGAGAATCAGCTACCTACTCCAACCGAGCGCCCAGAGCACTGGGTGATGTACTTTGACGGCTCGCTCATGCTCGAAGGCGCAGGTGCAGGGGTACTCCTGATCTCTCCAACAGGCGAACAACTCAAGTACGTCCTGCTGATCTTCAGGAAGGTCTCAAACAACGAAGCCGAGTACGAAGCTCTGCTACACGGGCTCCGCCTCGCGGCTTCACTAGGCATCAAGCGGCTACTAGTCTACGGCGACTCCGCAGTGGTCATCAACCAAGTCAACAAGTCCTGGGACCGCAACAAGGAGAACATGGACGCCTACTGCCTAGAAGTCCGCAAGCTCAAGAACAAGTTCTATGGTCTCGAGTTCCACCACGTCGTCCGCGACAACAACGTTGCAGCAGACGTCCTGTCGAAGCTTGGTTCTACTCGCGCTCAAGTGCCAACGGGTGTCTTCATCCACGAGCTTCACGCGCCATCCATCTCGGAGCTGGCGCCACCGAACACTGACCCAGCACATCCCCTGGCTGGCCAGGAGGTCATGATGATCGACGTGGACTGGAGGCAGCCCTTCATCGACTACCTCAGCGAGCAGAAGGTTCCCTCGGACAAGAACTTGGCCGAGCAACTCATCCGCCGTGTCAAGTCCTACGTCCTCGTCGGAAACAAGCTCTACAGGCGGGGCGCATTTTCCGGAGTACTCATGAAGTGCGTTCCCAGACAAGAAGGCAAGGACATCTTGGAGGAGATCCATAAAGGCGTTTGTGGCAACCACGCGTCCTCACGCACGCTGGTCAGCAAGGCCTTCCGACGGGCTTTCTATTGGCCCACAGCTCTGGGCGACGCCGAAGAACTTGTCAGAAGGTGCCAAGGGTGCGAATACTTCGCCAAGCAACAACACGTCCCGGCCTACAAACTAGTCACCATACCGCCAACCTGGCCTTTCGCCTGTTGGGGGCTCGACATGATTGGGCCACTCCCAACTACGCTAGGTGCATTCAATAGAGTACTGCTGGCCATTGACAAGTTCACCAAGTGGATCGAGGTCAAGCCGGTTACATGCCCCAAGGCTGACAGAGTACTCGACTTTCTGGATGAACTCGTACCTCGCTACGGACACCTGGGCTCCAACTTCAACAACCACCAGTTCTGGGAGTACTGCGAGAACAGCGGGATCGACGTCTGATATGTCTCAGTTGCCCATCCTCGGGCCAATGGACAAGTCGAGCGCGCCAATGGGATGGTGCTCGATGCTCTCAAGAAGTGGCTACACGACGCTGCTAACACCAAAGGAGGCAAGTGGATCAAGGAACTACCCAATGCACTCTGGGGGCTACGTACTCAACCCTCCAAGCCGACGGGACAATCGCCATACTTCCTGGTCTACAGCTCCGAAACAATCCTCCCTGTTGATGTCATGTGGGATTCACTAGCAGTGGAGCAATACGACAAAGGCATATCTGAAGACAGCAGACGAGTTGACATCGACGGACTCGAAGAAGCTCGCTATGCCGCCCTCGTCCAATCAGCAAGGTACCTCGAGGGTATCCGACGCTACCACGATCGCAACGTCAAGGAACGCTCCTTCAACGTTGGCGATCTTGTCCTCCACCGCATCCAAAACATGGAAGGACTACATAAGCTCAGCTCGCCCTGGGAAGGTCCCTTCACAGTTGCAAAGGTGACCGGACCGGGCTCCTACCGCCTCCAGACGCTTGAAGGCGAAGACGTCAACAACTCGTGGAACGTCGACCAGCTCTGTCGATTCTACGCCTAGTCAACCGACTACCCTGGAGGCTCAAGTCTACACGACTACTTAAAGACCCCCTCGTCGTAAGCGGCCTCCGGGTCCAGGCACCAGTATCCGAACTACCCTACTCCAAGATCCAGCGCTAACGGCTACTAACGGATCTTGGACTGCTCCGAGCACACAAAGGACTCCAGCAGCGGTCTACTGAGAGACCAAGCACACCCAGATCCAGCCTACACGGATACTAACGGATCTACTGGTGTAAGCGGCTCTACGCCCTAGCACTACTTAGCCGTAGGCGGCCTCCGGGTCCTGGCGACTACTCTGTATCAACGGCCTTGGCCACCCAGGTGTATTTTTTCAGTAATAAAGTTTGATTATTTATCAACTGCTTTACTATCTCTTTCCCTCAACAGGACTACTGTCGAGTACGACTACTTGTGACGACTCCATGATGGGACTCCGCACTCACAGATCGCGACAACGAGTACTCATTTATGGAAGTTTCCTTCATTCATACTCAAACAAGTTCATTACAACTTTGTTTATACACAACTACTGCTACGAGCTAACTCTACAGGACTACTGGAGATTGAGCTTCTCGGCGACTTGTTCGGCAATGGGCGCCATCTGCTCCAGCAGCTCCGCGTACTGCTCGTCCATGCAGTTGGCGGCTAGTCCGCCGGTGACTACGTCAATAGGAGCTTTCGGGAAGTACTACTTCATATACACCAGGACCTGGTTGGGGATCGACTTCGCCAAGTGCTTCACGTACGTCGCCAGGCGGCTGGGGGCTTCCCTCAGCCGATCCACCAATGGAGCTATCTTCGGTCCCCCGGGGTGAGGCACCAGTAGCCTCGCGATGGGAAGCGCGGCCTCCTCGAGTTCCTTGAGCTGGGCCCGCAGCTTCTCGCAGTCCTCGTTCAGCTTCTGGAAAGATTTATAGCAGTTGACGAGGTCACGATTCGATGCAATGTGAAGCTCCATGTGCTTGTCGCACTCGTAAGCAAGCTGCTTATAATCATACTCCACTACCTCGCGGGCCTCCTTCTCCCGGTAGAAGAGGTTCTTCATGTTGGTCTCTGAAGCTTTCAGCTGGTCGACGCGGGTCTCAAGCTCTGCAATCAACAAGGCAAAGCGGGTCAGACTCCTTTAAGGTACTACCAATGGGTACTCAGCACAACAACGGCGTACCTTTATTCTTGTTGCGGAGAGACTTTGATATAGGGGGAGTGCCCGATCTTTCGGTGAGTGGAGATAAATCCGATTTGGTGGTTGTTGACCCTCACGATCCGACTACGACGAGCGAGACTCGAAGCGCCAATGCAATCGCTGAACCAACTCCCGATGGTTACCGACCTTGCTGGCGCAAGATCAGCCTGATCACGAAGATCAATTCCTGCGCACAATCGAAGAACGAACAGAATCTGAGGCGAGCAATCTTAATATCACTCGAAGGTGGAGTCTGAATTACATGACGGCGGCACGATGGCGGCTGTTCGGTTGTAGCTAAGGCTAACAAATAAATGAAACTCAAGTTTCTAAGGCGGCAGCTACTGAAAATATAAGAGACGGGGCGTCCTAGGGTTGGGGGCGACCACGGGTGGGGCGCCCCCACTTGGGCCTAAGGCCCAACCAAACTGTTGACGCAGCACTTTGGTAGATTCTGGATGTCAACTTGTTTCGACGATTCCCGTTGACTCGGGACGCATTTTTGCACGAGACCGATGCCATTGGAATCTCTATGAAATTCTGCTTCCAACCATATATAGAACGTCCAAAACCGACTCCATATGTGACCTGGGCGTCCGTTTTATTGCGCACTGCTCCTTGACTCCGAACTGGACTCGAACTTGAATTGCTTTCGGCCTCCACCTCGGGGACTCGAACCGGATCAACCTTGGACCTCCTTCTTGACTTGGAAACCCTTGTTGGACTTCTTCTACTCCATTCCATGCACCAATCATGGTCGTATGCATGAGTGTCATGTCCTCATCATTCTCCCTTCTTGATGAAAAGCCGTCCTCGCCGTCGATTGTACTTGGAACCGATCCTGCACAACACAAGAGCGACCGGGGTTTCGAAAACCACAAAAATCAAAATTGTTGTGAGGAGGAATGTCACCATGTTTCCAATTGGTGAATATGTCATCTGGCATAGAAACTTTAGTGAGCATGTAAGCATCGTGAGCGGACGACACAAAATGTTTGGCAACACTATCCTGCAAAAGATTAGTACCAAGAAACAACAATGCAGAAATAGATGGCAGGAACCAATGATGCTCCCCTTCTTGGAAATTAACAGTTTTATTTAAAACAAAACTACGAGAGGAACATGGGAAAGTGGTTGTATGATGGTTTCCCTCTAATCGATCACAATCTTGCACAACAAAAGGAGAATTCAGGTTTGTACAAATGTAAATGCGATGTACCATATATTGTCCTTTGTTGTTATATTTACCAATAACATGATAGGAATGTCTAGACAACAATGGAAAATCAGCATGTGCAAAAATTCTCTCTTCTAAACAATCTAGATTACACAAATCATCGAATTCAATGTAACCCAGGGTATGTAAAGAAGACAACAAATGGAGCTCATCACTTCTACTAGAAACATGCATAACAAGTTTATTTTCAGCACTAGCATGTAAAATAGAAGTAGTAGCACACCATGCATCTTTATCACAAGAAACATCAAGCAAATCACCATGTGACAAAGATAAATCAAGAGATGGTTCCATTATTAATTGCTCAACTGAAGTATGATTTGTGGAAAAATTCAGCATATTAACACAATTCTCACCTTCCGTGAGTGTAGCACCATGGACATTACCTATGTTCTCAGTAGGAGTATTAGGTGCATTGTGAAGTGATGGATCTGAGGATGCTCCAGTAGGTTCAACCGTCTTCTCGAGCGGTGGAGTGGTGGGCGTGAATGGCGTTGGGCTCTCGAGCACTATAGTGGTGGGAGCAGATGGCAATGGGAGAGCGGGCGCTGAGCTGGATGTCGAGCTTTCTGCTGCAAAAGAGTTAGAATATTGCTTCTAGCGATGTCCCTGCACATCACGTTCAGCGTTGTGAGCATAATATGAAGGCACAAATCTACGTCGCATAACAGCTTTTAATTTAGCTGAAGTGGTGGGATGTTTTTGTTTATATTAATGATGCCACCAAAATAAAGCTAAATTAGTAAATGCACTAATAGCAGTTTGAACTTGAGAAACAGCAGGAATATCATGGTATGAAAATTTCTGTTCGACCTCTAATTCCCAATCAATATATGCAGCTGGATCATATTTGCCATGGTAAGGTGTAATTGTAAATGGAAGTGTAGAAAAAGAATCATTACCACCACGGATGGACGCAGAACGGGTGTGTCCACGGAGGTCTCCAACATCGACCACCTTCTGTAAACCCGTGATCAGTGTTTTCATTGCATCGAGATGTGACGCAATGGTGTCGAGCTTGGTTTTAGTGGCCTGCGGCTGGTCTTCCCTCTTATCGTCGCCTGCCATTGTTAGCGCAAACACAAAAACAAAATCGACAACAAAACAGGGGTGTAATGGCTCACAAGGCGCTCACTACAATGCTGTTATCAAATTCTTATCTGTTCTTACCAAGCACACAGAGGCGACCTGCAACCAACCGGTGGAACCTGCGAAAGATTGGAGGAGCGATTGCCTGGCGAAACGAAACCTGGTCGGCGTAGAACTTTGTGGAGTTTTGGGAAGGCTGCACTCAATTGAAGGATTAGCACAATCAAACAATAATTGCAAAGTTGAATTATAGTGCAAATCACGTAGCAAAGCTGCTGGAACCAAAGTGTAAAAGTAGAAGGAAAAAAGAACCAAGGGGGAACAAAAGATGGGAGGGTGCGGCGCTGAAAGCAGAGAGGGCGCGGTGTGGGGGGAGGGCGATCGTGACCAGGGAGGTCACGGGGTGCGTGGTCGTTCCTGCGCCCGGTGTTTCACGACCCACAGAAGCGAGACGGCGCGTGAGGGCTCGGGATGTCCATCGAACCGGACAATTCCTACTCCCGGTTGGATCTTTTTTCTTTTTTCTTTCGTTTCTTTTTTTCACGGACTGTCTTGTTTTTTTGCCACGGGCTGGTGTCCTTTTTTTCACGTAAGGTCGCTCGGTGCGAGAGGTGTTCGCCGTGGAAAAAAAGGAAGTATCTCGTTGTGCACGTGAGGAGGATCAGGTCCTGTTCCTTTTGGACATTTTTTACTGTTTTTTCCTTTCCAAAAGAAACTCACGGCAGGAAACAGGAAGGGGCGCACGGGGAAACCGCACCGCGCGCGATCAGGAACGACGGGGCATGGCAGCGGTAGGTGATGGTGGTGGGCGGCTAGGGTTAAAAGATAATAAGAAAAAAACAAAGAAGAGAACTCAAGTAACCAGTAACAATTGAACGAAAAATCACACAAACTCAACAAAGCAAATTATTGAATGAAAGTGCGAGGCTAAAACAGGCTGCTGGGACAAGGATCTAACCTAGAACAAATTTTTGTATGGTTTTTTCGACTATAGGAAGTAAAAACACTCAATAAACTCACCGATAAACCTGGAAAGCTGATACTACTTGATATAGGGGGAGTGCCCGATCTTTCGGTGAGTGGAGATAAATCCGATTTGGTGGTTGTTGACCCTCACGTTCCGACTACGACAAGCGAGACTCGAAGCGCCAATGCAATCGCTAACCAACTCCTGATGGTTACCGACCTTGCTGGCGCAAGATCAGCCTGATCACGAAGATCAATTCCTGCGCACAATCGAAGAACGAACAAGAATCTGAGGCGAGCAATCTTAATATCACTCGAAGGTGGAGTCTGAATTACACGACGGCGGCACGATGGCGGCTGTTCGGTTGTAGTTAAGGCTAACAAATAAATCAAAGTCAAGTTTCTAAGGCGGCGGCTATTGAAAATATAAGAGACGGAGCATCCTAGGGTTGGGGGCGAACAGGTGTGGGGCGCCCCCAACTTGGGCCTAAGGCCCAACCAAACTGTCGACGCAGCACTTTGGCAGATTCTGGATGTCAACTTTTTTTGACGATTCCTGTTGACTCGGGACGAAGTTTTGCACGAGACTGATGCCATTGGAATCTCTATGAAATTCTGCTTCCAACCATATATAGAGCGTCCAAAACCGACTCCATATGCGACCCGGGCGTCCGTTTTATTGCGCACTGCTCCTGGACTCCGAATTGGACTCGAACTTGAATTGCTTTCGGCCTCCACCTCGGGGACTCGAACCGGATCAACCTTGGTCCTCCTTCTTGACTTGGAAACCCTTGTTGGACTTCTTCTACTCCATTCCATGCACCAATCGTGGTCGTATGCATGAGTGTCATGTCCTCATCAGACTTGTTCTTCCGCACCAGCTCGTCGCTCTTCGCCTGCATATCTTGGATTTCATTATGATATTGGCGAAGGCACTGTCCATCTTTGACTGCATCACGGCGGCGTGCTTCTGGCCCTTCACGGGCTGTTCTTTTAAGGCCTCGGCCCGGAGCACTGTGTCGCCGTACCCCTGAAGCATGTCAAACTTCTACCGGGACCTCTCCGCGACGTTTTGCAATAGACAATAGATGTCAACTGGGTACTCAACACTAAAGAATTGACTACTCAAGGGTGTCGACTACTCACCTTCATCCATTGCTTGGCCTGGCGCATCGCCTCCATGTGCCGTGCTACCGTCGCTGGGTCGACAAGGTCATCCGCCAGCAGCTCGATCCCGCCACGACTACTCATCGCGGCTCCGGACATTGGCGCCGAGCGGATTGGCTCCCGTCCTGGATCTCTGGCGAGCGAACGACTACTTCCAGAGCCGGTTCTGGCAGCATGTCGTCGCGCTCTCCTCCAGCCGTCGCGGTAGCTTCTCCGACGGCAATTTCCATCGACTCGGGGGCTCCTCCGGCAGCTCCCTGGGTCTTCGGTGTCAAGTCTTCAACGGGCACCGCCGACGGGATAGCGCTTCCCTCGGCTTCGGCCCCTGTCATCAGAAGACAACTGGATTAGTCACCCTTGGCGGCTACAACTATTCCTTGAGTACACATGTGCCCGTGCATTGTACTTACCTTCAACAATGCTGGCCTCCGGCAATGTTGCTTCTACGACCGGCGCCTCGAATTCTGCCTGAGGGGCGGGAGCCGACTCCTCAGCGGTCGGCGTGGGTTCCTCTTCCGCCACCACTGCGGCGGGTTCATCCCCATCCCAGGTCAAGTCCGTCGATTTCCTGCAGAGTACACAACTGGCTGTCAACCCAGTACGACTACCAGACCAAATGTACTACTCGGGAATGATCTCCACTTACAAGCTCGACCGGACTACCGTCACGGTTGGGGCGCCGAGGATGCTGGCAATGTCGACCAGTCCAGCCTCGGCAGGCGCTTCCTCTTGCGCCTCAGTAGTCGCTGCCTCTTCAGCAACAGCAGCGGCCGGTTTTGTGCTCCCCTCAACAACTGGGGGCTGGCGCGTCAGTTGCGCCAAGAGCTCCTCCACGGTGGGGGCTGGGCTACAACTACCTCCAGCTGGCTCCCCCACCGTATCCCAGTCGCCTTCGTCTCCCTGCTCTAAGGGATCGGAAGGCGGAATCTCCTTCAAGTAATGGAGTTTCATCGTCAGCACACTACACCGAGACACAAGTACTCAACTACGCTACTCAAGGAAGCCTACCTCCTGAGATGTGGTTTCTGTGACCTTCAGCTTCTGGGCCACGCGCTTGCGGGCCACGTTGCACGGCCTCCTTGGCGGCGTGGGCAAACTAGCCTCCAGGCTAGTTGGCGGATCCTAAACGAGAGGGACATGCGGCAATCCAGGGCTGCTCAACCTCAACCGCAGCTGGAAGCGCTCCTGCAGTGTCTCCTCATCGTCTTCCTCCGAAGTGTCTTCCACGACTACGGTGTCGCCCTCTCCACCGACTTCGTGGCGCTCCTTGGCCTTCCCCTTCACTTCATCTGGGATCTCGACAAGTCGAGGAGGCGACACCGGCTCGGAAACGAACTTCACTACGTCGTCCTGCAAGAAGCATATTGGATGAGTACGACTACTACTACATAATCAGTACCCGACTTCAATACAGCTACTGACCTCATTGGGTGGACGCGTGGCGGCGTACTCGAGCACAAGGCACGGCGTGTACGGCGGCATGTCTTTGAAGATCCTGCCCAGCCTATCAACAATGTCGTCGTCGTCGACTTCACCTTCGGGCATCCGCGACTAGTCGTCGTCGCCGGTGTACTGGTAGCCCAAGGTGTCGCGGGCCATCAGCGGCTGCACCCTTAGCTTCATGAAGCTGAAGGCCACATGTTCGGCCCTCAACCCGGCTTCTCTTAAAGCCTTAATCTTCGCCAGCAGCTCGGGTAGCTGGATACGCTCCTGCATCGTTGGCTCCGAATTCCACCACGGCTGGTGCTTCGGCTGCTTCCCGCTCGGCTTCGGCTGCTTTGGGTGGTGATTGGTGATGTAGAACCACTTTGACTTCCAAACTTGATTGGAGTTGATCAGCTTGTACGCGAGGTATTGCTCTGCAGCATCCTCGCGCATCTGGATCCCGGCTCCCCCAACTACACAGGCGTTGTTGGCGCTTGGCTGGGGCTTGACTCGGAAGAATTTTCGGAAAAGAACCCAGTGGGGCTTGATCCCTAAGAAAGCTTCGCAGAAGTGCACGAAGATGGAGGTATGGAAGATACCATTGGGGTTGAGGTTGAGGTACTCGATGCCGTAGTACCCCGCAGCCCCTTGAAGAAGTCGCTGGCCGGGAGAGACAACCCTCGGTCCGCGAATCGGATGAACATGGGGATCTCGTCCGGGTTCTTCTCCATGGGGTACGGATCCCCTGCAGCGGCTCGCCACATGTCAACCTCCTTCTCCCGCAGGAATCCACTATTGAGAAGTGCCAGCAGATCTTCGGTCTTGGCCTTGGATTTCTTCCACTCCCGACTCAGATCTGGTCGCGGCGCAGACACCGGCGGCGATGTCCCTGCGGCGGATCCGGCGGCCTCCTCGCGAGACCTCTTCTTCCCACCGGCGGTCTTCAAGGTCTTCGATGGTGAGGGCTTCATTCTCCAAGTGCACGGTGTCTTCACTCGCATTCACTCGGGGGCTACGCGGTGGTTTCCGACGGCGGTGCGCTTGGATCTACACTCCCCTCAAAGGTGGCAGCGCGCACTAGCGGTGGTTTCTGGCACGATCTTCTAGGAATGGCTGCAAATGTGTGGGGTGAAAACCCTAAGGGTTTCGGCTTCTATTTATAAGTCTACAGTGGCTCCTCCAACAACTGGATGGATAAGTCTCCAGACGGCTGACTTAGCAGTGGCGCCTGACTCTTCAACTTCTACTAGTCGACGCGCCTCGTCCCGGGGGCTCGGCTACTTCTACTCAACTTCCTGGGTAGCGACAAGATTCAAGAGCAACTCAGGACACATTCTACAAGATGACCCTTCAATTCGAGAGGAAGTACTCGACTCAAGGCTCGGGGGCTCCGTGCCACGTGTCCTTCGGTTTTTTCTCCGGATTTTGCGGGATAATCTTGCCAAAACTTCAGATGGACCCTCAGCCAGAGTCTACAACTCAACCTAAGGCTCGGGGGCTACTCTATATGGAGTGCGATTTTGCAATCGCACTTCCATATCGGCTTCGGCTTCAAGACAACACGGGCATTGTTGAAGACCTTCAAGAGCAGCACTCGAGGACGCTTGGGACTACTCGAGAAGACTTCAGGATTGCTCAAACATCAGTTGGAGTACATTCCAGCCTCGGGATGCTTCAATTACTCTTGAGGACCTTTGACTTGTAGCACTCAGGGACGCTTGAGGACTACTCGTTAAGGCCGTCAAGACTACTCGAAGCTATCCTTCTCGACTACAAAGTACTCGGGGGCTTGTTGTATGGGCCTCCCTAGGCCCACTACCTCGGTGGGTACCAGGACCGACTACTCGGAGGCCCCTAGGACTACCCGACTTGCGCAGCACGGCACCTGCTGGCGTGAAGCACAAGGACTACGGAGGAGAAGTACTCGGATAGGAAGCTGTACAAGTCCCGCATTGTATAGAGGACTCCTAGACGTACTCGACTAGTACTCTCTCCCTAAACCGACTTGTAACCCTGCCTCCCGGACTATATAAGGTGAGGTAGGGACCCCTCTCTATCTCATCTTGCTCATACGCATCAGATTACATCATCTTGTAATCACACCCAATCAATCCAGAGCCACGCAGCATACAGGACGTAGGGTATTACGCACCTCGCGTCCCGAACCTGTCTAAATTGTGTGCCACGTGTCTCTTCCTTCGAGTTGACGATCTCGGTGAGGCCACATTCATCTACTTTGGGTACTCCCCTTAGTAGGTTGCCGGTCTAAAACACCGACACGGCCTCCTTGGTGGCGCAGGCAGACTAGCTTCCAAACTAGTCGGAGGATCGCAGACGCGGGGGACATTGAGCAGTCCAGGGCGGCTGAACCTCGACTGCAGCTGGAACCGCTCCTGAAGCGTCTCCTCATCTTCTTTGTCTGACGTGTCCTCGATGATGACGGTGTCGTCACCTTCGCCGACTTTGCGGCACTCCTTGGCCTTGCCCTTTCCCTCCTCCGGGATTTCCACAAGTCGGGGAGGCGAAGCAGGCTCAGAGACAAACTTTACTATGTCATCCTGCAACAAGCACATCGGGTGAGCACGACTACTACCACATAATCAGTACTCGTATACTGAGTGCGGCTACTGACCTCGTTTGGCGGATGAGCGGCAGAGTACTCGAGGACCGGACAGGGTGTGTACGCCGGCATGTCCTTGAAGATCCTGCCCAGCCTATCGATGATGTCGTCATCATCAATCTCACCGCCGGGCATCCGCGACGAGTCTCCCTCGCCGGTGTACTGGTAGCCGAGGGTGTCACGAGCCATCAGTGGCTGCACCCTCCTCTTCATAAAGCTGAAGGCCACATGTTCGGCCCTCAGCTCGGCTTCCCTCAAAGCCTTGATCTTCACTAGCAGTTCGGGTAGCTGGATACCCTCCTGCATCGTCGGCTCCGTATTCCACCAGGGCCGGTGCTTCAGCTGCTTCCCGCTGGGCTTCGGCAGCTCCGGGTGGTGGTTCGTGATGTAGAACCACTTCGACTTCCAGTCCTGGTTGGAGTCGATCAACTTGTATGCCAAGTACTGCTCAGCGACGTCTTCGCGCATATGGATGCCGGCTCCTCCGACTACTCGCGGGTCGTTGGCGCTCGGTTGGGGCTTCACGCGGAAGAACTTCCGGAATAGTACCTAGTGGGGCTTGATCCCCAGGAATGCTTCACAAAAATGGATGAAGACAGAAGTGTGGAAGATGCCATTGGGATTGAGGTTGAGGTACTCGATACCGTAATACTCAAGCAGCCCCTTGAAGAAGTTGCTTGCTGGGAGAGCCAACCCGCGCTCCACGAATCGCGCGAACATTGGGATCTCATCGGGATTCTTCTTCATCGGGTATGGATATCTCGCGGCGGCGCGCCATATGTCGACCTCCTTCTCCCGGAGAAATCCGCTGTTCAGCAGCGCCAAAAGGTCCTCAGTCTTCGCTTTGGATTTCTTCCACTCCTTGTTGAGATTTGGGCGCGGGGGAGACACTGGCGGTGTCGACCCTCCGGCGGATCCAGCAGCCTCCTCCCGGGATCTCTTCTTCCCGCCGGCGGTCTTCATGCTCTTGGATGGTGAAGGCTTCATTCTCCAAGTACAGCGGGTTTTCACTCGCATTCGCTCGGGGGCTGTGGAGGTGGCTACTGGCGGCGGTACACTTGGATCTATGATTCCCAGCGAGGTGGCAGTGTGCACTAGCGGCGGATTCTTAGCGAAATCTGCTACGAATGGCTGCAAGTGTGGGGGGTGAAAAACCCTAAGGGTTTTGGCTTATATTTATAAGTCAACCGGCGGCTCCGCAACGGCCGGATGAATATGTTTCAAAACAGCTGACTCAACGGCGGCGCCTGACCTTTCAACTTCCAGTAGTCAATGCGCCTTATCTTGGGGGCTCGGCTACATCTAATCAATTCCCTGGGTAGCGACAAGATTCAAGAGCAACTCAGGACACATTCTACATTCAAGATGACCCTTCAATTCGAGAGGAAGTACTCGACTCAAGGCTCGGGGGCTCCGTGCCACGTGTCCTTCGGTTTTTTCTCCGGATTTTGCGAGATAATCTTGTCAGAACTTCAGATTGACCCTCAGCCAAAGTCTACGACTCAACCTAAGGCTCGGGGGCTACTCCATATGGAGTGCGATTTTGCAATCGCACTTCCACAAAGACTTCGGCTTCAAGACAACACGAGTATTGTTGAAGACCTTTAAGGGCAGAACTCGAGGACGCTTGGGGACTACTCGAGAAGGCTTCAGGATTACTCAAGGATCAGCTGGAGTACCTTCCAGCCTCGGGATGCTTCAAATATTCTTGAGGACTTTCAGCTTGTAGTACTTGTGGACGTTTGAGGACTACTCGCTAAGGCCATCGAGACTACTCGAAGCTATCCTGCTTGACTACAAAGTACTTGGGGGCTTGTCGTATGGACCTCCCTGGGCCCACTACCTCGGTGGGTACTAGGACCGACTACTCGGTGGGCCCCTTGGACTACCCGACTTGTGCCACATGGCACCTGATGGCGTGAGGCGCAAGGACTACGGTGAAGTACTCGGACAGGAAGCTATACATGCCTTGTACTGTGTAGAGGACTCCTAGACGTACACGACTAGTACTCTCTCCCTAAACCGACTTGTAACCCTGCCTCCCGGACTATATAAGGCGAGGCAGGGACCCTTCTCTCTCATTACGCATCATCTTGTAATCACACCCAATCAATTCAGAGCTACGCAGCATACAGGACGAGGGTATTACGCACCTCGCGGCCCGAACCTGTCTAAATTGTGTGCTACGTGTCTCTTCCTTCGAGTTACCGATCTCGGCGAGGCCACATTCATCTACCCCGGGTACTCCCCTTGGTAGGTTGCCGGTCTAAAACACCGACACAAAGGTCGGCGCGTGCTTCGCAAGGTTGATAATGCTTATTATCCTTTTCGACTCTTTTGAGTTTGTACTTTCATGTCTCTCTTTTTCTAACTTTTTCTTTGTTTCAAGGCCCTCAAGCAACATCTTTTTCTGTGGCCATGCCTTCACCCGCTGTTGCATCTTCTGGTGGGGGTGATCCTTCTTCGGTCGCTGTATCTTCAGCTGCACCTTCTACTCAAGCTGCCTCTCCTCACAAAGGCCCATGACCGACATTACTTCGGGAGCCCCTGAGGTGTGAGGGAGTGTGTAGTTGTAGCGATGTGGGAACTTGAAATATTTTGTGAACAATTCATCTGAAACATTTGCAACTCTGCGCAGGTGCCAGAGGTGTATCCTGCACAGGTTGCCAACGATGTTTGCCCTGTAACTATTAATTATGGTGATTACTTTATGTCTGGCTCTATATGGCGCAAATTTAATGCTAAGTTTTTCGATGTATCCTTCGGCGCTTTTATGTCACGTAAGATTGAAAAATACGAGCAGAAAAACCTTGACGCAAAAAATGTCTTCGAACATTATCGCAATTGTTACTGTCGCGGTGGCGCTTATCGTCGCCGGATTCATGGATCTAAACCATGTTCTGTTGTGCCTGCCCGCGAAGATGCCTCTTCGTCTTCGAGCCCTCTTGTCTTACCCAAGATCGAGGTTATTGATCTCACTGAAGATGCGGAGTATGAGTATATGTACAAGAGTCCTCGCTGATTTGAGCTATGATGTATCTGTCTTTGACATGTATTCTGATATGCTTGTAATCATTGAAGCTATGTTGTTGTACTAGAATGCTATGTTTGCGAGCTATTGTTTTTTCGACAACGATGTAAGTCATAACTTTATTGTAACGTCTGTGCGAAGATGTTGCTTCTAGTTTGCTCGACAATGCGTTTGTCTGCTTGTTTTTATGTTTTCTCTAGCTTCACATTTTCTTTGCTTTCAGAGATTGAAACATGGGAACGCTCGAAAAGCACCTCCCCCTAGTTTCCTGTTTTAATCTTTGTGTTTCATTTGCCCCCAAGCGTACGATGCATCACGATAAGATAAAAATGAGTCATACGCATAAAGTAATTAATATGCCATGCATGAGAGTTTCAGCTGCTCGAAGTGGCATGATAGCTCGACTTCAATTATTCTCTGGAGAATATGACCTTGAGGTGTCTTGTCAGCCCTGCCTCGCAATTTGCTTCGTGCATTCGGCGCCGAAGGCTTCTTCGCTTGTGATAAAGGGAAAGCTTTTGTGACTACATCGTTTAACGAGTCAACTTATCCCTGTTGGGGAAAATGGCCTTCGGAAGCAATATGCCACGTCCAGCCCGGTTGCTGACTTCAGGCTACGGATAAAAACGGGTTTTTGCTGAAGTGTGCAGTGATGATTTAATGATAACTTTGATGCTGCTTGAGTTATGTGAGCGTTGTTCCGCAGGAACAACTCTCACCCTCAGCGATCCCAAAACAGGCGGACCTTCGGCGCCAAAGGTGTGAGTGGGTTTGAAGCACCACGTGTCGGGTACGCTACTGCGCAAGGGGCAAGGCAGTCCAGGCGAGATGCCTCGGAAGCCCATTGTGGTCGGGGCAGAGTCGTGGGCTGGTTCGGCGCCGAAGGTGCGGCGCGAACGATAGCCTCGGCCCTGTCGAAGGGGCGCCATGACACGTGGCTGCGCCGGACGTGTAAAGGGGCGTCGTACGAAGCAGAGACAAGAGGCACCGTGTGTAAAGGTGGCTTAGCCGTACGAAGACACGCTGGAGGCCTGTACGAGGCGGGGAGTTACTGTTATACCCTTGTAAAGTGTGTAAAGTCATTTGTCAGGAACGGAAAAGGTGTAATTGGGGTAAATAATCATACCCAGGGGCCTCCTATAAATAGTGGCTCCCTTGTAATCGAACGGACACACATTAATGAGAAGAGAGCTTCGAAGGCTTCAGTTTAATTCTTGGCTTTCGGTTTCCAAGTACTTCGTTTCTCTTTCATAGAATTAGAAAGTAGCAATGGTAGAAGTAGAGGTAGAAGTAGTTAGAAGGTAGTAGTGGCCTACTTAGCGAAGGTAGCAGAAGCGACAGAGCTTTCCGCCCGTCTCCGAGGGGCCTTCGTCCGTAACCCCTTCGGAGGAGGGCAGAGCTTTCAAGGGGCTGTTGTGGCGGCGTCCACCTTCGGGCCCGATTTCCAACAACAGTTTCCGCCCACCGTGGGGCTCGAACCCACGACCACAAGGTTAACGCAGCCAAGAAGCAAAAGCAGCATGGTCAGTGGGACTCACCGAAGGGATGGCAAAATCATCCGCCAAAGCAGGCGCACCGTCAGGTCGACAATGTGACTGCACCCCCCAATCAAAACCAGAGCAGAAACGGTGGTGGGCACAAAGGACCGCATAAGAACGGAAGGGGACCGAAACCACCGCAACCACCTCCACCACCCCAAGGGGGGGCGAAAAGTTTTTCTGTTGGCTCCATTGAGTTAATGCATATCAGCACACACATCACTGCCCTTCGGCTATCAAAAAGAAAATCGAGTGGGAAGCGGAGGAGAAGGCAATAGCAGCGGGTTTGGTTGTGAACCACGACATGAAGTGCTAGAGCACGGGATAGTTCAGGGCTTTACCGCCACCATATCACCACCAACCTTTCCAGCCTGTGGCACCCACGCAAGTGTTCCAGCCAGCGCAAGCATACACTCCTTCGGCGCCGCAGCTGCCACCGCCCCCACCCATGCACACGCAGCAACCTTCGGTATTTGTGCCTTCGTGGCTGACCCACCCATCCACCATCAAACGCCTTACAGCCAGCCACCACCACCACCACCACCAAAGGAAGAAACACGTGATTCTAGCAGCCCGGGAATGATGGGTATGGTCAACATCATCAATGCAATTTCGGGCGGCTCCAATGAGCCGGTGCACACGACGAAGCGTCAGAGGCAGGAGTATTATCGAAGCGTATCGCATATCTGCTCCGGAAAATATTTCCACTTGCCTTGGTCTCACATTCCAATAACTTTCACAGCCGCTGACATTAGGCTGCAACACTACCCCCATAATGACCCACTCGTCAAAAGGGCGAACATAGGCAAGAACACAAAGTACTATTTTGGTAACGACGTCGGAAGAGTCCTGGTGGATAATGGCAGCTCGGCAGATATATTAACCTAGCAGTGTTTTTCTGGCATGGGTTTTAAAAAGGAAGACTTGTAAAAAGCAGAGCACCCGCTGTATGGCTTCGGTAACAAAAGGATTCAGGAACTGGGCAAGATTGATGTCAATGTGACCTTCGGGCAGGACGCCACCATCCATGAGGACGGAAGTCATAATCTTTGATGTTGTTGACTTCGCATACCCATACAATGTCATCTTCAGTCGCAACCCATCAACAAGTTCGCAGCGGCCATCACCAAGGGTACCTACTGATGAAGATACCAACAGCTGCGGGGTTGATTTCGGTGTACGGTAGCCAAGAGGAGGCTCGGCGTGCCGAGCGGAACACTTCGGTGCATAATAGGCAGGTGCATGTTATTGATGAAGATGAGGGTGGCGAAGTTGTGCCAGAAGTAGAGCAGAAGGCTGAGGCGCAAATGAGGCAGTCAATGAAGCAAGCCGAAGCTGAGCGCATGAAAGCGGTTGACGACACGAGGACAGACCCTTTGTGTGCAGATGTGCCAAGCAGGACCGTCATGATAGGCATCGAGGTCAGGAAGGAGGAGGAAGATAAACTCCTGCAATTCCTTCGTCATAATCAGGATGTGTTTGCATGGTCCAAGTCAGACCTGACGGGGGTCCACCGCTCGGTCATAGAGCATGCCCTGAACACCGACCCGAAGATCAAACCGAAGCTGCAGAGGCAGCGGCCAATGTCAGACGATAGGGTCAAATCTGCGGAGGCTGTGGTGCAGAAACTCTTGACGCGAGAATTATACAAGAAGTGCAGTACCCCGTGTGGGTGGCCAATGTTGTGATGGTGCCGAAGAAGAATGGGAACATGCGCATGTGCATCGATTTCACAGAACTCAACAAAGCATGCCTGAAAGACCCCTACCTGCTCCCAAGGATCGACATTATCATTGATCAGGCAGCCGGTTGTGAAATGCTAAGTCTCTTGGATTGTTACTCCGGATATCACCAGGTGTGGATGCGAAGGGAGGACGAGGCTAAGACTGGGTTCACAACTCCCTTTGGTATCTTCTATTTCGTCAGAATGCCAGAAGGCCTTCGTAACACCGGGCCCACTTTCAACCGCTTGATGAAGCAGATCCTGGGTAGTCAGTTGGGGCGCAACGCCTCAGCCTATGTCGATGACATTGTCATCATGAGCGAGAAGGAGAAAGACCACATTGCAGACTTGACTGAAACCTTCGATAACATGAGGCGAAACGGCCTCAAGCTCAATCTAGAGAAGTGCATCTTCAGCATACGAAAGGGGCAGTTGTTAGGATGCATGGTGTCGAAACGGGGCATACAGGAAAACCCTCAGAAAATCAAAGCATTGCGCAGGATGCAACCACCAAATAACAGAAAGGAGGTGCAAAGGCTCACGGGCAGAATAGCATCGCTAAACCGGTTCATCTCCAAGGCAGCTGAACGAAGTCTACCTTTCTTTAAGGTTCTTTGCGCGAACTCAGTTTTCCAGTGGGGTGTGAAGCAACAGCAAGCCTTCGAGGATCTGAAAAATTATCTGGAAGAGGCAGCGGTCATGACCAAGCCCTCACTGAAGGTCGAGCTATTACTGTACATTGCAGCGACCGACACAGCAATTAGCACAGCTCTGGTCGAAGAGTGAATGGAGGCGGATACTTTAAAGCAGTTCACCATCTATTACGTTTTCGAAGCCTTGAGTGGATCAAAACTTTTTTACTCGGAGATGGAGAAGATGGCATACACAGTTGTGATGGCCAAGAGGAAGCTTCAGCACTTTTTCCAAAGCCATAATATATCGGTCCCCACAGCTTTCCCTCTTCGTGACATCTTTGAAAACAAGGAGTCGACAGGGAGAATGGGAAAGTGGGCCACGGAGTTGTCAGAGCATGTTATAAACTTCGTTTCGCGTAGCGCAATAAAATCTCAGGTCCTTGCCGACTTTGTTGCTGACTGGACGCATTTGGTCACGAAGGGGGATCCCGTAGTCTTGGAGCCAGTCTGGGAGGTTCAGTGTGACGGAGCATATTGTCATTTGGGTTCGGCGGCAGTAGCAGTCCTCAAGTCCCCCTCTGGTATCAAGCTTCGCTACGCACTGCGGCTAGATTGTGACAATTGCACCAATAACATGGCAGAGTACGAGGGGTTGTTGCTTGCACTTCGGAAGGCCAGAGTAGTGGGAGCAAGGAGACTCGTCATCTTGACAGACTCCGAGCTCATAGTCGGCCACATCGGCAAAACTTACAAAGCAAAGAAGCCAGACATGATGAAGTATCTGCAGGTTTTGCGTAGCATGGAGAAATTTTTCCTCGACATTACAGTCAAGAGCTTTCCTAGGCACTACAACAAAGAAGCCGACGCCATAGCAAAAGCAACTGCTCTCCTCGAGCCTTTACCCCCAGATGTGTTTTACGAAACAACGACAGTGAGATCTGCTGCAAACGAAGCAATGCCACCCAAGTTCGTGAACACCATACAGAGCGAAGATTGGCGTGCCCCAATAGTAGCGGCAGTCAGGGGCTACTACGAGGCCGAAGAAGGGGTCATTGACAAGAGAATGGCTATCAGGGAAATGAATTATCACATCATCGAAGGTAACTTATACCGAAAGGGAGTGTGTGCCCCACTGCTAAAGTGTATATCAATAACCGAAGGCAAGCAACTGCTCCATGAGATCCACAGCGGCATGTGCTCACATCACCTCGGCACAAGAGCCTTAGTGCAGAAGGCATTTCGTCAAGGATTTTTACTAGCCTTCGGCCATGGCAGATGCACATGACATCGTTCGACAGTGCCCAGAATGCCAGCGCCACGCGCCATACAGTAAGTTTGCCTCCAACGAGATACAGCTGATACCCCTGGTGTGGCCCTTCACCTGGTGGGGCATGGATATAATCGGTCCGCTACCAATAGCGCCCAGAAATTACACCCATACTATGGTGGCGGTAGAGTATTTTTCCAAGTGGGTCAAAGCAAAGCCACTGTTAAGCATTACTTCGGCAACAATACAGAAATTCTTTGGGCAGAACATTGTGTGCCGCTTCGGCGTGCCATACGAAGTCACCGTGGACAATGGCAAACAGTTCGACAGCGCCGACTTCAAGGACTTCTGTGCTTATCTGGGCACCAAGTTATGCTTCGCTTTGGTCTACCACCCCAGTTCAACGGGACGGTAGAACAGGCCAATGGGGTAATTTTCGCCGCATCAAAAGGAACATCACCGACTTGCCAAAGAAAAAATGGGCCGAAGAGCTGCCGAGGGTGATCTGGTCTCACAACACCACAACTTCCAGAACCACGCAGTTTTCACCTTTCAAGTTGCTTTATGGCGAGGAAGCCATGTTACCCGAGGAGTTGTGCCTGGGAACCTGGAGGGACATTCCTTCCAGCGACGAAGACCTCAAGACTTCGGTCCAGAACATCGAGGTGGTACATTTGCTGGCTGGGACAAACCTGTAGTCCTACCAGGAAGAAACCAGAAGGTGGAAAAACAAGAAGATTCGACTGAAGTTCATACGGTCGGGAGACCTGGTGCTACGCAAGATCCCGAAGGGAAAGCTGAAGGGTAAGATGCACGGGAAGTGGGAAGGTCCATTCATAGCAACCGCGACATCGAACGAAGCGGCCTTCAAGTTGCATCGGTTGAAGAGCCCTACATGTGGAATGTGGACATGCTCCAGAAGTACTTTGTTTGACGCTGCGGCGAAGTGGCAGCCTTTTGTATCTTCGTTTTGTAGCCTTTGTTTCTTTTATGTTTAGAAGTTTGTAATATATGCACATTAAATATGGGGACGTACTCTTTTCCTCACGGGGAGGCTTCGCGGTTCCCTACCGGACTCGTGAAGTGTGAGGTTTTTAATGAGGCGGACCCAGGCACTTTGCTTTTTGACGTGTAATATAAGTCAGTTTTCCCCCAACACTTGCCGCCCAATTTCCTTTTGGGTTAGTTTTCGCAGCTCCGACGAAGCTATGCTACCCCCATACACTCCAGGGGGGCATAGTCTTCAAAGTGACCTTCGGCGGGGTAAGTGACGGTGTGGGTGTGGATCGCATTGTGTGCGCACGGGCCACGCTCGTCACTTATCATCATAACCGAAGGTGGAAGCACACTTGATGCGATGCGTCGGTCCCGTCATGACCGAAGGAAAAGTCCGCTTGACGCGGCACAAAGGCCCCATTATGGCCTAAGTGGAAGCATGCTCGATGCGATGCGTCGGTCCTGTCATGACCGAAGGAAATGTCCGCTTGACGCGACACAAAGGCCCCGTTATGGCCCAAGTGGAAGCACGCTTGATGCGATGCGTCGGTCCCGTCATGGCTGAAGGAAACGTCCGCTTGACACGGCACAAAGGCCCCGTTATGGCCTAAGTGGAAGCATGCTTGATGCGATGCGTCGGTCCCGTAATGACCGAAAGGAAAGCCCGCTTGACGCGGCATAGGGGCCGTATTATGGCTTAAGTGGAAGCGCACCTGATGTGATGTGTCGGTCCCGTCGTGACCGAAGGAAAGGTCTGCTTGACGCGGCGCGATGGCCTTGTTATGGCCTGAGTGGAAGCTCAAGAAAATGCTCAGCACGGTACAAGAACTATTGTACTAACCAAGGGAGCAGCTGTATAAAGGGGAGATGGCAGCCGAAGGACGGAAACACGTGCGAACAGCAGCGTTACATTCCGGCAGAATTCATCTAGGACATCTAAGTAAGATAAGACACACGTCCCTCTCCGATAGTTTCGATCACTAGGGGCTAAGACGAAAGGCGGTGACGAAAGTCAGCGCAGTGACAAAAGTTGCAGGCGATGAATACAACTACCTTCGTTTATTATCATACTTCGAAATACAACAATTCAATACAACAACTCAATACAACAATTCAATACAACATGTTTTTCTTCGATGCACACTTTACAATTTGATTTGGCTCGCGTCGCCCCGGTATGCCGCGAACACTTTCGGGGGGAGTTCTGAAGCAGGTCACTTGAAGTCTTCGCGGCATTACTTGACGCGACGCAAAGCCACGAGGGGAGGACACTTCAAGTGTTTAGTCCTCGTTGAGTACAACTTCGCAGATCTCGTTAATCAAATGAAGGGACGCTGTATCAATTATGTCCAGAGCCATCTGGCGAAGATCTTCATCAGTGGGCATGCGTCCTGCGCCAAGGACAGGATTATAGTCAGGGGCACAGACACTCACATCGGCTCGGTCTTTGCAACCGCAGTGCCATCCGACGAGGTGTCAGCAATTAAATACACATATTCAGGTGGCCCGATAGCACCCTCTTCAACCGGCTCCAGCTTCGGAACAACCCTTGGCCGCCCGTCAAACTACGCTTGGCCACCCGTCGGGCGGCGCGCTCTCTAAGAATGGCCTCTCGGCGCGAGGGGTCCTTCGAAAATTTCGCGAAAAAGCGTTTGGCGGCCTCGTTTAAGAGCTGATAACGTTTCACACGATACGACAAGAACTCCGAGTATGAAACACCTGGATGGCGGATGCTAAACTTGGTCCACACGTTTGGTGCAATAAAAAAAGAGTTCAGGGGCAAGGGCGGGTCGTTCACACCTTCGGCTCTCTGTGCAGGCACCACCGAGGGGACCTGTGCAGAGACACCCTGTATTAGTGTCTATTACAACCACAACGCCAAAAAAATACCATCTGTTTACAAAACAACAACTCAAGGCCCCTCAGACCTTGGCTTCGGTGGTGAGGAGCGGAGTTTCGGTCTGATCGGCGCCCGGGGGCTTGTGGGGGGGGCTTCACACTCAGGGGAGCTGGCGGCAAGCAGCGTGGCTTCTAGCTCAGCTGCATGCGCCATCTCCAATGCGTCACCTCCAGGGGCCCCTCTGGCGCTGGCCGCGGCACGGACGTCCTCGTCTAGTGCAGGGATGGCGTCCCCTTCGGGAGCGGCGGCGGTTCCGGGGGAAGTAGAAGCAGCCACAATGGTACCCATGGTCGCCGCAGCACGCTTCGCGTCGTCCGAAGGCCCCTTCGCTCCGTCATCACGAATGGCCTCGGCGTCTGGTCTCACCACCTCTTCAGTAACGAGGGCGTCGTCGCGCTGCGTGTCGGCCCCACTGCCCCCATATCCGCGGCGGCTCCTCTTTCGACGGCGACGCCTTCAGCGGTGATCAAAGGAACCCCGGGCATGCCGATCCAGTTGCCTTCCTCCATGAATTGGGGCTGAGGGAGCACGCCGTCGTGACGCGACCGAAGGCGCGCTGCAACACGTTCCTGCAAGCGAGGACCTATCTGCATAGCATCAAAACAACACGGTTACGTCGTCATAGGTCAGCACCAAAGTGGGGTGTTACTACAAAAATAAAAGCTGTTTCGGTGAACCTGAGCGCTCAGGCGAACCGACTCGTCAAGGGTAAGACAGGACCCGCGCTCGGCGAAGAAGGTATTCATAAAGTTCTTGGCGAGATTCTTGGCGAGCACGGGGGGTTGCGCCACGTCCAGTTCCGCATCAGCGGGCCACCCGTAGTCGTCTTTCGTCAGCCGCCGAAGGTCATTCTTGCTAACGGTCCTCCGATGAGGGGCGGTCCGCAGGGATCAAGGAGCAGACAGAGTAGTCAAATGTGCGAACCCCCACCGTAGCTCCGAGCTCGCTGAAGATCTTGGTATTCATGGTGATGAGGTCGAAGAAGGCGCTCACCCACTCATAGAACGCTCCGACGGTGCACTGGGGGAACAAGGTCGGCGGCGCGTCAAGGTTACATTGCCCCAGTAGCTCCAAGACTTCCGAGCGAAAAACCTCTGCACATTAGATATGCTCTGTGCGATACCTCTCCAGCACTCTATTCAGCCGGCTCGTTTCGTTCTGTGCTTCGGTCAGTCTGGCGTCCTTGTCGCGGAGTTGGGCGTCCAAGTCCTTTTTTGCGCTGGCAAGGTTCTCCATGTCAAGGTGCAGTGTTTCCAAAGCGGCATGGGAGGCCTTCGCTTCGTCCTCTTTTGCCCGTAGCAGCTGTTGGTTTCGTTCTTGCTCAGCGGCTAGCTGTCCCTCCAGCTCTGCCACTCGACTCTGCAGCGTAGTGGCCGCGGCAACCTACAGCTCTTTCGCCTATTTACTTTCCTGCTCTAGCCTTCGGGCAAGACACCGAGACGCTACGAAGGCCTTTAGGGACAGATCCCCACAGGCGATGGTTAGGTCAGCAGAGCTGAGATTCCCGAAGTATTCCTCTTCGTGGGGGATCGCGAAACTTGATCCAGCCTCCTCCAGAAACTTGCGCTCATGGTCGCCGCTCATCAAGCCCAGGAAGTGGATCTGTTTCCCACCAATTAGCTTTGCTTCGGGGGAATCTGAAGGCGAGCGGCGGTGGCTTGGGGCTCCTCCGGCGTCACGCGGTAGTTGCTACTCTCGGGTTCTTCCTCTTCTTCATCTTCTTCTGCAGCAGCGACGAAGTCATCTTTTTCGGCGCCTGTGGCCGACGGTGAGGCGGACTGTTCGGTGTTCTCAGATGAAGAGCTGGATGAGCTGGTGGAGGTGGAGCTAGATTTGCCTTCGTCGCGGGGGGCTTCGTGACCGAGGGCTGCGGGGCTGCGACCACGAGAGGCTTCACCGACAGAAGATACGATGCGAACATCGCTATCTTCGTCGCTGTCTTTCTCCTTTGGGCTCAGCGGCACAAGTAGCGGCCCGCCAGTTTCCTTGCCAGCCCCGCCCGAAGGTGAAGCCGAGCGCAAGGGCACGGTAGTGATTACGGTACCAACGACGCCGGCCTCGACGTCCACGACCAGGGTTCTCTTGGCGGCCGGGGGTGAATCTGCCAATCGGCCACCACGCTTCTTCCGGGCCTTCCCTTCGGCGGCGGCGGTGGCTGCAGCTGCAGCTGCGGTTTTCCTACTAGTTTTCTTTGTTGGGGCAGCACGTGGTGATGTTGCAGTTTCTCCCGAGTCCGTGTCGGCGGCAGCGAGCGCATCAGCTTTCCTTTCGGCCGCTTCATGATGCTTGGCGAAGCCAATGCGTTCGGGCACGGCGACCTTGAAGAACTCGAACACTCGGTTTGTCCGAGATCCGTTCAGCTCTGCCACCGTGTCATTACACTCCTTCAGCGACATGGGGCCGAGGATGTAATCGCCGTGGTCTGCCACCTTCCTTTTCTTCAACACTGTGAGTCAACAAGCATGAACAATCAAAGCGTGAAGCTCCGCCAACATGAGAAGCAGGTAAAAGATCAGTGAAGGGCACAGAAACACTCACGGGCGGAGGTGAAGCCGAAGACTTTCGTCCAGTCAGGGCACGGGATCCTGCCAATATCAGATGCCCAGGCATTGTCGGCCACCACCCATCCATCAACTAGAGGGCACACGTGAATGCTGCGATACTCCTGCATAATGTTGCGCGTGCTGTATTTGCGTGCGAACCGGCGGAGCATCATGACAAACTCGTCAGCTTCGGGGCACGACTGATTTTTTGTATACGAATCGTGGAGGGGGCAACTCCTTCGTAGCCAGCGAATGTGACTCCCCCGGAGCAAGCGGAGTTACGGTGTGGTACAGCCATTGCTGCTGCCAATCCGAAGGACACTTGTTGTGATATGCGGTCACGGGGCTGACGACGCCGAACTTGTACGAGAAGTTCAGGCAGCCAAATTGGCAGTCTTTCTCTACAGTTTGGTCCCCCTCCTATTCGAAGACTATGCGTCGTTGGTGATGCACCAGGTGCGCTGAAGAGAACCACTTGGCGGAAGGTTTGATCTTTGTGGTGCAACATATCCACATGTACACTTATAAGAGGAGGATCACATTGGGAGTGAGCTGATGAAGATATATGTCAAAATACCGGAGGATGTCGACAACGGCTGGATGAAGGGGAAACCGAAGTCCCACAAACAGGAGATCGTGAAAGATAACGACCTTATCATCACTGGGCTTCGGCATAGTCTCTCGGCCAGGGGCTCTTGCGGTCACGATCATGCGGTTCTTCTGAAGTGAATTCACATCACCCCCATCAATCAAGCTTCGGCCGAAGGTGTATGTCTTCAGGATCTCCTTTGCAACAGCGTCGCGCCTTCGCTTCGGGGCCATGACTACGCTCTACTGTGAAGCAGAAGAAGAACGGAGGGGCGAAGGGAACCTTACAGCGAAGCCTTCGGAGTTCGAGCCTCTCGTCTACAGATCGCGACAGCGGGGTGGGGTAGCCCAAGGGTCAAGCCCCTTTTTATAGTGTGCTGCCGCCCGATAATCTCCTGAGTAACACATAGATTTACCTTTTTACCCCAACGATCAACTCTCTCAACGGTTAATTTTCAAAGGGCAGCACGCGTCTTTTACCCAGGCATGGCATCAACGTGGGCCGTCCGTGGGAGTTCCGAAGCCCGTTTTTCGCCCTGTAAAGGGTTGGTCGTAAGTTCGGCCCATCTAGAGAGTGGGCCGGCCCTCACTAACGAGGGGCTACTGTTGGGGAAAACAGCCTTCGGAAGAAATATGCCACATCCGGCCCGGTTGCTGACTTCGGGCTACGGATAAAACGGGTTTTTGCTGAAGTGTGCAGTGATGATTTAATGATAACTCTGATGCTGCTCAAGTTATGTGAGCGTTGTTTCGCAGGAACAGCTCTCACCCTCGGCGATCCCGAAGGAGGCGGACCTTTGGCGCCGAAGGTGTGAGTGGGTTTGAAGCACCACACGGCGGGTACGTTATGCTGCAAGGGGGAAGGCAGCCCAGGCGAGACACCTCGGAAGCCCATTGTGGTCGGGGTGGAGTCGTGGGCTGGTTCGGCGCCGAAGGTGTGGCGTGAACGGTAGCCTCGGCCCTGTCGAAGGGGCGCCGTGACACGTGGCTGCGCCGGACATGTAAAGGGACGCCGTATGAAGTAGAGGCAAGAGGCATAGCGTGTAAAGGTGGCTTGGCTGTATGAAGACACGCGGGAGGCCTGTACGAGGCGGGGAGTTACTGTTATACCCTTGTAAAGTGTGTAAAGCCGTTTGTCAGGAACGGAAAAGGTGTAATTGGGGTAAATGATCATACCCAGGGGCCTCCTATAAATAGTGTCTCCCTTGTAATCGGACGGACACACATTAATGAGAAGAGAGCTCCGAAGGCTTCAGTTTAATTCTTGGCTTTCGGTTTCCGAGTACTTCGTTTCTCTTTCATAGAATTAGAAGTAGCGATGGTAGAAGTAGAGGTAGAAGTAGTTAGAAGGTAGTAGTGGCCTGCTTAGCGAAGGTAGCAGAAGCGACAGAGCTTTCCACCCATCTCTGAGGGGGCCTTCAGTCGTAACCCCTTCGGAGGATGGCAGAGCTTTCAGGGGGCTGTTGTGTCGGTGTCCACCTTCGGGCCCGATTTCCACCAACAATCCCTAAAACATTTTATTAAGGGGCTTCGCGCATTGACCGCTGAAAACTTTTTGTTCACGGAAAAATGGGCCTTTAAGTGAATCATGCACTCCTCTTTGGTACAAATTTTTGCATGTTCCTTAACATCTTCGTGACCTTTGCAGAACAATTCTCACATGCGCTCCCTCAATCATTTTTTTCTTAAGTGAACTAAATGCAACTTGTCTTCGCGAGGCTAGGCGCATGTGTTCACTTACTTCTGCAAAGTTTTCCCGAAAGTAACAATCTCTTCAGGTGATCTTTAGGACCGATGATAGATAATGATGGTTTTTTTGGGAGCCCTTATTATATTGCTCAAGGGGATATTACACAAGTCCGCCTCATTAAAAACCTCTCATCTTAAGTGTTTCCATTGTAAGATCACCGAAGACTCTCCCCACGAGGAAAAGAGTATGGACTCTACTACATATTTACAAAAGATGAAAGTGCAACAGAAGTTGAAATGAAGATTACAAAAGTTGAAAATGAAAAGAAACTAAAAAATGATGAAATCTTGTAGATGATACACTTATTCGTAGAGCCAGTACTTTTGCAACTTGTGCTGATTCCATGAGTAAGGAACCTCTTCTCCTTCTCGAGTTTGTAACCTGTAAGCCCCTTGTTTTGATTCTAATACTAAGAATGGACCCTCCCACTTCTCTTCCAATTTTCCTCCTTGTGTTTTTCTTCGGAGAACCATGTCTTCTATGGATATTTTTTGCTCATGGACTTTCTTATTTCTCCACTTCCTCGTTTCATCTTGATATTTTTCTATTTTGCTTAGTGCTTGAAGCCTTTCTTCTTCTCTTGTATCAATTGCCAAATTTGTATCCTCTTTGGTTTGTGGCTCTTGGTCTGCTCTTAATGATCCCAACTTGACTTCTTCGGGAATGACCACTTCTTCTCCATACAACAATCTGAAGGGTGTGAAGTTCGTGGCTCTAGAATTATTTGTGTTGTGAGACCAAACAACTATAGGCAGCTGTTCGGCCCATTTCCCCTAGCCATTACTGTCAGGTTCTTTTAGATTCCCATGAAGATGATGACATTGGCTCTTTCTACTGCTCCGTTGGACTCTGCGTGATACACTAAAGTGAAGCATAACTGATGAGGACACAAACTACATCACACGTACATCTACACCTGCAGCACCAGAACCACCACGTACATCTACACTAGCAGCACCGGAAGCACCTCAGGCGCCATCTACACCACTAGGCGCACCTCCAGCCCAGACGTCATTCCCTCCACCTGGGCCAATTACTCGGGCTCGTGCAAGGGAATTGAACTACATCATGCTATTGAAGAACGAAGGTCCAGAAGCATAGAAGATGGCCCAACAGGCGGCCCGGGTTGGGGCGCCTAGGGTTGGGCGCCGCCACCCTCCTCCTGGCCGCACGCCCTTCCTTATCCGCCAAGAGCTGCGCCCCCTATTTAGATAGACTCCTCTTTAATTTTTAGACTTGAGTTTTGTTTTACATCTAGCTTTAGCTACACCAGAACACGCACAAATACGTGCTGTCCTCCGTGATTCAGAACTCCACTTTCGAGTGATATTAAGATTGCTCGCCTCGGATTCTTGTTCGTTTTTTGATTGCGCACAGGAATTGATCTTTGTGATCAGGCTGATCTTGCGCCGGCAAGGTCGGTAACCATCGGGAGTTGGTTCAGCGATTGCATTAGCGCTTCGAGTCTCGCTCGTCGTAGTCGGATCGTGAGGGTCGTCTCCCACCAGATCGAAGCTATCTCCACTCACCGAAAGATCAGGCACTCCGCCTCTATCAAGTGGTATCAGATTTCCAGGTTGATCGGTGAGTTTTATCGAGTGTATTTCCTTTCCTACAGTCCACAAAAACCAAAACAAAAATTATTTCAGGTTAGGTCCTTGTCCCAGCAACCACCTTTTAGCCTTGCACATTCTTTCAATAAGTGTCTTTGTTGAATTTGTGTGCTTACTCGTTCAATTGTTGCTGGTTACTTGTGTTTCATCTTTGTTTCATCTAACCCTAGCCGTCACGCCCACCGTCACGTCGCCGCCTCTCGTTTTCCCTTCCCTGTCCCGTGGTGCGGTAGGTCAAAAAAAAGAGAAAAAAAAGAAAAAAAAGGAAAGCAATCCAAAAAAAAGGAAAAAAAAGAGAGAGAATCCGAAAGAAAAGAGAGACCGCCGCACAGTCCAAGTGGGAAATGGGAACCGCTTCGTCTCGGTGCAAGAGTTTTGCGCTGTCACAATTCGCCACCGTTTCGTCCTTGTTGAAGGAGTTTTCCGTGGAGTCCGGTTCCGTTTTTGCCACGGCATACCGTACCTCCCCTGCTATTCTCCACGGTAAAACTACCACGCCCCAGCACACCATATTCAGAGCTTGGCCTTACTTTTGAGTTGGACCCAAAATGATATTTGGGACTGTTTCAGAACATTTCGCAAACCGTCGGTACGTAAAAGATGCAAAACTTGTGTTTCGGGCCTGAATGCACTATTTTGGGGTACCGAAGTTGTAAAGCATCCATTCTACTCCATTGGACCCAAAATGATGTTTGGGAGTGTTTCAGAGCATTTCACTAACCTTCAGCACGTAAAAGATGCAAAACTTGTGTTTCGAGCCTGAATGCACTATTTCGGGTACCGAAGTTGTAAAGCATCCATACTACTCCATTGGACCCAAAATGATTTTTAGGATTGTTTCAGAGCATTTCGCTCACCTTCAGCACGTAAAAGATGCAAAACTTGTGTTTCGGGCCTGAATTCACTACTTCGGGGTACCAAGTTGTAAAGCATCCATTCTACTCCATTGGACCAAAAATGATGTTTGGGAGTGTTTCAGAGCATTTCGCTAACCTTCGGCACGTAAAAGATGCAAAACTTGTGTTTCAGGCCTGAATGCACTATTTTGGGGTACCGAAGTTGTAAAGCATCCATTCTACTCCATTGGACCCAAAATGATGTTTGGAAGTGTTTCAGAGCATTTCGCTAACCTTCAGCACGTAAAAGATACAAAACTTGTGTTTCGGGCCTGAATGCACTAGTTCGGGGTACCCAGTTGTAAAGCATCCATTCTACTCCATTAGACCCAAAATGATGTTTGGGATCTGTTTCGGGAACATTTCGCAAACCGTCGGTACGTAAAAGATGCAAAACTTGTGTTTCGGCCTGAATGCACTATTTTGGGGTACCGAAGTTGTAAAGCATCCATTCTACTCCATTGGACCCAAAATGATGTTTGGGAGTGTTTCAGAGCATTTCGCTAACCTTCAGCACGTAAAAGATGCAAAACTTGTGTTTCGGGCCCGAATGCACTATTTCGGGTACCGAAGTTGTAAAGCATCCATTCTACTCCATTGGACCCAAAATGATTTTTAGGATTGTTTTGACAGCATTTCGCTAACCTTCGGCACGTAAAAAGATGCAAAACTTGTGTGTCGGGCTTGAATGCACTATTTTGGGGTACCGAAGTTGTAAAGCATCCATTCTACTCCATTGGACCCAAAATGATTTTTAGGATTGTTTCAGAGCATTTCGCTAACCTTCGGCACGTAAAAGATGCAAAACTTGTGTTTCGGGCCTGAATGCACTATTTCGGGTACCGAAGTTGTAAAGCATCCATTCTACTCCATTGGACCCAAAATGATTTTTAGGATTGTTTCAGAGCATTTCGCTCACCTTCGGCACGTAAAAGATGCAAAACTTGTGTTTCGCGCCTGAATGAACTATTTTGGGGTACCGAAGTTTTAAAGCATCCATTCTACACCATTGGACCCAAAATGATGTTTGAAAGTGTTTCAGAGCATTTCGCTAACCTTCAGCACGTAAAAGATGCAAAACTTGCGTTTCGGACCTGAATGCACTATTTCTTGGTACCGAAGTTGTAAAGCATCCATTCAACTCCATTGGACCCAAAATGATGTTTGGGACTGTTTCAGAACATTTCGCAAACCGTCGGTACGTAAAAGATGCAAAACTTGTGTTTCGGGCCTGAATGCACTATTTTGGGGTACCGAAGTTGTAAAGCATCCATTCTACTCCATTTGACCCAAAATGATGTTTGAGAGTGTTTCAGAGCATTTCGCTAACCTTCAGCACGTAAAAGATGCAAAACTTGTGTTGTGAGCCAGAATGCACTATTTCGGGTACCGAAGTTGTAAAGCATCCATTCTACTCCATTGGACCCAAAATGATTTTTAGGATTGTTTCACAGCATTTCGCTCACCTTCGGCACGCAAAAGATGCAAAACTTGTGTTTCGGGTCTAAATGAACTATTTTGGGGTACCGAAGTTTTAAAGCATCCATTCGACTCCATTGGACCCAAAATGATTTTTAGGATTGTTTTGACAGCATTTCGCTAACCTTCGGTACGTAAAAAGATGCAAAACTTGTGCTTCAGGCCGAAATGCACTATTTTGGGGTACCGAAGTTGTAAAGCATCCATTCTACTCCATTGGACCCAAAATGATTTTTAGGATTGTTTCAGAGCATTTCGCTAACCTTCGGCACGTAAAAGATGCAAAACTTGTGTTTCGGGCCTGAATGCACTATTTCGGGTACCGAAGTTGTAAAGCATCCATTCTACTCCATTGGACCCAAAATGATGTTTAGGATTGTTTCAGAGCATTTCGCTAACATTCGTCACGTAAAAAGATGCAAAACTTGTGTTTCAGGCCTGAATGCACTATTTTGGGGTACCGAAGTTGTAAAGCATCCATTCTACTCCATTGGACGAAAAATGATGTTTGGGATCGCTAACCTTCGGCACGTAAAAGATGCAAAACTTGTGTTTCGGGCCTGAATGCACTATTTCGGGGTACCAAGATGTAAAGCATCCATTCTACTCCATTGGACCCAAAATGATGTTTGGGACTGTTTCAGAACATTTCGCAAACCATCGGTACGTAAAAGATGCAAAACTTGTGTTTCGGGCCTGAATGCACTATTTCGGGTACCGAAGTTGTAAAGCATCCATTCTACTCCATTGGACCCAAAATGATGTTTAGGATTGTTTCAGAGCATTTCGCTAACCTTCGTCACGTAAAAAGATGCAAAACTTGTGTTTCGGGCTTGGATGCACTATTTTGGGGTACCGAAGTTGTAAAGCATCCTTTTTACTCCATTGGACCCAAATTGATGTTTACGAGTGTTTCAGAACATTTCGCTAACCTTCAGAACGTAAAAGATGCAAAACTTGCGTTTCGGTCCTGAATGCACTATTTTGGGGTACCGAAGTTGTAAAGCATCCATTCAACTCCATTAGACCCAAAATGATGTTTGGGACTGTTTCAGAACATTTCGCAAACCGTCGGTACGTAAAAGATGCAAAACTTGTGTTTCGGGCCTGAATGCACTATTTTGGGGTACCGAAGTTCTAAAGCATCCATTCTACTCCATTGGACCCAAAATGATGTTTGGAAGTGTTTCAGAGCATTTCGCTAACCTTCAGCACGTAAAAGATACAAAACTTGTGTTTCGGGCCTGAATGCACTAGTTCGGGGTACCCAGTTGTAAAGCATCCATTCTACTCCATTGGACCCAAAATGATGTTTGGGAGTGTTTCAGAGCATTTCGCTAACCATCAGCACGTAAAAGATGCAAAACTTGTGTTTCGGGCCCGAATGCACTATTTCGGGTACCGAAGTTGTAAAGCATCCATTCTACTCCATTGGACCCAAAATGATTTTTAGGATTGTTTTGACAGCATTTCGCTAACCTTCGGCACGTAAAAAGATGCAAAACTTGTGTGTCGGGCTTGAATGCACTATTTTGGGGTACCGAAGTTGTAAAGCATCCATTCTACTCCATTGGACCCAAAATGATTTTTAGGATTGTTTCAGAGCATTTCGCTAACCTTCGGCACGTAAAAGATGCAAAACTTTTGTTTCGGGCCTCGAATGCACTATTTCGGTACCGAAGTTGTAAAGCATCCATTCTACTCCATTGGACCCAAAATGATTTTTAGGATTGTTTCGAGCATTTCGCTCACCTTCGGCACGTAAAAGATGCAAAACTTGTGTTTCGCTACCGAATGAACTATTTTGGGGTACCGAAGTTTTAAAGCATCCATTCTACTCCATTGGACCCAAAATGATGTTTGAAAGTGTTTCGAGCATTTCGCTAACCTTCAGCACGTAAAAGATGCAAAACTTGCGTTTCGGACCTGAATGCACTATTTCGGGGTACCGAAGTTGTAAAGCATCCATTCAACTCCATTGGACCCAAAATGATGTTTGGGACTGTTTCAGAACATTTCGCAAACCGTCGGTACGTAAAAGATGCAAAACTTGTGTGTCGGGCTTGAATGCACTATTTTGGGGTACCGAAGTTGTAAAGCATCCATTCTACTCCATTGGGCCCAAAATGATTTTTAGGATTGTTTCAGAGCATTTCGCTAACCTTCGGCATGTAAAAGATGCAAAACTTGTGTTTCGGGCCTGAATGCACTATTTCGGGTACCGAAGTTGTAAACCATCCATTCTACTCCATTGGACCCAAAATGATGTTTAGGATTGTTTCAGAGTATTTCGCTAACATTCGTCACGTAAACAGATGCAAAACTTGTGTTTCAGGCCTGAATGCACTATTTTGGGGTACCGAAGTTGTAAAGCATCCATTCTACTCCATTGGACGAAAAATGATGTTTGGGATCGCTAACCTTCGGCACGTAAAAGATGCAAAACTTGTGTTTCAGGCCTGAATGCACTATTTTGGGGTACCGAAGTTGTAAAGCATCCATTCTACTCCATTGGACCCAAAATGATGTTTGGAAGTGTTTCAGAGCATTTCGCTAACCTTCAGCACGTAAAAGATACAAAACTTGTGTTTCGGGCCTGAATGCACTAGTTCGGGGTACCCAGTTGTAAAGCATCCATTCTACTCCATTGGACCCAAAATGATGTTTGGGACTGTTTCAGAACATTTCGCAAACCGTCGGTACGTAAAAGATGCAAAACTTGTGTTTCAGGCCTGAATGCACTATTTTGGGGTACCGAAGTTGTAAAGCATCCATTCTACTCCATTGGACCCAAAATGATGTTTGGGAGTGTTTCAGAGCATTTCGCTAACCTTCAGCACGTAAAAGATGCAAAACTTGTGTTTCGGGCCCGAATGCACTATTTCGGGTACCGAAGTTGTAAAGCATCCATTCTACTCCATTGGACCCAAAATGATTTTTAGGATTGTTTTGACAGCATTTCGCTAACCTTCGGCACGTAAAAAGATGCAAAACTTGTGTGTCGGGCTTGAATGCACTATTTTTGGGGTACCGAAGTTGTAAAGCATCCATTCTACTCCATTGGACCCAAAATGATTTTTAGGATTGTTTCAGAGCATTTCGCTAACCTTCGGCACGTAAAAGATGCAAAACTTTTGTTTCGGGCCTGAATGCACTATTTCGGGTACCGAAGTTGTAAAGCATCCATTCTACTCCATTGGACCCAAAATGATTTTTAGGATTGTTTCAGAGCATTTCGCTCACCTTCGGCACGTAAAAGATGCAAAACTTGTGTTTCGCGCCTCGAATGAACTATTTTGGGGTACCGAAGTTTTAAAGCATCCATTCTACACCATTGGACCCAAAATTATGTTTGAAAGTGTTTCGAGCATTTCGCTAACCTTCAAGACGTAAAAGATGCAAAACTTGCGTTTCGGACTCGAATGCACTATTTCGGGGTACCGAAGTTGTAAAGCATCCATTCAACTCCATTGGACCCAAAATGATGTTTGGGACTGTTTCAGAACATTTCGCAAACCGTCGGTACGTAAAAGATGCAAAACTTGTGTTTCAGGCCTGAATGCACTATTTTGGGGTACCGAAGTTGTAAAGCATCCATTCTACTCCATTGGACGAAAAATGATGTTTGGGATCGCTAACCTTCAGCACGTAAAAGATGCAAAACTTGCGTTTCGGACCTGAATGCACTATTTCGGGGTACCGAAGTTGTAAAGCATCCATTCTACTCCATTGGACCCAAAATGATGTTTGGGACTGTTTCAGAACATTTCGCAAACCGTCGGTACGTAAAAGATGCAAAACTTGTGTGTCGGGCTTGAATGCACTATTTTGGGGTACCGAAGTTGTAAAGCATCCATTCTACTCCATTGGACCCAAAATGATTTTTAGGATTGTTTCAGAGCATTTCGCTAACCTTCGGCATGTAAAAGATGCAAAACTTGTGTTTCGGGCCTGAATGCACTATTTTGGGTACCGAAGTTGTAAAGCATCCATTCTACTCCATTGGACCCAAAATGATGTTTGGGAGTGTTTCAGAGCATTTCGCAAACCATCGGTACGTAAAAGATGCAAAACTTGTGTTTCGGGCCTGAATGCACTATTTCGGGTACCGAAGTTTTAAAGCATCCATTCTACTCCATTGGACCCAAAATGATTTTTAGGATTGTTTTGACAGCATTTCGCTAACCTTCGGCACGTAAAAAGATGCAAAACTTGTGTGTCGGGCTCGAATGCACTATTTCGGGTACCGAAGTTGTAAAGCATCCATTCTACTCCATTGGACCCAAAATGATTTTTAGGATTGTTTCAGAGCATTTCGCTAACCTTCGGCACGTAAAAGATGCAAAACTTTTGTTTCGGGCCTGAATGCACTATTTCGGGTACCGAAGTTGTAAAGCATCCATTCTACTCCATTGGACCCAAAATGATTTTTAGGATTGTTTCAGAGCATTTCGCTCACCTTCGGCACGTAAAAGATGCAAAACTTGTGTTTCGGGCCTGAATGAACTATTTTGGGGTACCGAAGTTTTAAAGCATCCATTCTACTCCATTGGACCCAAAATGATGTTTGAAAGTGTTTCAGAGCATTTCGCTAACCTTCAGCACGTAAAAGATGCAAAACTTGCGTTTCGGACCTGAATGCACTATTTCGGGGTACCGAAGTTGTAAAGCATCCATTCAACTCCATTGGACCCAAAATGATGTTTGGGACTGTTTCAGAACATTTCGCAAACCGTCGGTACGTAAAAGATGCAAAACTTGTGTGTCGGGCTTGAATGCACTATTTTGGGGTACCGAAGTTGTAAAGCATCCATTCTACTCCATTGGACCCAAAATGATTTTTAGGATTGTTTCAGAGCATTTCGCTAACCTTCGGCATGTAAAAGATGCAAAACTTGTGTTTCGGGCTCGAATGCACTATTTCGGTACCGAAGTTGTAAAGCATCCATTCTACTCCATTGGACCCAAAATGATGTTTGGGAGTGTTTCAGAGCATTTCGCTAACCTTCGGCACGTAAAAGATGCAAAACTTGTGTTTCGGGCCTGAATGCACTATTTCGGGTACCGAAGTTGTAAAGCATCCATTCTACTCCATTGGACCCAAAATGATTTTTAGGATTGTTTTGACAAAGATTTCTCTAAACTTCGGCACGTGAAAAGATGCAAAACTTGTGTGTCGGGCTTGAATGCACTATTTTGGGGTACCGAAGTTGTAAAGCATCCATTCTACTCCATTGGACCCAAAATGATTTTTAGGATTGTTTCAGAGCATTTCGCTAACCTTCGGCACGTAAAAGATGCAAAACTTGTGTTTCGGGCCCGAATGCACTATTTCGGGTACCGAAGTTGTAAAGCATCCATTCTACTCCATTGGACCCAAAATGATTTTTAGGATTGTTTTGACAGCATTTCGCTAACCTTCGGCACGTAAAAGATGCAAAACTTGTGTTTCGCGCTCGAATGAACTATTTTGGGGTACCGAAGTTTTAAAGCATCCATTCTACTCCATTGGACCCAAAATGATGTTTGAAAGTGTTTCGGAGCATTTCGCTAACCTTCAAGACGTAAAAGATGCAAAACTTGCGTTTCGGACCTGAATGCACTATTTCGGGGTACCGAAGTTGTAAAGCATCCATTCAACTCCATTGGACCCAAAATGATGTTTGGGACTGTTTCAGAACATTTCGCAAACCGTCGGTACGTAAAAGATGCAAAACTTGTGTTTCGGGCCTGAATGCACTATTTTGGGGTACCGAAGTTGTAAAGCATCCATTCTACTCCATTTGACCCAAAATGATGTTTGAGAGTGTTTCAGAGCATTTCGCTAACCTTCAGCACGTAAAAGATGCTAAACTTGTGTTGTGAGCCAGAATGCACTATTTCGGGTACCGAAGTTGTAAAGCATCCATTCTACTCCATTGGACCCAAAATGATTTTTAGGATTGTTTCAGAGCATTTCGCTCACCTTCGGCACGTAAAAGATGCAAAACTTGTGTTTCGCGCCTGAATGAACTATTTTGGGGTACCGAAGTTTTAAAGCATCCATTCGACTCCATTGGACCCAAAATGATTTTTAGGATTGTTTTGACAGCATTTCGCTAACCTTCGGCACGTAAAAAGATGCAAAACTTGTGTGTCGGGCTTGAATGCACTATTTTGGGGTACCGAAGTTGTAAAGCATCCATTCTACTCCATTGGACCCAAAATGATTTTTAGGATTGTTTCAGAGCATTTCGCTAACCTTCGGCACGTAAAAGATGCAAAACTTGTGTTTCGGGCCTGAATGCACTATTTCGGGTACCGAAGTTGTAAAGCATCCATTCTACTCCATTGGACCCAAAATGATGTTTAGGATTGTTTCAGAGCATTTCGCTAACATTCGTCACGTAAAAAGATGCAAAACTTGTGTTTCAGGCCTGAATGCACTATTTTGGGGTACCGAAGTTGTAAAGCATCCATTCTACTCCATTGGACGAAAAATGATGTTTGGGAGTGCGGTCGCTAACCTTCGGCACGTAAAAGATGCAAAACTTGTGTTTCGGCCTGAATGCACTATTTCGGGGTGCCGAAGTTGTAAAGCATCCATTCTACTCCATTGGACCCAAAATGATGTTTGGGACTGTTTCAGAACATTTCGCAAACCGTCGGTACGTAAAAGATGCAAAACTTGTGTTTCGAGCCTGAATGCACTATTTCGGGTACCGAAGTTGTAAAGCATCCATTCTACTCCATTGGACCCAAAATGATGTTTAGGATTGTTTCAGAGCATTTCGCTAACCTTCGTCACGTAAAAAGATGCAAAACTTGTGTTTCGGGCTTGGATGCACTATTTTGGGGTACCGAAGTTGTAAAGCATCCTTTTTACTCCATTGGACCCGAAATGATGTTTGCGAGTGTTTCAGAACATTTCGCTAACCTTCAGCACGTAAAAGATGCAAAACTTGTGTTTCGGGCCTGAATGCACTATTTCGGGGTACCGAAGTTGTAAAGCATCCATTCAACTCCATTGGACCCAAAATGATGTTTGGGACTGTTTCAGAACATTTCGCAAACCGTCGGTACGTAAAAGATGCAAAACTTGTGTTTCGGGCCTGAATGCACTATTTTGGGGTACCGAAGTTGTAAAGCATCCATTCTACTCCATTGGACCCAAAATGATGTTTGGGAGTGTTTCAGAGCATTTCGCTAACCTTCAGCACGTAAAAGATGCAAAACTTGTGTTTCGGCCCGAATGCACTAGTTCGGGGTACCCGAAGTTGTAAAGCATCCATTCTACTCCATTGGACCCAAAATGATGTTTGGGAGTGTTTCGTAGCATTTCGCAAACCGTCGGTACGTAAAAGATGCAAAACTTGTGTTTCAGGCCTGAATGCACTATTTTGGGGTACCGAAGTTGTAAAGCATCCATTCTACTCCATTGGACCCAAAATGATGTTTGGGAGTGTTTCAGAGCATTTCGCTAACCTTCAGCACGTAAAAGATGCAAAACTTGTGTTTCGGGCCCGAATGCACTATTTCGGGTACCGAAGTTGTAAAGCATCCATTCTACTCCATTGGACCCAAAATGATTTTTTAGGATTGTTTTGACAAGCATTTCGCTAACCTTCGGCACGTAAAAAGATGCAAAACTTGTGTTTCGGGCATGAATGCACTATTTCGGGGCACCAAAGTTGTGAAGCATCCTTTCTACTCCATTGGACCCAAAATGACATACAGGAATGTTACGGAGCGTTTTGCTAACCTTCGGCACGTAAAAGATGCAAAACTTGTGTTTCGAGCCTGAATGCACTATTTCGGGTACCGAAGTTGTAAAGCATCCATTCTACTCCATTGGACCCAAAATGATTTTTAGGATTGTTTCGAGCATTTCGCTAACCTTCGGCACGTAAAAGATGCAAAACTTGTGTTTCGCGCCTAAATGAACTATTTTGGGGTACCGAAGTTTTAAAGCATCCATTCTACTCCATTGGACCCAAAATGATGTTTGAGAGTGTTTTAGAGCATTTCGCTAACCTTCAGCACGTAAAAGATGCAAAACTTGCGTTTCGGGCCCGAATGCACTATTTCGGGGTACCGAAGTTGTAAAGCATCCATTCTACTCCATTGGACCCAAAATGATGTTTGGGACTGTTTCGAGAACATTTCGCAAACCGTCGTACGTAAAAGATGCAAAACTTGTGTGTGTCGGGCTTGAATGCACTATTTCGGCGTACCGAAGTTGTAAAGCATCCATTCTACTCCATTGGACCCAAAATGATGTTAGGGAGTGTTTCAGAGTATTCGCTAACCTTCAGCACGTAAAAGATGCAAAACTTGTGTTTCGGGCCCGAATGCACTATTTTGGGTACCGAAGTTGTAAAGCATCCATTCTACTCCATTGGACCCAAAATGATGTTTGGGAGTGTTTAGAGCATTTCGCTAACCTTCGTCACGTAAAAAGATGCAAAACTTGTGTTTCGGCCCGAATGCACTATTTTGGGGTACCGAAGTTGTAAAGCATCCATTCTACTCCATTGGACCCGAAAAATGATGTTTGGGAGTGTTTCAGAGTTCGCTAACCTTCGGCACGTAAAAGATGCAAAACTTGTGTTTCGGGGCCCGAATGCACTATTTTGGGGTACCGAAGTTGTAAAGCATCCATTCTACTCCATTGGACCCAAAATGATGTTTGGGAGTGTTTCGAGCATTTCGCTAACCTTCAGCACGTAAAAGATGCAAAACTTGTGTTTCGGGCCTGAATGCACTATTTCGGGGTACCGAAGTTGTAAAGCATCCATTCTACTCCATTGGACCCATAATGATGTTTGGGAGTGTTTCAAAGCATTTCGCTAACCTTCGGCACATAAAAGATGCAAAACATGTGTTTCGGGCCTGAATGCACTATTTTGGGGTACCGAAGTTGTAAAGCATCCATTCTACTCCATTGGACCCAAAATGATGTTTGGGAGTGTTTTAGAGCATTTCGCTAACCTTCAGCACGTAAAAGATGCAAAACTTGTGTTTCGAGCCTGAATGCACTATTTCGGGTACCGAAGTTGTAAAGCATCCATTCTACTCCATTGGACCCCAAATGATGTTTGGGACTGTTTTGACGTAGCATTTCGCTAACCTTCGGCACGTAAAAAGATGCAAAACTTGTGTTTCGGGCTTGAATGCACTATTTTGGGGTACCGAAGTTGTAAAGCATCCAATCTACTCCATTGGACCCATAATGATGTTTGTGAGTGTTTCGAGCATTTCGCTCACCTTCGGCACGTAAAAGATGCAAAACTTGTGTTTCGGGCCTAAATGCACTATTTGGAGTACCGTCGTTGTAAAGCATCCATTCTACTCCATTGGACCCAAAATGATGTTTGGGACTGTTTCAGAGCATTTCGCTAACCTTTAGCACGTAAAAGATGCAAAACTTGTGCTTCGGGCCTGAATGCACTATTTTGGGGTACCGAAGTTGTAAAGCATCCATTCTACTCCATTGGACCCAAAATGATGTTTGGGAGTGTTTTGGAGCAGTTCGCTAACCTTCAGCACGTAAAAAGATGCAAAACTTGTGTTTCGGGCCTGAATGCACTATTTTGGGTACCGAAGTTGTAAAGCATCCATTCTACTCCATTGGACCCAAAATGATGTTTGGGAGTGTTTCAGAGCATTTCGCAAACCGTCGGTACGTAAAAGATGCAAAACTTGTGTTTCGGGCCTGAATGCACTATTTTGGGGTACCGAAGTTGTAAAGCATCCATTCTACTCCATTGGACCCAAAATGATGTTTGGGAGTGTTTCGGGTTCGCTAACCTTCGGCACGTAAAAGATGCAAAACTTGTGTTTCGGCTCCGAATGCACTATTTTGGGGTACCGAAGTTGTAAAGCATCCATTCTACTCCATTGGACCCAAAATGATGTTTGGGAGTGTTTCGAGCATTTCGCTAACCTTCAAGCACGTAAAAGATGCAAAACTTGTGTTTCGGGCCCGAATGCACTATTTCAAGGTACCAAAGTTGTAAAGCATCCATTCTACTCCATTGGACCCAAAATGATGTTTGGGAGTGTTTCGAGCATTTCGCTAACCTTCGGGACGTAAAAAGATGCAAAACTTGTGTTTCGGGCCTGAATGCACTATTTTGGGGTACCGAAGTTGTAAAGCATCCATTCTACTCCATTGGACCCAAAATGATGTTTGGGAGTGTTTAGAGCATTTCGCTAACCTTCAGCACGTAAAAAGATGCAAAACTTGTGTTTCGGGCCCGAATGCACTATTTCGGGTACCGAAGTTGTAAAGCATCCATTCTACTCCATTGGACCCAAAATGATGTTTGGGAGTGTTTTGACAGCATTTCGCTAACCTTCGGCACGTAAAAAGATGCAAAACTTGTGTTTCGGGCTCGAATGCACTATTTCGGGTACCGAAGTTGTAAAGCATCCATTCTACTCCATTGGACCCAAAATGATGTTTGGGAGTGTTTCGTAGCATTTCGCTAACCTTCGGCACGTAAAAAGATGCAAAACTTGTGTTTTGGGCCCGAATGCACTATTTTGGGTACCGAAGTTGTAAAGCATCCATTCTACTCCATTGGACCCAAAATGATGTTTGGGAGTGTTTCAGAGTATTTCGCTAACGTTCGCACGTAAAAGATGCAAAACTTGTGTTTCGGGCCCGAATGCACTATTTTGGGGTACCGAAGTTGTAAAGCATCCATTCTACTCCATTGGACCCAAAATGATGTTTGGGAGTGTTTTGAGAGCATTTCGCTAACCTTCAAGACGTAAAAAGATGCAAAACTTGTGTTTCGGGCCCGAATGCACTATTTCGGGTACCGAAGTTGTAAAGCATCCATTCTACTCCATTGGACCCAAAATGATGTTTGGGGTTGTTTTAGAGCATTTCGCTAACCTTCGGTACGTAAAAAGATGCAAAACTTGTGCTTCAGGCCGAAATGCACTATTTTGGGGTACCGAAGTTGTAAAGCATCCATTCTACTCCATTGGACCCAAAATGATGTTTGGAATTGTTTCAGAGCATTTCGCTAACCTTCGGCACGTAAAAAGATGCAAAACTTGTGTTTCGGGCCCGAATGCACTATTTCGGGGTACCGAAGTTGTAAAGCATCCATTCTACTCCATAGCACCCAAAAAGATGTTTGGGAGTGTTTCGTAGCATTTCGCTAACCTTCGCACGTAAAAAGATGCAAAACTTGTGTTTCGGGCCCGAATGCACTATTTTGGGGTACCGAAGTTGTAAAGCATCCATTCTACTCCATTGGACCCAAAATGATGTTTGGGAGTGTTTCGTAGGATTTCGCTAACCTTCGCACGTAAAAAGATGCAAAACTTGTGTTTCGGGCCTGAATGCACTATTTTCGGGTACCGAAGTTGTAAAGCATCCATTCTACTCCATTGGACCCAAAATGATGTTTGGGAGTGTTTCGTAGCATTTCGCTAACCTTCGGCACGTAAAAAGATGCAAAACTTGTGTTTCGGGCCCGAATGCACTATTTTGGGGTACCGAAGTTGTAAAGCATCCATTCTACTCCATTGGACCCAAAATGATGTTTGGGTGTGTTTCAAAGCATTTCGCTAACCTTCGGCACGTAAAAGATGCAAATCTTGTGTTTCGGCCTGAATGCACTATTTTGGGGTACCAAAGTTGTAAAGCATCCATTCTACTCCATTGGACCAAAAATGATGTTTGGGAGTGTTTCGGAGCATTTCGCTAACCTTCGGCACGTAAAAGATGCAAAACTTGTGTTTCGGGCCCGAATGCACTATTTCGGGTACCGAAGTTGTAAAGCATCCATTCTACTCCATTGGACCCAAAATGATGTTTGGGATTGTTTTAGAGCATTTCGCTAACCTTCGGCACGTAAAAAGATGCAAAACTTGTGTTTCGGGCCCGAATGCACTATTTTGGGGTACCGAAGTTGTAAAGCATCCATTCTACTCCATTGGACCCAAAATGATGTTTGGGAGTGTTTCGTAGCATTTCGCTAACCTTCGGCACGTAAAAAGATGCAAAACTTGTGTTTCGGGCCCGAATGCACTATTTTCGGGGTACCGAAGTTGTAAAGCATCCATTCTACTCCATTGGACCCAAAATGATGTTTGGGAGTGTTTCGCAGCATTTCGCTAACCTTTGGCTCGTAAAAAGATGCAAAACTAGTGTTTCGGCCCTGAATGCACTATTTTGGGGTACCGAAGTTGTAAAACATCCATTCTACTCCATTGGACCCAACATGATGTTTGGGAGTGTTTCGGAGCATTTCGCTAACCTTCGAGACGTAAAAGATGCAAAACTTGTGTTTTGGGCCTGAATGCACTACTTCGGGGTACCAAGTTGTAAAGCATCCATTCTACTCCATTGGACCCAAAATGATGTTTGGGAGTGTTTCGTAGCATTTCGCTAACCTTCGGCACGTAAAAGATGCAAAACTTGTGTTTCGGGCCCGAATGCACTATTTTGGGGTACCGAAGTTGTAAAGCATCCATTCTACTCCATTGGACCCAAAATGATGTTTGGGAGTGTTTCGTAGCATTTCGCTAACCTTCAAAGACGTAAAAGATGCAAAACTTGTGTTTCGGGCCCGAATGCACTATTTCGGGGTACCGAAGTTGTAAAGCATCCATTCTACTCCATTGGACCCAAAATGATGTTTGGGAGTGTTTCGGAGCATTTCGCTAACCTTCGGCACGTAAAAAGATGCAAAACTTGTGTTTCGGGCCCGAATGCACTATTTTGGGGTACCGAAGTTGTAAAGCATCCATTCTACTCCATTGGACCCAAAATGATGTTTGGGAGTGTTTCGTAGCATTTCGCTAACCTTCGGCACGTAAAAAGATGCAAAACTTGTGTTTCGGGCCGAATGCACTATTTTGGGGTACCGAAGTTGTAAAGCATCCATTCTACTCCATTGGACCCAAAATGATGTTTGGGAGTGTTTCAGAGCATTTCGCTAACCTTCAACACATAAAAGATGCAAAACTTTTCGGGCTTGGATGCACTATTTTGCGGTACCGAAGTTGTAAAGCATCCATTCTACTCCATTGGACCCAAAATGATGTTTGGGTGTGTTTCGGAGCATTTTGCTAACCTTCAACACGTAAAAAGATGCAAAACTAGTGTTTCGGGCCTGAATGAAAAATTTCGGTGTACCGAAGTTGTGAAGCATCCATTCTACTCCAATGGATCCAAAATGATGTCTTGAAGTGTTTCGGAGCATTTCGCTAACCTTCAGCACGTAAAAAGATGCAAAACTAGTGTTTCGGGCCTGAATGCACTATTTTGGGTTACCGAAGTTGTGAAGCATCCATTCTACTCCATTGGACCCAAAATGACGTTTGGGTGTGTTTCAGAGCATTTCGCTAACCTTCCGCACGTAAAAGATGCAAAACTAGTGTTTCGGGCCTGAATGCACTATTTTGGGTTACCGAAGTTGTGAAGCATCCATTCTACTCCATTGGACCCAAAATGACGTTTGGGTGTGTTTCAGAGCATTTCGCTAACCTTCCGCACGTAAGAAGATGTAAAACCGGGGTTTTGGGCCCAGATGCACTATTTCGGAGTACCGAAGTTGTGAAGCATCCATTCTACTCCATTGGACCCAAAATGATGTTTGGGAGTGTTTCAGAGCATTTCGCTTACCTTCGGCACGTAAAAAGTTGCAAAACTTGTGTTTCGGCCTCGAATGCACTATTTTGGGTACCGAAGTTGTAAAGCATCCATTCTACTCCATTGGACCCAAAATGATGTTTGGGAGTGTTTCAGAGCATTTCGCTAACCTTCGGCACGTAAAAAGATGCAAAACTTGTGTTTCGGGCCCGAATGCACTATTTTGAGGTACCGAAGTTGTAAAGCATCCATTCTACTCCATTGGACCCAAAATGATGTTTGGGAGTGTTTCGCGTAGCATTTCGCTAACCTTCAAGCACGTAAAAAGATGCAAAACTTGTGTTTCGGGCCCGAATGCACTATTTTGGGTACCGAAGTTGTAAAGCATCCATTCTACTCCATTGGACCCAAAATGATGTTTGGGAGTGTTTCGTAGCATTTCGCTAACCTTCAAGCACGTAAAAGATGCAAAACTTGTGTTTCGGGCCTGAATGCACTATTTTGGGGTACCGAAGTTGTAAAGCATCCATTCTACTCCATTGGACCCAAAATGATGTTTGGGAGTGTTTTGGAGCAGTTCGCTAACCTTCAGCACGTAAAAAGATGCAAAACTTGTGTTTCGGGCCTGAATGCACTATTTTGGGGTACCGAAGTTGTGAAGCATCCATTCTACTCCATTGGACCCAAAATGATGTTTGGGAGTGTTTCCGAGCATTTCGCTAACCTTCGACACGTAACAAGATGCAAAACTTGTCTTTCGGGCCCGAATGCACTATTTTCGGGGTACCGAAGTTGTAAAGCATCCATTCTACTCCATTGGACCCAAAATGATGTTTGGGAGTGTTTCGTAGCATTTCGCTAACCTTCGAGCACGTAAAAGATGCAAAATTTGTATTTCGGGCCCGAATGCACTATTTAGGGGTACCGAAGTTGTGAAGCATCCATTCTACTCCATTGGACCCAAATTGATGTTTGCGAGTGTTTCGAAGCATTTCGCTAACCTTCGGCACGTAAAAGATGCAAAACTTGTGTTTCGGGCCTGAATGCACTATTTTGAGGTACCGAAGTTGTAAAGCATCCATTCTACTCCATTGGACCCAAAATGATGTTTGGGAGTGTTTCAGAGCATTTCGCTAACCTTCGGCACGTAAAAAGATGCAAAACTTGTGTTTCGGGCCTGAATGCACTATTTTGGGGTACCGAAGTTGTAAAGCATCCATTCTACTCCATTGGACCCAAAATGATGTTTGGGAGTGTTTCAGAGCATTTCGCTAACCTTCGGCACGTAAAAAGATGCAAAACTTGTGTTTTGGGCCTGAATGCACTATTTTGGGGTACCGAAGTTGTAAAGCATCCATTCTACTCCATTGGACCCAAAATGATGTTTGGGAGTGTTTCAGAGCATTTCGCTAACCTTCAGCACGTAAAAGATGCAAAACTTGTGTTTCGGGCCTGAATGCACTATTTCGGGTACCGAAGTTGTAAAGCATCCATTCTACTCCATTGGACCCAAAATGATGTTTGGGAGTGTTTCAGAGCATTTCGCTAACCTTCAGCACGTAAAAGATGCAAAACTTGTGTTTCGGGCCTGAATGCACTATTTTGGGGTACCGAAGTTGTAAAGCATCCATTCTACTCCATTGGACCCAAAATGATGTTTGGGAGTGTTTCGGAGCAGTTCGCTAACCTTCAGCACGTAAAAGATGCAAAAATGGTGCTTCAGGTCTGAATGCACTATTTCTGGGTACCGAAGTTGTAAAGCATCCATTCTACTCCATTGGACCCAAAATGATGTTTGGGATTGTTTCAGAGCATTTCGCTAACCTTCGCACGTAAAAAGATGCAAACTTGTGTTTCGGGCCCGAATGCACATATTTTGGGGTACCGAAGTTGTAAAGCATCCATTCTACTCCATTGGACCCAAAATGATGTTTGGGAGTGTTTCGTGAGCATTTCGCTAACCTTCGAAGCACGTAAAAAGATGCAAAACTAGTGTTTCGGGCCTGAATGAACTATTTCGGTGTACCGAAGTTGTAAAGCATCCATTCTACTCCATTGGACCCAAAATGATGTTTGGGAGTGTTTCGGAGCATTTTGCTAACCTTCGACACGTAAAAAGATGCAAAACTTGTGTTTCGGGCCTGAATGCACTATTTTGGGGTACCGAAGTTGTAAAGCATCCATTCAACTCCATTGGACCCAAAATGATGTTTGGGAGTGTTTCAGAGCATTTCGCTAACCTTCAGCACGTAAAAAGATGCAAAACTTGTGTTTCGGGCCCGAATGCACTATTTCGGGGTACCGAAGTTGTAAAGCATCCATTCTACTCCATTGGACTCAAAATGATGTTTGGGAGTGTTTCGAGAGCATTTCGCTAACCTTCAAGCACGTAAAAAGATGCAAAACTTGTGTTTCGGGCCCGAATGCACTATTTTGGGGTACCGAAGTTGTAAAGCATCCATTCTACTCCATTGGACCCAAAATGATGTTTGGGAGTGTTTCGTAGCATTTCGCTAACCTTCGGCACGTAAAAAGATGCAAAACTTGTGTTTCGGGCCCGAATGCACTATTTCTGGGTACCGAAGTTGTAAAGCATCCATTCTACTCCATTGGACCCAAAATGATGTTTGGGAGTGTTTCGAGCATTTCGCTAACCTTCGGCACGTAAAAAGATGCAAAACTTGTGTTTCGGGCCCGAATGCACTATTTTGGGGTACCGAAGTTGTAAAGCATCCATTCTACTCCATTGGACCCAAAATGATGTTTGGGAGTGTTTCGTAGCATTTCGCTAACCTTCGGCACGTAAAAAGATGCAAAACTTGTGTTTCGGGCCCGAATGCACTATTTTGGGGTACCGAAGTTGGAAAGCATCCATTCTACTCCATTGGACCCAAAATGATGTTTGGTAGTGTTTCGTAGCATTTCGCTAACCTTCACCACGTAAAAAGATGCAAAACTTGTGTTTCGGGCCTGAATGCACTATTTCGGGGTACCGAAGTTGTAAAGCATCCATTCTACTCCATTGGACCCAAAATGATGTTTGGGAGTGTTTCACAGCATTTCGCTAACCTTCGGCACGTAAAAAGATGCAAAACTTGTATTTCGGGCCTGAAGGCACTATTCTGGGGTACCGAAGTTGTAAAGCATTCATTCTACTCCAGTGGACACAAAATGATGTTTGGGAGTGTTTCATAGCATTTCGCTAACCTTCGGCACGTAAAAAGATGCAAAACTTGTGTTTCGGGCCTGAATGCACTATTTTGGGGTACCGAAGTTGTAAAGCATCCATTCTACTCCATTGGACCCAAAATGATGTTTGGGAATGTTTCAGAGCATTTCGCCAACAATCGGCACGCAAAAAGATGCAAAACTTGTGTTTCGGGCCTGAATGCACTATTTTGAGGTATCGAAGTTGTAAAGCATCCATTCTACTCCATTGGACCCAAAATGATGTTTGGGAATGTTTCAGAGCATTTCGCTAACCTTCAGCACGTAAAAGATGCAAAAATTGTGTTTCAGGCCTGAATGCACTATTTCGGAGTACCGAAGTTGTAAAGCATCCATTCTTCTCCATTGGACCCAAAATGATGTTTGGGAGTGTTTCAGAGCATTTCGCTAACCGTCGTCACGTAAAAAGATGCAAAACTTGTGTTTCGGGCCTGAATGCACTATTTTGGGGTACCGAAGTTGTAAAGCATCCATTCTACTCCATTGGACCCAAAATGATGTTTGGGAGTGTTTCGCAGCATTTCGCTAACCTTCAACACGTAAAAGATGCAAAACTTACGTTTTGGGCCCGAATGCACTATTTCGGGGTACCGAAGTTGTAAAGCATCCATTCTACTCCATTGGACCCAAAATGATGTTTGGGAGTGTTTCGGAGCATTTCGCTAACCGTCGGCACGTAAAAGATGCAAAACTTGTGTTTCGGGCCTGAATGCACTATTTTGAGGTACCGAAGTTGTAAAGCATCCATTCTACTCCATTGGACCCAAAATGATGTTTGGGAGTGTTTCGCAGCATTTCGCTAACCTTCGGCACGTAAAAGATGCAAAACTTGTGTTTCAGGCCGGAATACACTGTTTCGAGGTACCGAAGTTGTAAAGCATCCATTCTACTCCATTGGACCCAAAATCATGTTTGGGAATGTTTCAGAGCATTTCGCCAACCTTCAGCACGTAAAAGATGCAAAAATTGTGTTTCAGGCCTGAATGCACTATTTCGGGGTACCGAAGTTGTAAAGCATCCATTCTTCTCCATTGGACCCAAAATGATGTTTGGGAGTGTTTCAGAGCATTTTGCTAACCTTCAGCACGTAAAAGATGCAAAACTTGTGTTTCGGGCCTGAATGCACTATTTCGGGGTACCGACGTTGTAAAGCATCCATTCTTCTCCATTGGACCTAAAATGATGTTTGGGAGTGTTTTAGAGCATTTTGCTAACCTTCAACACGTAAAAAGATGCAAAACTAGTGTTTCGGGCCGAATGCACTATTTTGAGGTACCGAAGTTGTGAAGCATCCATTCTACTCCAATGGATCCAAAATGATGTCTTGAAGTGTTTCGGAGCATTTCGCTAACCTTCAGCACATAAAAAGATGCAAAACTTGTGTTCTTGTGTTTCGGGCCCGAATGCACTATTTTGAGGTACCGAAGTTGTAAAGCATCCATTCTACTCCATTGGACCCAAAATGATGTTTGGGAGTGTTTCGTAGCATTTCGCTAACCTTCGAAGCACGTAAAAAGATGCAAAACTTGTGTTTTGGGCTCGAATGAAAAATTTCGGTGTACCAAAGTTGTGAAGCATCCATCCTACTCCAATGGACCCAAATTGATGTTTGAAAGTGTTTCGGAGCATTTTGCTAACCTTCGGCACGTAAAAAGTTGCAAAACTTGTGTTCCGGGCCTGAATGCACTATTTTGGGGTACCGAAGTTTTGAAGCATCCATTCTACTCCATTGGACCCAAAATGATGTTTGGGTGTGTTTCAGAGCATTTCGCTAACCTTCGGCACGTAAAGATCCAAACCTCGTATTTCGGGCCCGAATGCACTATTTCGGGTACCGTAGTTGTGAAGCATCCATTCTAGTCCATTGGACTCAAAATGATGTTTGGAAGTGTTTCATAACATTTCGCTAACCTTCAGCACGTAAAAAGATGCAAAACTTGTGTTTCAGGCCTGAATGCACTATTTCGGGGTACCGAAGTTGTAAAGCATCCATTCTACTCCATTGGACCCAAAATGATGTTTGGGAGTGTTTCAGAGAATTTCGCTAACCTTCAGCACGTAAAAGATGCAAAACTTGTGTTTCGGGCCTGAATGCACTATTTTGAGGTACCGAAGTTGTAAAGCATCCATTCTACTCCATTGGACCCAAAATGATGTTTGGGAGTGTTTCAAAGCATTTCGCCAACGTTCGGCACGTAAAAAGATGCAAAACTTGTGTTTCGGGCCTGAATGCACTATTTCGGGGTACCGAAGTTGTAAAGCATCCATTCTACTCCATTGGACCCAAAATGATGTTTGGGAGTGTTTCGGAGCATTTCGCTAACCTTCAGCACGTAAAAGATGCAAAACTTGTGTTTCGGGCCTGAATGCACTATTTCGGGTTACCGACGTTGTAAAGCATCCATTCTTCTCCATTGGACCCAAAATGATGTTTGGGAGTGTTTCAGAGAATTTCGCTAACCTTCAGCACGTAAAAGATGCAAAACTTGTGTTTCGGGCCTGAATGCACTATTTCGGGGTACCGACGTTGTAAAGCATCCATTCTTCTCCATTGGACCCAAAATGATGTTTGGGAGTGTTTCGGAGCATTTCGCTAACCTTCAGCACGTAAAAAGATGCAAAACTTGTGTTTCGGGCCCGAATGCACTATTTTGGGGTACCGAAGTTGTAAAGCATCCATTCTACTCCATTGGACACAAAATGATGTTTGGGAGTGTTTCATAGCATTTCGCTAACCTTCAGCACGTAAAAGATGCAAAACTTGTGTTTCGGGCCTGAATGCACTATTTCGGGGTACCGACGTTGTAAAGCATCCATTCTACTCCATTGGACCCAAAATGATGTTTGGGAGTGTTTTAGAGCATTTCACTAACCTTCGGCACGTAAAAAGATGCAAAACTTGTGTTTCAGGCCAGAATGCACTATTTCGGGGTACCGAAGTTGTAAAGCATCCATTCTTCTCCATTGGACCCAAAATGATGTTTGGGAGTGTTTCGGAGCATTTCGCTAACCTTCAGGCACGTAAAAAGATGCAAAACTTGTGTTTCAGGCCAGAATGCACTATTTCGGGGTACCGAAGTTGTAAAGCATCCATTCTTCTCCATTGGACCCAAAATGATGTTTGGGAGTGTTTCCGTAGCATTTCGCTAACCTTCAGCACGTAAAAAGATGAAAACTTGTGTTTCGGGCCTGAATGCACTATTTTCGGGTACCGAAGTTGGGAAGAATCCATTCTTCTCCATTGGACCCAGAATGAAGTTTGGGAGAGTTTCGGAGCATTTCGGTAACCTTCGGCACGTAAAAAGATGCAAAACTTGTGTTTCGGGCCCGAATGCACTATTTTCGAGGTACCGAAGTTGTAAAGCATCCATTCTACTCCATTGGACCCAAAATGATGTTTGGGAGTGTTTTTTAGAGCATTTCGCTAACCTTCGCACGTAAAAAGATGCAAAACTTGTGTTTCGGGCCCGAATGCACTATTTCTGGGTACCGAAGTTGTAAAGCATCCATTCTACTCCATTGGACCCAAAATGATGTTTGGGAGTGTTTCGAGAGCATTTCGCTAACCTTCGGCACGTAAAAAGATGCAAAACTTGTGTTTCGGGCCCGAATGCACTATTTTGGGGTACCGAAGTTGTAAAGCATCCATTCTACTCCATTGGACCCAAAATGATGTTTGGGAGTGTTTCGCAGCATTTCGCTAACCTTCAAGCACGTAAAAAGATGCAAAACTTGTGTTTCGGGCCCGAATGCACTATTTTCGAGGTACCGAAGTTGTAAAGCATCCATTCTTCTCCATTGGACCCAAAATGATGTTTGGGAGTGTTTCCGTAGCATTTCGCTAACCTTCGGCACGTAAAAAGATGCAAAACTTGTGTTTCGGGCCTGAATGCACTATTTTGGGGTACCGAAGTTGTAAAGCATCCATTCTACTCCATTGGACCCAAAATGATGTTTGGGAGTGTTTCAGAGCATTTCGCCAACCTTCGGCACGTAAAAAGATGCAAAACTTGTGTTTCGGGCCTGAATGCACTATTTTGAGGTACCGAAGTTGTAAAGCATCCATTCTACTCCATTGGACCCAAAATGATGTTTGGGAGTGTTTCAGAGCATTTCGCTAACCTTCAGCACGTAAAAGATGCAAAACTTGTGTTTCGGGCCTGAATGCACTATTTCGGGGTACCGACGTTGTAAAGCATCCATTCTTCTCCATTGGACCCAAAATGATGTTTGGGAGTGTTTCGGAGCATTTCGCTAACCTTCGGCACGTAAAAGATGCAAAACTTGTGTTTCGGGCCTGAATGCACTATTTTGAGGTACCGAAGTTGTAAAGCATCCATTCTTCTCCATTGGACCCAAAATGATGTTTGGGAGTGTTTCAGAGCATTTTGCTAACCTTCGACACGTAACAAGATGCAAAACTAGTGTTTCGGGCCTGAATGCACATTTTGGGGTACCGAAGTTGTAAAGCATCCATTCTACTCCATTGGACCCAAAATGATGTTTGGGAGTGTTTCAGAGGATTTCGCTAACCTTCAGCACGTAAAAGATGCAAAACTTGTGTTTCGGACCTGATGCACTATTTCAGAGGTACCGAAGTTGTAAAGCATCCATTCTACTCCATTGGACCCAGAATGATGTTTGGGAGTGTTTCGAGCATTTCGCTAACCTTCGCACGTAAAAAGATGCAAAACTTGTGTTTCGGGCCTGAATGCATATTTTGGGGCACCGAAGTTGTAAAGCATCCATTCTACTCCATTGGACCCAAAATGATGTTTGGGAGTGTTTCGAGCATTTCGCTAACCTTCAAGCACGTAAAAAGATGCAAAACTTGTGTTTCGGGCCCGAATGCACTATTTCGAGGTACCGAAGTTGTAAAGCATCCATTCTACTCCATTGGACCCAAAATGATGTTTGGGAGTGTTTCGTAGCATTTCGCTAACCTTCGGCACGTAAAAGATGCAAAACTTGTGTTTCGGGCCCGAATGCACTATTTTGAGGTACCGAAGTTGTAAAGCATCCATTCTACTCCATTGGACCCAAAATGATGTTTGGGAGTGTTTCCGTAGCATTTCGCTAACCTTCAGCACGTAAAAAGATGCAAAACTTGTGTTTCGGGCCCGAATGCACTATTTTGGGGTACCGAAGTTGTAAAGCATCCATTCTACTCCATTGGACCCAAAATGATGTTTGGGAGTGTTTCGCAGCATTTCGCTAACCTTCAAGCACCGTAAAAAGATGCAAAACTTGTGTTTCGGGCCCGAATGCACTATTTTGAGGTACCGAAGTTGTAAAGCATCCATTCTACTCCATTGGACCCAAAATGATGTTTGGGAGTGTTTCGAGCATTTCGCTAACCTTCGCACGTAAAAGATGCAAAACTTGTGTTTCGGGCCCGAATGCACTATTTCGGGGTACCGAAGTTGTAAAGCATCCATTCTTCTCCATTGGACCCAAAATGATGTTTGGGAGTGTTTCGTAGCATTTCGCTAACCTTCGGCACGTAAAAAGATGCAAAACTTGTGTTTCGGGCCCGAATGCACTATTTTCGGGGTACCGAAGTTGTAAAGCATCCATTCTACTCCATTGGACCCAAAATGATGTTTGGGAGTGTTTCGGAGAGCATTTCGCTAACCTTCGGCACGTAAAAAGATGCAAAACTTGTGTTTCGGGCCCGAATGCACTATTTTGGGTACCGAAGTTGTAAAGCATCCATTCTACTCCATTGGACCCAAAATGATGTTTGGGAGTGTTTCGCGTAGAGCATTTCGCTAACCTTCGAGAAAATTAAATTTTGTCCGAGTTTCTCATTGGAAAAATGTGGTTTGGGGGGGGTTGGGATTGCACGTAAAAAGATGCAAAACTTGTGTTTCGGGCCTGAATGCACTATTTCGGGGTACCGACGTTGTAAAGCATCCATTCTTCTCCATTGGACCCAAAATGATGTTTGGGAGTGTTTTAGAGCATTTTGCTAACCTTCGACACGTAAAAAGATGCAAAACTTGTGTTTCGGGCCTTAATGCAGATTGTGGGTACCGACGTTGTAAAGCATCCATTCTTCTCCATTGGACCCAAAATCATGTTTGGGAGTGTTTCAGAGCATTTCGCTAACCTTCAGCACGTAAAAGATTCAAAACTTGTGTTTCAGGCCTTAATGCACTATTTCGGGGTACCGAAGTTGTAAAGCATCCATTCTTCTCCATTGGACCCAAAATGATGTTTGGGAGTGTTTCAGAGCATTTCGCTAACCGTCGGCACGTAAAAGATGCAAAACTTGTGTTTCGGGCCTGAATGCACTATTTTGAGGTACCGAAGTTGTAAAGCATCCATTCTACTCCATTGGACCCAAAATGATGTTTGGGAATGTTTCAGAGCATTTCGCTAACCTTCAGCACGTAAAAGATGCAAAACTTGTGTTTCGGCCCTGAATGCACTATTTTGAGGTACCGAAGTTGTAAAGCATCCATTCTTCTCCATTGGACCCAAAATGATGTTTGGGAGTGTTTCAGAGCATTTCGCTAACCTTCAGCACGTAAAAGATGCAAAAATTGTGTTTCAGGCCTGAATGCACTATTTCGGGGTACCGAAGTTGTAAAGCATCCATTCTACTCCATTGGACCCAAAATGATGTTTGGGAGTGTTTCAGAGCATTTCGCTAACCTTCGGCACGTAAAAAGATGCAAAACTTGTGTTTCGGGCCTGAATGCACTATTTTGGGGTACCGAAGTTGTAAAGCATCCATTCTACTCCATTGGACCCAAAATGATGTTTGGGAGTGTTTCAGAGCATTTCGCTAACCTTCGGCACGTAAAAGATGCAAAACTTGTGTTTCGGGCCTGAATGCACTATTTTGAGGTACCGAAGATCTAAAGCATCCATTCTTCTCCATTGGACCCAAAATGATGTTTGGGACTGTTTCGAAGCATTTCGCTAACCTTCGGCACGTAAAAGATGCAAAACTTGTGTTTCGGGCCTGAATGCACTATTTTGGGGTACCGAAGTTGTAAAGCATCCATTCTTCTCCATTGGACCCAAAATGATGTTTGGGAGTGTTTCAGAGCATTTGCTAACCTTCGACACGTAAAAAGATGCAAAACTTGTGTTTCGGGCCTTAATGCACATTTTGGGGTACCGACGTTGTAAAGCATCCATTCTTCTCCATTGGACCCAAAATGATGTTTGGGACTGTTTGAGAGAATTTCGTAACCTTCAGCACGTAAAAGATGCAAAACTTGTGTTTCAGGCCTGAATGCACTATTTCGGGGTACCGACGTTGTAAAGCATCCATTCTTCTCCATTGGACCCAAAATGATGTTTGGGAGTGTTTCAGAGCATTTTGCTAACCTTCGACACGTAACAAGATGCAAAACTAGTGTTTCGGGCCTGAATGCACATTTTGGGGTACCGAAGTTGTAAAGCATCCATTCTACTCCATTGGACCCAAAATGATGTTTGGGAGTGTTTTGGAGCAGTTCGCTAACCTTCAGCACGTAAAAAGATGCAAAACTTGTGTTTCGGGCCTGAATGCACTATTTCGGGGTACCGAAGTTGTAAAGCATCCATTCTACTCCATTGGACCCAAAATGATGTTTGGGAGTGTTTCAGAGGATTTCGCTAACCTTCAGCACGTAAAAGATGCAAAACTTGTGTTTCGGGCCTGAATGCACTATTTTGAGGTACCGAAGTTGTAAAGCATCCATTCTACTCCATTGGACCCAAAATGATGTTTGGGAGTGTTTCGCAGCATTTCGCTAACCTTCAGCACGTAAAAAGATGCAAAACATGTGTTTCGGGCCTGAATGCACTATTTTGAGGTACCGAAGTTGTAAAGCATCCATTCTTCTCCATTGGACCCAAAATGATGTTTGGGAGTGTTTCAGAGAATTTCGCTAACCTTCAGCACGTAAAAGATGCAAAACTTGTGTTTCGGGCCTGAATGCACTATTTCGGGGTACCGACGTTGTAAAGCATCCATTCTTCTCCATTGGACCCAAAATGATGTTTGGGAGTGTTTCAGAGCATTTTGCTAACCTTCGACACGTAAAAAGATGCAAAACTTTTGTTTCGGGCCTTAATGCACATTTTGGGGTACCGAGGTTGTAAAGCATGCATTCAACTCCATTGTACCCAAAATCATGTTTGGGAATGTTTCAGAGCATTTCGCTAACCTTCGGCACGTAAAAAGATGCAAAACTTGTGTTTCAGGCCAGAATGCACTATTTCGAGGTACCGACGTTGTAAAGCATCCATTCTTCTCCATTGGACCCAAAATGATGTTTGGGAGTGTTTCAGAGAATTTCGCTAACCTTCAGCACGTAAAAGATGCAAAACTTGTGTTTCGAGCCTGAATGCACTATTTCGGGGTACCGAAGTTGTAAAGCATCCATTGTACTCCATTGGACCCAAAATGATGTTTGGGAGTGTTTCAGAGAATTTCGCTAACCTTCAGCACGTAAAAGATGCAAAACTTGTGTTTTGGGCCCGAATGCACTATTTTGGGGTACCGAAGTTGTAAAGCATCCATTCTACTCCATTGGACCCAAAATGATGTTTGGGAGTGTTTCGAGCATTTCGCTAACCTTCGGCACGTAAAAAGATGCAAAACTTGTGTTTCGGGCCCGAATGCACTATTTCGAGGTACCGAAGTTGTAAAGCATCCATTCTACTCCATTGGACCCAAAATGATGTTTGGGAGTGTTTCCGTGCATGTCGCTAACCTTCGGCACGTAAAAAGATACAAAACTTGTGTTTCGGGCCCGAATGCACTATTTTGGGGTACCGAAGTTGTAAAGCATCCATTCTACTCCATTGGACCCAAAATGATGTTTGGGAGTGTTTCGTAGCATTTCGCTAACCTTCGGCACGTAAAAGATGCAAAACTTGTGTTTCGGGCCCGAATGCACTATTTTGAGGTACCGAAGTTGTAAAGCATCCATTCTACTCCATTGGACCCAAAATGATGTTTGGGAGTGTTTCGTAGCATTTCGCTAACCTTCCGGCACGTAAAAAGATGCAAAACTTGTGTTTCGGGCCCGAATGCACTATTTCGGGGTACCGAAGTTGTAAAGCATCCATTCTTCTCCATTGGACCCAAAATGATGTTTGGGAGTGTTTCGAGCATTTCGCTAACCTTCGACACGTAAAAAGATGCAAAACTTGTGTTTCGGGCCCGAATGCACTATTTTGGGGTACCGAAGTTGTAAAGCATCCATTCTACTCCATTGGACCCAAAATGATGTTTGGGAGTGTTTCGTAGCATTTCGCTAACCTTCAAGCACGTAAAAAGATGCAAAACTTGTGTTTCGGGCCCGAATGCACTATTTCTGGGGTACCGAAGTTGTAAAGCATCCATTCTTCTCCATTGGACCCAAAATGATGTTTGGGAGTGTTTCGTAGCATTTCGCTAACCTTCGGCACGTAAAAGATGCAAAACTTGTGTTTCGGGCCCGAATGCACTATTTTGAGGTACCGAAGTTGTAAAGCATCCATTCTACTCCATTGGACCCAAAATGATGTTTGGGAGTGTTTCAGAGCATTTCGCTAACCTTCGACACGTAAAAAGATGCAAAACTTGTGTTTCGGGCCTAAATGCACTATTTGGAGTACCGTCGTTGTAAAGCATCCATTCTACTCCATTGGACCCAAAATGATGTTTGGGACTGTTTCTAAGCATTTCGCTAACCTTCAGCACGTAAAAGATGCAAAACTTGTGTTTCGGGCCTGAATGCACTATTTCGGGGTACCGACGTTGTAAAGCATCCATTCTTCTCCATTGGACCCAAAATGATGTTTGGGAGTGTTTCAGAGCATTTCGCTAACCGTCGGCACGTAAAAGATGCAAAACTTGTGTTTCGGCCCTGAATGCACTATTTTGAGGTACCGAAGTTGTAAAGCATCCATTCTACTCCATTGGACCCAAAATGATGTTTGGGAGTGTTTCAGAGAATTTCGCTAACCTTCAGCACGTAAAAGATGCAAAACTTGTGTTTCGGACCTGATGCACTATTTCAAGGTACCGAAGTTGTAAAGCATCCATTCTACTCCATTGGACCCAGAATGATGTTTGGGAGTGTTTCAGAGCATTTCGCCAACCTTCGGCACGTAAAAAGATGCAAAACTTGTGTTTCGGGCCTGAATGCACTATTTCGGGGTACCGAAGTTGTAAAGCATCCATTCTACTCCATTGGACCCAAAATGATGTTTGGGAGTGTTTCAGAGCAGTTCGCTAACCTTCAGCACGTAAAAAGATGCAAAACTTGTGTTTCGGGCCTGAATGCACTATTTTGCAGTACCGAAGTTGTAAAGCATCCATTCTACTCCATTGGACCCAAAATGATGTTTGGGACTGTTTCAGAGCATTTCGCTAACCTTCGGCACGTAAAAAGATGCAAAACTTGTGTTTCGGGCCTGAATGCACTATTTTGGGGTACCGTCGTTGTAAAGCATCCATTCTACTCCATTGGACCCAAAATGATGTTTGGGACTGTTTCAGAGCATTTCGCTAACCTTCAGCACGTAAAAAGATGCAAAACTTGTGTTTCGGGCCTGAATGCACTATTTTGGGTACCGAAGTTGTAAAGCATCCATTCTACTCCATTGGACCCAAAATGATGTTTGGGAGTGTTTCATAGCATTTCACTAACCTTCGGCACGTAAAAAGATGCAAAACTTGTGTTTCAGGCCAGAATGCACTATTTCGGGGTACCGAAGTTGTAAAGCATCCATTCTTCTCCATTGGACCCATAATGATGTTTGGGAGTGTTTCGGAGCATTTCGCTAACCTTCGGCACGTAAAAAGATGCAAAACTTGTGTTTCGGGCATGAATGCAATATTTTGGGAACCGAAGTTGTAAAGCATCCATTCTACTCCAATGGACCCATAATGATGTTTGGGAGTGTTTCGAGCATTTCGCTAACCTTCGGCACGTAAAAAGATGCAAAACTTGTGTTTCGGGCCCGAATGCACTATTTTCGAGGTACCGAAGTTGTAAAGCATCCATTCTACTCCATTGGACCCAAAATGATGTTTGGGAGTGTTTCGAGCATTTCGCTAACCTTCGGCACGTAAAAAGATGCAAAACTTGTGTTTCGGGCCCGAATGCACTATTTTGAGGTACCGAAGTTGTAAAGCATCCATTCTACTCCATTGGACCCAAAATGATGTTTGGGAGTGTTTCAGAGCATTTCGCTAACCTTCGGCACGTAAAAAGATGCAAAACTTGTGTTTCGGGCCTGAATGCACTATTTTGGGGTACCGAAGTTCTAAAGTATTCATTCTACTTCATTGGAACCAAAATGATGTTTGGGAGTGTTTCAGAGCATTTCGCTAACCTTCGGCACGTAAAAATGCAAAACTTGTGTTTCGGGCCTGAATGCACTATTTTGAGGTACCGAAGATGTAAAGCATCCATTCTTCTCCATTGGACCCAAAATGATGTTTGGGACTGTTTGAGAGAATTTCGTAACCTTCAGCACGTAAAAGATGCAAAACTTGTGTTTCAGGCCTGAATGCACTATTTCGGGCCTGAATGCACTATTTTGGGTACCGAAGTTGTAAAGCATCCATTCTTACTCCATTGGACCCAAAATGATGTTTGGGAGTGTTTCGGAGCATTTCGCTAACCTTCGCACGTAAAAAGATGCAAAACTTGTGTTTCGGGCCCGAATGCACTATTTTGGGTACCGAAGTTGTAAAGCATCCATTCTACTCCATTGGACCCAAAATGATGTTTGGGAGTGTTTCGTAGCATTTCGCTAACCTTCAGCACGTAAAAGATTCAAAACTTGTGTTTCGGGCCCGAATGCACTATTTCGGGGTACCGACGTTGTAAAGCATCCATTCTTCTCCATTGGACCCAAAATGATGTTTGGGAGTGTTTCAGAGCATTTTGCTAACCTTCGACACGTAACAAGTTGCAAAACTAGTGTTTCGGGCCTGAATGCACTATTTTGAGGTACCGAAGATCTAAAGCATCCATTCTTCTCCATTGGACCCAAAATGATGTTTGGGACTGTTTGAGAGAATTTCGTAACCTTCAGCACGTAAAAGATGCAAAACTTGTGTTTCAGGCCTGAATGCACTATTTCGGGGTACCGACGTTGTAAAGCATCCATTCTTCTCCATTGGACCCAAAATGATGTTTGGGAGTGTTTTAGAGCATTTTGCTAACCTTCGACACGTAAAAAGATGCAAAACTTGTGTTTCGGGCCTTAATGCACATTTTGGGGTACCGAAGTTGTAAAGCATGCATTCAACTCCATTGTACCCAAAATCATGTTTGGGAGTGTTTCAGAGCATTTCGCTAACCTTCAGCACGTAAAAGATTCAAAACTTGTGTTTCAGGCCTGAATGCACTATTTCGGGGTACCGAAGTTGTAAAGCATCCATTCTTCTCCATTGGACCCAAAATGATGTTTGGGAGTGTTTCAGAGCATTTCGCTAACCTTCGGCACGTAAAAGATGCAAAACTTGTGTTTCGGGCCTGAATGCACTATTTCGGGGTACCGAAGTTGTAAAGCATCCATTCTTCTCCATTGGACCCAAAATGATGTTTGGGAGTGTTTCGTAGCATTTCGCTAACCTTCGGCACGTAAAAAGATGCAAAACTTGTGTTTCGGGCCCGAATGCACTATTTCGGGGTACCGAAGTTGTAAAGCATCCATTCTTCTCCATTGGACCCAAAATGATGTTTGGGAGTGTTTCGAGAGCATTTTGCTAACCTTCGACACGTAAAAAGATGCAAAACTTGTGTTTCGGGCCTTAATGCAGATTGTGGGTACCGACGTTGTAAAGCATCCATTCTTCTCCATTGGACCCAAAATGATGTTTGGGAGTGTTTCAGAGCATTTCGCTAACCTTCGGCACGTAAAAAGATGCAAAACTTGTGTTTCGGGCCAGAATGCACTATTTTGGGGTACCGAAGTTGTAAAGCATCCATTCTACTCCATTGGACCCAAAATGATGTTTGGGAGTGTTTTGTAGCAGTTCGCTAACCTTCAGCACGTAAAAAGATGCAAAACTTGTGTTTCGGGCCCGAATGCACTATTTTGGGGTACCGAAGTTGTAAAGCATCCATTCTTCTCCATTGGACCCAAAATGATGTTTGGGAGTGTTTCGCAGCATTTCGCTAACCTTCGGCACGTAAAAGATGCAAAACTTGTGTTTCGGGCCGAATGCACTATTTTGAGGTACCGAAGTTGTAAAGCATCCATTCTACTCCATTGGACCCAAAATGATGTTTGGGAGTGTTTCGAGCATTTCGCTAACCTTCGGCACGTAAAAAGATGCAAAACTTGTGTTTCGGGCCCGAATGCACTATTTTGGGGTACCGAAGTTGTAAAGCATCCATTCTTCTCCATTGGACCCAAAATGATGTTTGGGAGTGTTTCGTAGCATTTCGCTAACCTTCGGCACGTAAAAAGATGCAAAACTTGTGTTTCGGGCCCGAATGCACTATTTTGGGGTACCGAAGTTGTAAAGCATCCATTCTTCTCCATTGGACCCAAAATGATGTTTGGGAGTGTTTCGAGCATTTCGCTAACCTTCGGCACGTAAAAAGATGCAAAACTTGTGTTTCGGGCCCGAATGCACTATTTCGGAGGTACCGAAGTTGTAAAGCATCCATTCTACTCCATTGGACCCAAAATGATGTTTGGGAGTGTTTCAGAGCATTTCGCTAACCTTCGCACGTAAAAAGATGCAAAACTTGTGTTTCGGGCCCGAATGCACTATTTTGGGGTACCGAAGTTGTAAAGCATCCATTCTACTCCATTGGACCTAAAATGATGTTTGGGAGTGTTTCGCAGCATTTCGCTAACCTTCGGCACGTAAAAAGATGCAAAACTTGTGTTTCGGGCCCGAATGCACTATTTTCGAGGTACCGAAGTTGTAAAGCATCCATTCTTCTCCATTGGACCCAAAATGATGTTTGGGAGTGTTTCAGAGCATTTCGCTAACCGTCGGCACGTAAAAGATGCAAAACTTGTGTTTCGGGCCTGAATGCACTATTTTGAGGTACCGAAGTTGTAAAGCATCCATTCTACTCCATTGGACCCAAAATGATGTTTGGGAGTGTTTCAAAGCATTTCGCCAACGTTCGGCACGTAAAAAGATGCAAAACTTGTGTTTCGGGCCTGAATGCACATTTTGGGTACCGAAGTTGTAAAGCATCCATTCTACTCCATTGGACCCAAAATGATTTTTGGGAGTGTTTCAGAGCATTTCGCCAACCTTCGGCACGTAAAAAGATGCAAAACTTGTGTTTCGGGCCTGAATGCACTATTTCGGGGTACCGACGTTGTAAAGCATCCATTCTTCTCCATTGGACCCAAAATGATGTTTGGGAGTGTTTCAGAGCATTTTGCTAACCTTCGACACGTAAAAAGATGCAAAACTTGTGTTTCGGGCCTTAATGCAGATTTTGGGGTACCGAAGTTGTAAAGCATGCATTCAACTCCATTGTACCCAAAATCATGTTAGGGAGTGTTTCAGAGCATTTCGCTAACCTTCGACACGTAAAAAGATGCAAAACCTTTGTTTCGGGCCTGAATGCACTACTTTGGGGTACCGAAGGTGTAAAGCATCCATTCTACTCCATTGGACCCATAATGATGTTTGGGAGTGTTTCAGAGCATTTCGCTAACCTTCGGCACGTAAAAAGATGCAAAACTTGTGTTTCGGGCTTGAATGCACTATTTTGAGGTACCGAAGTTGTAAAGCATCCATTCTACTCCATTGGACCCAAAATGATGTTTGGGAGTGTTTCGTAGCATTTCGCTAACCTTCGGCACGTAAAAAGATGCAAAACTTGTGTTTCGGGCCCGAATGCACTATTTCGGGGTACCGAAGTTGTAAAGCATCCATTCTACTCCATTGGACCCAAAATGATGTTTGGGAGTGTTTCGAGCATTTCGCTAACCTTCGGCACGTAAAAAGATGCAAAACTTGTGTTTCGGGCCTGAATGCACTATTTTGGGGTACCGAAGTTGTAAAGCATCCATTCTACTCCATTGGACCCAAAATGATGTTTGGGAGTGTTTCGAGAGCATTTCGCTTACCTTCGGCACGTAAAAAGATGCAACACTTATGTTTCGGGCCTTAATGCACTATTTTAGGGTACCGAAGTTGTAAAGTATTCATTCTACTTCATTGGACTCAAAATGATGTTTGGGAGTGTTTCAAAGCATTTCGCTAACCTTCGGCACGTAAAAGATGCAAAACTTGTGTTTCGGGCCTGAATGCACTATTTTGAGGTACCGAAGTTGTAAAGCATCCATTCGACTCCATTGGACCCAAAATGATGTTTGGGAGTGTTTCAGAGCATTTTGCTAACCTTCGACACGTAAAAAGATGCAAAACTTGTGTTTCGGGCCCGAATGCACTATTTTCGGGGTACCGACGTTGTAAAGCATCCATTCGACTCCATTGGACCCAAAATGATGTTTGGGAGTGTTTCAGAGCATTTCGCTAACCTTCGACACGTAAAAAGATGCAAAACTTGTGTTTTGGGCCTGAATGCACATTTTGGGTACCGAAGTTGTAAAGCATCCATTCGACTCCATTGTACCCAAAATCATGTTTGGGTGAGTTTCAGAGCATTTCGCTAACCTTCGACACGTAAAAAGATGCAAAACTTGTGTTTCGGGCCTGAATGCATATTTTGGGGCACCGAAGTTGTAAAACATCCATTCTACTCCATTGGACCGAAAATGATGTTTGGGAGTGTTTCGAGCATTTCGCTAACCTTCGGCACGTAAAAAGATGCAAAACTTGTGTTTCGGGCCCGAATGCACTATTTTGAGGTACCGAAGTTGTAAAGCATCCATTCTACTCCATTGGACCCAAAATGATGTTTGGGAGTGTTTTAGAGCATTTCGCTAACCTTCGGCACGTAAAAAGATGCAAAACTTGTGTTTCGGGCCCGAATGCACTATTTTGGGGTACCGAAGTTGTAAAGCATCCATTCTTCTCCATTGGACCCAAAATGATGTTTGGGAGTGTTTCAGAGCATTTCGCTAACCTTCAGCACGTAAAAGATGCAAAACTTGTGTTTCGGGCCTGAATGCACTATTTTGGGTACCGAAGTTGTAAAGCATCCATTCTACTCCATTGGACCCAAAATGATGTTTGGGAGTGTTTCAGAGCATTTCGCTAACCTTCGGCACGTAAAAAGATGCAAAACTTGTGTTTCGGGCCCGAATGCACTATTTCTGAGGTACCGAAGTTGTAAAGCATCCATTCTACTCCATTGGACCCAAAATGATGTTTGGGAGTGTTTCAGAGCATTTCGCTAACCTTCGACACGTAAAAAGATGCAAAACTTGTGTTTCGGGCCTGAATGCACTATTTTGGGTACCGAAGTTGTAAAGCATCCATTCTACTCCATTGGACCCAAAATGATGTTTGGGAGTGTTTCAGAGCATTTCGCTAACCTTCGGCACGTAAAAAGATGCAAAACTTGTGTTTCGGGCCTGAATGCACTATTTTGAGGTACCGAAGATGTAAAGCATCCATTCTTCTCCATTGGACCCAAAATGATGTTTGGGAGTGTTTCAGAGCATTTCGCTAACCGTCGGCACGTAAAAGATGCAAAAATTGTGTTTCAGGCCTGAATGCACTATTTCGGGGTACCGAAGTTGTAAAGCATCCATTCTACTCCATTGGACCCAAAATGATGTTTGGGAGTGTTTCAGAGAATTTCGCTAACCTTCAGCACGTAAAAGATGCAAAACTTGTGTTTCGGGCCTGAATGCACTATTTTGAGGTACCGAAGTTGTAAAGCATCCATTCTACTCCATTGGACCCAAAATGATGTTTGGGAGTGTTTCAGAGAATTTCGCTAACCTTCAGCACGTAAAAGATGCAAAACTTGTGTTTCGGGCCTGAATGCACTATTTCGGGGTACCGACGTTGTAAAGCATCCATTCTTCTCCATTGGACCCAAAATGATGTTTGGGAGTGTTTCAGAGCATTTTGCTAACCTTCGACACGTAAAAAGATGCAAAACTTGTGTTTCGGGCCTGAATGCACTATTTTGGGGTACCGAAGTTGTAAAGCATCCATTCTACTCCATTGGACCCAAAATGATGTTTGGGAGTGTTTCAGAGCATTTCGCTAACCTTCAGCACGTAAAAGATGCAAAACTTGTGTTTCGGGCCTGAATGCACTATTTCGGGGTACCGAAGTTGTAAAGCATCCATTCTTCTCCATTGGACCCAAAATGATGTTTGGGAGTGTTTCAGAGCATTTCGCTAACCGTCGGCACGTAAAAGATGCAAAACTTGTGTTTCGGGCCTGAATGCACTATTTCGGGGTACCGACGTTGTAAAGCATCCATTCTTCTCCATTGGACCCAAAATGATGTTTGGGAGTGTTTCAGAGCATTTTGCTAACCTTCGACACGTAAAAAGATGCAAAACTTGTGTTTCGGGCCTGAATGCACATTTTGGGGTACCGAAGTTGTAAAGCATCCATTCGACTCCATTGTACCCAAAATCATGTTTGGGTGTGTTTCAGAGCATTTCGCTAACCTTCGACACGTAAAAAGATGCAAAACTTGTGTTTCGGGCCTGAATGCACTATTTCGGGGTACCGACGTTGTAAAGCATCCATTCTACTCCATTGGACCCAAAATGATGTTTGGGAGTGTTTCGAGCATTTCGCTAACCTTCGGCACATAAAAAGATGCAAAACTTGTGTTGTGGTCCTGAATGCACTATTTTGGGTACCGAAGTTGTAAAGCATCCATTCTACTCCATTGGACCCAAAATGATGTTTGGGAGTGTTTCAGAGTATTTCGCTAACGTTCGCACGTAAAAGATGCAAAACTTGTGTTTCGGGCCTGGATGCACTATTTTGGGGTACCGAAGTTCTAAAGCATCCATTCTACTCCATTGGACCTAAAATGATGTTTGGGAGTGTTTCGTAGCATTTCGCTAACCTTCGGCACGTAAAAGATGCAAAACTTGTGTTTCGGGCCCGAATGCACTATTTTGAGGTACCGAAGTTGTAAAGCATCCATTCTACTCCATTGGACCCAAAATGATGTTTGGGAGTGTTTCGAGCATTTCGCTAACCTTCGGCACGTAAAAAGATGCAAAACTTGTGTTTCGGGCCCGAATGCACTATTTCTGGGTACCGAAGTTGTAAAGCATCCATTCTTCTCCATTGGACCCAAAATGATGTTTGGGAGTGTTTTGAGAGCATTTCGCTAACCTTCGCACGTAAAAAGATGCAAAACTTGTGTTTCGGGCCCGAATGCACTATTTTGGGGTACCGAAGTTGTAAAGCATCCATTCTACTCCATTGGACCCAAAATGATGTTTGGGAGTGTTTCGAGCATTTCGCTAACCTTCGGCACGTAAAAAGATGCAAAACTTGTGTTTCGGGCCCGAATGCACTATTTTGGGGTACCGAAGTTGTAAAGCATCCATTCTTCTCCATTGGACCCAAAATGATGTTTGGGATTGTTTCGTAGCATTTCGGTAACCTTCGGCACGTAAAAGATGCAAAACTTGTGTTTCGGGCCTGAATGCACTATTTCGAGGTACCAAAGTTGAGAAGCATCCATTCTACTCCATTGGACCCAAAATGATGTTTGGAGTGTTACGAGAGCATTTCGCTAACCTTCGGCACGTAAAAGATGCTAAACTTGTGTTTCGGGCCCGAATGCACTATTTTGGGGTACCGAAGTTGTAAAGCATCCATTCTACTCCATTGGACCCAAAATGATGTTTGGGAGTGTTTCGAGCATTTCGCTAACCTTCGGCACGTAAAAGATGCAAAACTTGTGTTTCGGGCCCGAATGCACTATTTTGAGGTACCGAAGTTGTGAAGCATCCATCCTGCTCTAATGGACCCAAAATGATGTTTGGAAGTGTTTCCGAGCATTTCGCTAACCTTCGGCACGTAAAAAGTTGCAAAACTTGTGTTTCGGGCCAGACTGCACTATTTTGGGTTACCGAAGTTGTGAAGCATCCATTCTGCTCCTATGGACCCAAAATGACGTATGGGTGTGTTTCGAGCATTTCGCTAACCTTCGGCACGTAAAAAGTTGCAAAACTTGTGTTTCGGGCCAGACGGAATAATTTGGGGTACCGAAATTGTAAAGCCTCCATTCTACTCCATTGGACCCAAAATGATGTTTGGGAGTGTTTCGGGAGCATTTCGCTAACCTTCGGCACGTAAAAGATGCAAAACTTGTGTTTCGGGCCTGAATGCACTATTTCGAGGTACCGAAGTTGTAAAGCATCCATTCTTCTCCATTGGACCCAAAATGATGTTTGGGAGTGTTTCAGAGCATTTCGCTAACCTTCGGCACGTAAAAATGCAAAACTTGTGTTTCGGGCCTGAATGCACTATTTTGAGGTACCGAAGTTGTAAAGCATCCATTCTACTCCATTGGACCCAAAATGATGTTTGGGAGTGTTTTAGAGCATTTCACTAACCTTCGGCACGTAAAAAGATGCAAAACTTGTGTTTCGGGCCTGAATGCACTATTTTGTGGTACCGAAGTTGTAAAGCATCCATTCTACTCCATTGGACCCAAAATGATGTTTGGGAGTGTTTCAGAGCATTTCGCTAACCTTCAGCACGTAAAAGATTCAAAACTTGTGTTTCAGGCCTGAATGCACTATTTCGGGGTACCGAAGTTGTAAAGCATCCATTCTTCTCCATTGGACCCAAAATGATGTTTGGGAGTGTTTCAGAGCATTTCGCTAACCGTCGGCACGTAAAAGATGCAAAACTTGTGTTTCGGGCCTGAATGCACTATTTTGAGGTACCGAAGTTGTAAAGCATCCATTCTACTCCATTGGACCCAAAATGATGTTTGGGAGTGTTTCAGAGCATTTCGCTAACCTTCGGCACGTAAAAATGCAAAACTTGTGTTTCGGGCCTGAATGCACTATTTCAAGGTACTGAAGTTCTAAAGCATCCATTCTTCTCCATTGGACCCAAAATGATGTTTGGGAGTGTTTCAGAGCATTTCGCTAACCGTCGGCACGTAAAAGATGCAAAACTTGTGTTTCGGGCCTGAATGCACTATTTTGAGGTACCGAAGTTGTAAAGCATCCATTCTACTCCATTGGACCCAAAATGATGTTTGGGAGTGTTTCAGAGCATTTCGCTAACCTTCGGCACGTAAAAAGATGCAAAACTTGTGTTTCAGGCCAGAATGCACTATTTCGGGGTACCGAAGTTGTAAAGCATCCATTCTTCTCCATTGGACCCAAAATGATGTTTGGGAGTGTTTCAGAGCATTTCGCTAACCGTCGGCACGTAAAAGATGCAAAAATTGTGTTTCAGGCCTGAATGCACTATTTCGGGGTACCGAAGTTGTAAAGCATCCATTCTACTCCATTGGACCCAAAATGATGTTTGGGAGTGTTTCAGAGCATTTCGCTAACCTTCGGCACGTAAAAATGCAAAACTTGTGTTTCGGGCCTGAATGCACTATTTCAAGGTACTGAAGTTCTAAAGCATCCATTCTTCTCCATTGGACCCAAAATGATGTTTGGGAGTGTTTCAGAGCATTTGCTAACCTTCGACACGTAAAAAGATGCAAAACTTGTGTTTCGGGCCTGAATGCACTATTTCGGGGTACCGACGTTGTAAAGCATCCATTCTTCTCCATTGGACCCAAAATGATGTTTGGGAGTGTTTCAGAGCATTTGCTAACCTTCGACACGTAAAAAGATGCAAAACTTGTGTTTCGGGCCTTAATGCACATTTTGGGGTACCGACGTTGTAAAGCATCCATTCTTCTCCATTGGACCCAAAATGATGTTTGGGAGTGTTTCAGAGCATTTCGCTAACCGTCGGCACGTAAAAGATGCAAAACTTGTGTTTCGGCCCTGAATGCACTATTTTGAGGTACCGAAGTTGTAAAGCATCCATTCTTCACCATTGGACCCAAAATGATGTTTGGGAGTGTTTCCGAGAGCATTTCGCTAACCTTCGGCACGTAAAAAGATGCAAAACTTGTGTTTCGGGCCTGAATGCACTATTTTGAGGTACCGAAGTTGTAAAGCATCCATTCTACTCCATTGGACCCAAAATGATGTTTGGGAGTGTTTCAAAGCATTTCGCCAACGTTCGGCACGTAAAAAGATGCAAAACTTGTGTTTCGGCCCTGAATGCACTATTTCAAGGTACTGAAGTTCTAAAGCATCCATTCTTCTCCATTGGACCCAAAATGATGTTTGGGAGTGTTTCAGAGCATTTGCTAACCTTCGACACGTAAAAAGATGCAAAACTTGTGTTTCGGGCCTTAATGCACATTTTGGGGTACCGACGTTGTAAAGCATCCATTCTTCTCCATTGGACCCAAAATGATGTTTGGGAGTGTTTCAGAGAATTTCGCTAACCTTCAGCACGTAAAAGATGCAAAACTTGTGTTTCGGGCCTGAATGCACTATTTCGGGGTACCGAAGTTGTAAAGCATCCATTCTACTCCATTGGACCCAAAATGATGTTTGGGAGTGTTTGGGAGCATTTCGCTAACCTTCGGCACGTAAAAAGATGCAAAACTTGTGTTTCGGGCCTGAATGCACTATTTTGGGGTACCGACGTTGTAAAGCATCCATTCTACTCCATTGGACCCAAAATGATGTTTGGGAGTGTTTCAGAGCATTTCGCTAACCTTCGGCACGTAAAAAGATGCAAAACTTGTGTTTCAGGCCAGAATGCACTATTTCGAGGTACCGAAGTTGTAAAGCATCCATTCTACTCCATTGGACCCAAAATGATGTTTGGGAATGTTTCAGAGCATTTCGCTAACCTTCGGCACGTAAAAAGATGCAAAACTTGTGTTTCAGGCCAGAATGCACTATTTTGAGGTACCGAAGTTGTAAAGCATCCATTCTACTCCATTGGACCCAAAATGATGTTTGGGAGTGTTTCAGAGAATTTCGCTAACCTTCAGCACGTAAAAGATGCAAAACTTGTGTTTCGGGCCTGAATGCACTATTTTGAGGTATCGAAGTTGTAAAGCATCCATTCTACTCCATTGGACCAAAATGATGTTTGGGAATGTTTCAGAGCATTTCGCTAACCGTCGGCACGTAAAAGATGCAAAACTTGTGTTTCGGCCCTGAATGCACTATTTTGAGGTACCGAAGTTGTAAAGCATCCATTCTTCTCCATTGGACCCAAAATGATGTTTGGGAGTGTTTCAGAGAATTTCGCTAACCTTCAGCACGTAAAAGATGCAAAACTTGTGTTTCGGGCCTGAATGCACTATTTCGGGGTACCGACGTTGTAAAGCATCCATTCTTCTCCATTGGACCCAAAATGATGTTTGGGAGTGTTTTGAGATGCATTTTGCTAACCTTCGACACGTAAAAAGATGCAAAACTTGTGTTTCGGGCCTGAATGCACTATTTCGGGGTACCGACGTTGTAAAGCATCCATTCTTCTCCATTGGACCCAAAATGATGTTTGGGAGTGTTTCAGAGAATTTCGCTAACCTTCAGCACGTAAAAGATGCAAAACTTGTGTTTCGGGCCTGAATGCACTATTTCGGGGTACCGACGTTGTAAAGCATCCATTCTTCTCCATTGGACCCAAAATGATGTTTGGGAGTGTTTTAGAGCATTTTGCTAACCTTCGACACGTAAAAAGATGCAAAACTTGTGTTTCGGGCCTTAATGCACATTTTGGGGTACGTTTCAGAGCATTTCGCTAACCGTCG